>VXBA01005137.1:239867-289576 GCA_013399895.1 Serilophus lunatus | reverse complement strand
CCCATCCCACCCCATCCCACTCCATCCCTCCACACCTCCCAGGGCAAATTTCACAGGGATTTTGTCCAGGATTCTCCTCCTTTCCCTTCCCCAGAGCAGCACAGGCTCAGTGCAGAATCCTTTCCTCTGCAATGTTCACAAAGGAATTGCAAGGAAGGACAAACCAGACACCCCCCAGTGCCTGGAATGTGGTGAAAGTGTGAAACCCCGATGGCATTACAGGGGGAATGTTCCCTCTTTGATCTCTCTAACTTGAATTAAACATATTCTAAATTAATCATTAACGGAATGTCTTTCAGGAAATTATCTGAACTGCCTCTACAAATCACGACTTAAAAGAGCCCTCGTTGCATAACACTGGCTTAAATATTCCATGTTTGAACCTTCATATGTTCTTATAAAATGAGACTTCTGTCTGTCTGAAAGTTTTTGAGGTCAGCCTGTCGGGTGCCCAGGCTCACAGCTGGCACAGCTGGGGTGCCACACGCCAGCCTGGCAGAGCCACACCGGGGGTTTGCTCTGAATGCCAGCCCCTGCTGAGGGCTCCCAGTACCTGGGGGTGCCTCCAGGGAAGCTGGAGAGGGACTTTTCATCGGGAACTGTGACAGGGCACAGAGAATGGCTCCCACTGCCAGAGGGCAGGAGAGATGGGATAGTGGGAAGGGATTCCTGGCTGGGAGGGTGGGCAGGCCCTGGGATGGAATTCCCAGAGAAGCTGTGGCTGCCCCATCCCTGGGAGTGCCCAAGGGCAGGTTGGAGCCCCCTGGGACAGTGGGAGGTGTCCCTGCCCAGGGCAGCGCTGGGATGGATGGGCTTTCAGGTCCTTCCCACCCAAAGCAGTCTGGAACTCTGTGATTCTGTGACTTAGATCTTGTAACCCTGGGAGAGGTGCAGCCCAGCAGAGCACCGTGCCCAGGCACATCTGGGTGCTGCAGGGCAGGGGGGCCCTGCTGTGAATCACGATGGATTGGGGCACAGAGCATTCCTGGGGGAGGCTGGGCACACAGCAGCAGAGCACAGAGCTGCAGGGGACAGCTCTGCTCCCCAGGGACTCCCGGCACCCCAGGCCAGTGCTGTGGCTCATAAGAGCCCTGACCCCCCTGCTGGGACAGGAGCAGAGCCAGAGCTGCACCGTGGCACAGGCAGCTGAGAATTGCAGGGCTGCTCTTTGTGCCCCTGGCACGCTCAGGGCAGCCCCCAGGCTGGGAGAGCAGGGAGCCCAGAGGGCCCCAGGGACAAGGTGGCTCCCAAGAGCAGCAGTGGCCGCCCCCAGCCCAGTGCCAGCCCCTCCAGATGCTCCCCAGCCCCACGGGGGGCCCAGACTGGCCCCAGGCCCAGCACAGCATCTGCACTTCTGGGGCTCAAGCGCTGTGTCTTCCTGCAGCTGCTCCCAGGATTAAGCCCAGGATTTACAGAAGCAACAGCAGCGGCTGAAAGCAGCTCCTTCCTGAGTTATTGGGGCTGGAAATCTCCTCGTGGGCTGCCCACTCCTCCCGGCTTCCTGAGCTTAGGAGGAGATTATTTTTTTAAAGGAAACTGTCAAAAAAAGTCTATTTTACAAAGTGAAGTTTAAGCTTAAGTCTCTTTGGCAGCAACATCTGAGCTGGGAGAGATCAAAGACCCTCCAGCTCCATTGCCAACATGAAGAGATTTTCACCAGCAATTTGACTGCAATACTGTGGTTTAAATGCTTCATTTTCCAAGCCTGGCACTGTGCTGTAGGAGCCCAGGATTTATCATCTCTCTGACAAAGTTAACGTTGGCTCTGCAGACAGGGCCAGGTCCTCCTGACTGACAGCAGCCCTCACAGGGAGCAGGAGGCTCAGCTGAGCTCTGCAAGGAGGAGGAAACAAGAGAAAATAGGTCTGAGAATATTCATTTCTGAGCAGGGGATAAGCAGCCCAGAGATCTGTGAGGATCTGGAGAGAAGCACTGCAGCCTCTGAGGGAAAGGATCCCCTCCAGTGACCCCTCTGCCCCAGAGGGGCTGGGGGGGCAGGAGGGTCCCCCCGGTGTCGGGCAGGGCTCTGGGCAGCTCTCACAGTGTCCCTGGCTCCTGTGCAGGTGCCAAGACCTCCTGGTGATGTGGGGCAGGGGCAGGGGCCCTGAGGTCACAGTCTGGATAAAATGGAACCACAGGCTGGCTGGGGATGGAAGGAAACTTAAAGCCCACCCAGTCCCACCCTCTGCCAGGCTGCTCCAACCTGCCCTCGGACACTCCCAGGGATCCAGGGGCAGCCACAGCTGCTCTGGGCACCCTGTGCCAGGGCCTGCCCACCGTCCCAGCCAGGAATCCCTTCCCAACATCCCACCTAACCCTGTCCATCTGAAGCCATTCCTCCATCTCCTATCAAGGCAACAGGAGAAAATGCTCTGGGAGCCACCAGTGACTCCAGGACTCCAGGAGAGTGCCCACCTGCCCTCTCCCCAGAACCTGCCCACACAAGGAGACTCAGAGTAAGAAAAGGAGTTTTATGTAACTCCAGTGTAATCCTGTTATATTTATAGCATATGCATTTCAGTGTTAATTCCCTGTTATCTCTAATCCTTCCTCCTCACTGGTACAATAATTTCTGTCTTCAAGACTTATCTGGGCAGTTTGATCCAGAAGTTTATAAAGCTCTTGAGAAGGAAAGTTCCTAATGAAGGGACTCTGGGAGCCTTAAACTCCAGATTATCAATTCCTTTCTTAATCCCCCACAGGTTCATCAAGCCTTTCTCATGCTGGGGTGGGCAGCAGGTTCTCCACAGCTCTCCATCACAGAATTTCTGCTGCTGACGTCCCCATTTAGGACAGATTCCACCGTGGGACATCAGCTGAGCACATTTTTAAATCCATTAATAGCCAGGGACTTGTGCCCGAAGCCAAAGGCTCCCAGGAAGCAAAGTGGCAGGGCTGTGACCCCGTCCACCCCTCCTGCTGCATCTGGGGAGGTTTTATCTCCTTGTTTGATGACTTTTCCTGACAGCTCCTGTGAACTTTGGAAAACTTGCTCTGTGCTTTCCCCTGCTCTCCCCCAGTCCAGCACTGCAGCTCTCCAGGCACAACCCCACGGCCTTGGCACCTCCCCAGCAGGGAGGGGGACACAGGGCAGAGAAGAGCAAGGCCACCCCGTGCTCCCCCTGTCCCCATCCCCAGCTGAGGCAGCTTGTCCTGAGCTCTGTTTGTCACCACAGGGGTGGTGGCAGGTGGGACAGATGCTGCACAGCTGTTCCCTGGCTGGGTGAAAGGCACCTCTGTGCCCAGCCCCATCTCTCTCAGGGTGGCAGCTCCCTCATGCCAGTGGCACGGATGGGAGCACTGGGTGGCACTGGGGCAGAGGGTTGGCAGTGCCAGCACCAACCAGACCCCGGGCAGGGGGGACAGGGCTGGCAGTGCCCACCAGCCACTGGAGCTTACACAGACCAGCTCCACCAGCAACACCTCCCACCCAGGCTCCATCCTGCTGCTGCTGGGCCAGCCTCGTGTCCATCTGTTTGCAGCAAAATCCTCCTCAGTGAGTCCCAGCTAGGCACAGCCAGCACAGGCTCGTGCCAGAGCAGCAGCTTAACACCCTGCAAATATTTATCAGGGATTAAAGACAGGGACTTTTTTAAAAAAATAATGAAAGGAAAAAATATATTTGAGTTTTTAAAGCATTCCAGCAAGTGCTGCAGTCGGTTTGCAGGTGGGTGTGGTACAACCAGGGCAGCAGGGCAGGGCTGCACAGCACCCAGGGGGATCCCATGTCACCTCTGGCAATGGAATTCAGTAGAGAATCTACTGCCACGACTCATTTAAGGCAAGAAATAGGTTTTTCATGTTTTCCTGCAATCCCAGCATCACTTTGAATTAGTGGTTTCTTTTCTCACTGGCACAGGGTGCCCAGAGAAGCTGTGGCTGCCCCATCCCTGGGAGTGTCCAAGGCCAGGCTGGAGCCCCCTGGGACAGTGGGAGGTGTCCCTGCCCAGGGCAGGGGGTGGGATGGGATGAGCTTTAAGGTCCCTCCCAGCCCAGCCCATCCTGGGATTTATGAACCATCATTTCCTCCATCCATCCCAACATCAGGCAGCACAGGGCAGGGCGTCTCCACCTCCTCCTCACCATCCATCTGCTCATCACGGCCTGCAATGAGGAGCTTCTGGCTTGTATTTACCTGGATCCTGGCACAGAGACTTGCAGAGGATGCACAGAGCATCCCCGGGCTCTGACAGCTCTCCAGGAGTCCATACCTTCCCTCCCAGTGACTGATGACATGTCACCTTGCATTCAGCCAACCTGTAGCTCTTATGAATTAAATGTAGAATTTATAAGTCTGTAATTGAGAGGCACTGAAAATCTCTCTCCATAAAACCAAATTGGTTTTTCTAATAACTCAAATCTCTTTTTTTATCCACCCAGGCTGGAGTGGCTCCACGTGGCTCTTGTTGAAAGTGGCACTCCTCTGCCATTAGCATGCAGAAGTTGCAACCAGCTCTGGTATATATTATTTAGAGGTTAATAAACATGTTCATAGGGATCATCTGATGATGAATATTGCCTTGTCAGGAAGTCAGCCTTCCCTGCTGCACACAAGAAAGGCACTGCCAATGCAGCTCGGGCTGTCTGGAGCACACAGGAGCCAAAATGCTTTAGCAAGGAGCTGAGGAAGGGTCTGGAGCACCAGGAGCAGCTGGGGGGGGGCTCAGCCTGGAGAAAAGGAGGCTCGGGGGGACCTTCTCAGCCCCTCCCACTCCCTGACAGGAGGGGGGAGCCGGCTGGGGCTGGGGCTTGGCTGCCAAGAAATAAGACAAGGGGGAACAGCCTCAAGTTGTGCCAGAGGAGATTCAGTTGGATGTGGGGAAAATTCCTTCGCCAAAAGGTTGCCCAGCCCTGGCACAGCTCCCCAGGGCAGGGGGAAGTCCCCACACCTGGAGGGGTTTAAAAGGTGTGTAGCTGTGGCCCCTGGGGCCAGGGGTTAGTGCTGGCCTTGGCCCCTTCTGGTCAGTGATTGGACCTGATGGTCTCAGAGGTATTTTCCAAGCTCGATAATTCTATGTCACGGGGTTGGTGCCAGTGCTGCTGTACCTGGGCTTTGGCATTTGTGCCTGGGGGTCCCACCAGCTGCCCAGCAGCTCAGATACCTGTGCCAGGTGGTCACCAGTCCATGCGCCCGAGGTCCCACAGGATCCCAGAGCTCCCAGCCTGGCTCAGCATCTCCCACCTCCAGCAAAGCTGAGTCCAGCCCTGTGGCACCTTGGGTGGTTTGCAGAGCACGGGGCAGCCACGGTGAGCTGTGGGAGGCAGGACGGGCTCCACATCCTCCTGCTCCACCCCTGTGAGCCCTGAAGAGCTGAAGACCCCTCGGGACAGGGATTTGCAAAGCCCTGGGGGAAATGCCCAGTTGGAAGCATCCTCCTCCTCCAGAACCGGCAGGAACGAGCCCTGCGCTGTGCTCGGCTCTGCTGCACACCCAGCTGAGCAAAGAAACCCCCCAAACCTGGAAATCTGGGCGAGCCACCGGCACCAGAGCAGGGACCCCCGGCTGTGCCCTGCCCTTCCCTCCAGCAGCACAAGGCTCGGGGGGGGGGATGAAGGGAAACTATCAATGGTTCGTAAAAAATTTACTTTTCCTGAAAGCGAAGTGCGGTGCTGGAAGAAGCACCGGGGAGAGGGTTGGAGCGATGCCCAGCAGCGCCACAGCCCAGCTCCTCCCTGGGCTGCCCCTGCCCCGCCCGGGCACAGGGGGCACGGGGCTGGAGGGGGTGCCGAGCACCCCAGGGTGCTCAGGGGGAGCCGTTTAATTTGCGGGCACTCCGCAAGTGCCGAGTGTCCCCAAAGCCCGGGTTTTGTGTTGCCAAAAGGGCTGGAATGACTTGGTGTGAGGCGAGGTGCAGCCCCAGGCCAGCGGGGCCAGTCAGACCCCCCAGCGAACAGCGCTGCCCTCGCACAGGGCGCCCTGCACCCCCAGAGGTTTTACAGCTGCCCACAAACTGTGGCTCGGAAAGGGCACGGAGTCCCCAAGGCAGGGTCCCGAACGGGGGAGGGGACGGGGGCTGGGGGGGCTCAGCTCACACTTCCACAGTTTTAAAACCAGAGCTGAAACAAAACGACAAAAATAAGGGAAAATCCCGATTTCAAACACAAGGCAGATGCTCCAAACGCCGCTTCGGAATCAAAACTAAGGGCAGGTTCAAATTAATGTCTCCCTGAATTGCACCGCAAGAATAAAGACCATCAGGCACCAAGAAAGGAGCTGCAGCCTCGGGATCGAGGCAAACCAGCTTTGCTTTGTGCTGCAGGAATGACCATGTGTGGAATCCTTCGCGGAGACTGCAATCAGCCCGATTAACATGATAATGGACCGTGATTTACCCGGCCCCGGGAACGTCTTTGTCCGGGCAGACTCGGCATCGCCCCTTGAATATTAACTAGGGCGGCTCGGGGGGTTCGGAGCCGCGCTGGGCTGCGAGGGGCTTCTCCACCCCCGGGAGGGATTCGCAAGGTGCGAGCGGTGCCCACCGGCAGAGGGGCACGGAGGAGAAACCTCCCACTAAATGTGACAACGCCTTCAGCCGCAGAGGGCACAGACCCCGGCGGGCGGGGGGAAACCTGCCCCACAGCGGGGTCATTTTATCAATAACGCCCTGGATAAACCCCAGGCAGGGGGTACCTGCCCAGGCGAGAGGGAGGAGGGTCCAGCCCCGGGCAGAGCAGCTTCACCGGCTGGAGCACGGGAGCCAAGGCTGCTGCTAACCCCGAGCCTGCCCCGAAGGCGCCCTGGGATGCTCGGGGCAGCCGCTCGCTGATGCTGCGGGCACCAGAGATGCTGCCCAGCGGTCGGTGCCCCCACAGGAGCCGTGTCTGCCCCTGCCCCCTGAGCTCAGTCCATCCCGCCTGTGCCAGCGCCACTCGCCCCAGTGACGGAGTGCTGGACAGGGCTCTGGGACGCCCCAAGGAATGAAAACACCTCGAAAAGACGAATTACAAAAATCCTCGCTTTTCTTTTCGGGTCACTCAGATGCGGGGCGTTCGTTCCTCTCTCCCCGAGGTTTTAGGTGGAAAGAGAAGCTGACCTGGAAGAGCAGGACAGTGCAGAGATCCTGCCCCGTGCATCACAGACCCGGCACATTCACCAGTTCCTTTCTCTTTTAAAGTCTCAGCTGCTCAGGTCCACTCCGAGCATTTACAGCAGCTTTTTGGAAAAGGAGAGGAAGAAAAACTGCTTTGGCTGATGTGATTTTACTTCCAAAGGCTGCGGGATTAATGTGGGGAACAGGCACGGGAGGGACGTGTTTGTCATCTCAGCGAGGCCTTTGTTTTGCCTCTGGGTTTAACGTCTCAAAATACATAATTCATTTAAATGCAAATGCCTGGTTTCACCTGGGACCCAACAAAAGCCTCGTGAAGTGAACACTGACCTCTCACATTCCCTCTCCATCGATCCCTGCCTTCTCCGCTGTGTTAAAGCCCGCAAAGAACCCCAGCCCTGGTGTTGCGGCTGGACGAAAGCAGCGCCCTCCTGCGTGAGCTGCAGCCACCGAGTTCCAGCCCAGGGAATCCTGGAAGGGTTCGGGTTGGGAGAGACCTCAAAGCCCATCCATCCCACCCCTGCCCTGAGCAGGGACCCCTCCCCCTGTCCCAGGGGGCTCCAGCCTGGCCTTGGACACTCCCAGGGATCCAGGGGCAGCCACAGCTCCTCTGGGAATTCCATCCCAGCCCCTCCCCACCCTCCCAGCCAGGAATCCCTTCCCAATCTCCCTCTGGCACTGGGAAGCCATTCCCTGTGTCCTGTCCCTTGTCCCCAGTCCCTCTCCAGCTCTCCTGGAGCCCCTTCAGGCTCTGCAAGGGGCTCCAAGCTCTCCCTGGATCCTTCCCTTCTCCAGGGGAACATTCCCAGCTCTCCCAGCCTGGCTCCAGGGCAGAGGGGCTGCAGCTCTCAGAGCATCTTCTGCAGGCAGGAGGCTCCCCAGGGGTGCCCAGGGACACCCAGTCAGTCCCAGGGCATCCTGTGCACGGTCCTTACGCTGTGGGGGAGCCCTGGGGACCTGCAGGGGCAGCAGAGCCCCTGTCCCCCCCATCTGCTGCTCAGGGCGGGCTGGTGGCTGTGCCCTGGGGCCGAGCCGTAGGGAGAGGGGGCTGCAAGGTGCCATCCTGCTGAACACCCTGGGACCCCAGGAGGGGCGAGCAGCCCTGGCCCTGCCACAGCCACGTGCACAGCAAGCGACCCCCGGCCTGGCCCCCGTGGTGCCACAGGGACGATTCCAGCTGCCAGGGATGGAGCTGTGCTCAGCTCTTCTATTTTTAAAGAAAAGCCCCTGAAAGGCCCCTGTCCTTCCAGTCACACGCCAGTGTCACACATGCCCTCTCCTGATGTGGGGAATGGTGATGTGGGCTGACATCTCCCTGCAGACACTCAGCTCTGGGGCTGCACGGGGCACGCCAGGGAACTTGAGCCCCTGTCATGCTCAGAGCAGGCAAAGCTGCAGCCAGTGTCACCCCCAGGGTGTCCCCACCTCCCCTGCACAGCCAGGGCCCACGAGGGGGCAGAGGTGTCCTGGAGCACAGAGGAGGGGCTGGTATTTAAAGCTCTGGGTCTAGGCAGGTCTCATCTGCAGGAAGGATGTGCCACCCTCCACTCCTGGAGAAGTGGAAGGGAAACTGTCCTTCCACCCCTTTCCCGGGGTGTCCAGCAGGATCCAACCTTCCCCACAGAGCCAGAGGCAGGATCCCTTGTTTTGTGGTGTTTTTCCTTTCAAACAGAACCAAGTGACCTTATTTCTGTGTCCTGTCCTGAGCACTGGCACATCCCCGTGGCTGTGTCACAGTCCCTGGCAGGGGGCACTGGGGGGCTGGGGATGGTCCCTCGCTGCCAGGCACCAGGACACTGGTGTTCCTGCGGGGGGATGTTGGGTTGAGCCTGGCTGGTTGTGTGCCACAGCCCAGATCAGGGCAGGGGAGCTGGGGGTCGTCCCCCAGCTCAGCAAGGGGGCCCAGGGCCGAGTCCATCCTCAGGCCACCCAGGGCTTCACCCTCCCACCCACCCCTGCACAGAGAAAGGCATGGAAGAGCCTGGCAAGGGAACAGGAGCTGCCCTGCACCCCCTGCACCCCTCACTTGGGGCTGAACGGGGGGAGCAGCCCACAAAACCAGCCTGGATTCCACAAACAAGTGATCTCATCCCAGTAAGAGCATGGCAGGCAGCGCTCAGCTCCCATCATCGGGGGCAATCCCAGTCACTCCCCAGTACAGCAACCCCAGAGCCGAGCCCTGGGTGGCTTCAGAGCAGGAACCAAACCCCAGATGCCACTGGGAAGCTGCCTTGATGTGAATGTGTTTGCTTTTCACATCAAACCTGACACAACAAAGGATCCTCAGCTCCACTCAGCAAAACATGTTTGACAAAGCCCCACGGGGCTGAGCTCCAGGAGGGGGGGCTGAGGCAGCTCGGGCACCTCCTGCTGCAGGGGCACAGAGAGAGGAACCAGGAGGGTGCCCAGGGGACGGGAACCCTCCCACCCCCAAACGCTCAGTGAATGCCAGGGCAATCCTGGCAGTGCTGTAGGGAGCTCCAAAGGCCCCCCTGGAACAGTCTGGGTATTTTTTGCTCATGGAAAGAACGTGGGAATTGCAGACAGAGTGCAACCACCCCCTTCAGGCTCGGCCACTTCATTAAACAGACTCCAAGTTCGAATTCCTTTATTGCTATTAAAAATCAACTCCTGGCAATGCTAAAAAATCAGAGACATGAAAAGGAACTGTCTGAATTCCATGTCTGTGGCAGTGTCCCAGACAGCCAGCACAGCCAGGGCACTGACACTGCTTCAGATGCTGCTCAGAGAATTTCATATGGAGAGATAAAAATAATCCACAGAAACGTGGCCCAGGGCTCTCCCAGGGGCTCAGGAACAGCTGAGGTTGTTCACAACCTGGATTTCAGGACAGACCTCCACTGACAGCAGCAGTTCACTGATCCTGCTGCATCTGCCCGGGACAGGGAGGCCACACTGACCCCAGGGCAGGGCACAGCCCTGGCCACAGCCCTCAGCAGCCCCCAGGACCACGGGTCTGCCCTTCCCAGCAGGAGCATTTTTGGGAACACAAGCCCTCTCCAGCCCAGAGCACTCCCCCTGTAAATCAGGGCTTGGGATTACTCGTGTTCGTGGGGAAAGTCCTTGTTCTGAGCCCAGATGGCCACATAAGCTCCAGCACAGCCCAGAGCAGCTGATGGCCACTGGAGGCTCTGGTGGAGCACGTGATGGGAGCTGATGCAGGCTGAGCATCCAAACTGGGGACACTGGATTACTCCCACAGCCACAGCCCAGTGGTGCACACACATGTTTTCCTGCCCTGCTCTTCCCAGAGCCACTCTCCATCTGCAGCCACAGGGCACACATTTCCAGGAGCCAGTTTGGATGTATGTGGAATAAACACACCCTTCAGAGAGCCTCTGGAAGGAGGTGGGCGTTGGACTGGAAGCAGGAGTTTGCCAGGAGGTTTTACCTTGTCAAGAGGAACCAGAATTAGGACACAAGCCTGAAGTGTCCTACCTGTGAGCACTGTCCCTCCTCCTGTCAGGACAGGGCCCATCTCCTGCAGAAACACTTCCCATCCCTAAAGCCCAGGTTTAAAATCCTTGTGTGGCAATATCTGAGCCCACCCAGTAACCTGGAGAGGGGGAAAAGTGAGCAGAGCTGGATGAGCCTGGCAGTGAGGGACAGCTGAACGTTCTGCCCTTTAAGTACAATAAAATAAAGGAGAAGATCATAGAATCATGGAAGCATTTAGGTTGGAAATGCCCTCCAAGGGCACAGAGTGCATCCCTTACCCCAGTACTGGGATGGAACTCAGTGCTCTGGCTCCTGAGTTTATTTTCAAACAGAAGCCTGTAGGGCCAATAAAAATAATTCCAGTACTGAAGGCATTGGACCTGCACTGTCACATCCCAGCATCCTGGGCATGGCAGGGGATGGCTCCCTGAGGAAAAGTCTCCCTTTGCTCAGAGAGTCAGGAGTGCTGCCAGCACAGCCTGGGCACTGCCAGGGTCAGCTCAGCTCCCCAGAGCTGCCAGCACAGCCTGGGCACTGCCAGGGTCAGCACAGCTCCTCATCACTGCCAGCACAGCCTGGGCACTGCCAGGGTCAGCACAGCTCCTCATCACTGCCAGCACAGCCTGGGCACTGCCAGGGTCAGCACAGCTCCTCATCACTGCCAGCACAGCCTGGGCACTGCCAGGGTCAGCACAGCTCCTCATCACTGCCAGCACAGCCTGGGCACTGCCAGGGTCAGCACAGCTCCTCATCACTGCCAGCACAGCCTGGGCACTGCCAGGGTCAGCACAGCTCCTCATCACTGCCAGCACAGCCTGGGCACTGCCAGGGTCAGCACAGCTCCTCATCACTGCCAGCACAGCCTGGGCACTGCCAGGGTCAGCACAGCTCCTCATCACTGCCAGCACAGCCTGGGCACTGCCAGGGTCAGCACAGCTCCTCATCACTGCCAGCACAGCCTGGGCACTGCCAGGGTCAGCACAGCTCCTCATCACTGCCAGCACAGCCTGGGCACTGCCACAGCTCCCCAGAGCTGCCAGCACATCCCACCTTCTGCTCCCACGGGGCTCTTGCCCCACATGATGCACAAATGTCCTTCTTCCAGCCCTCCTGCTGCTGCCTGCTCCCTTATCCAGGCTGGCACCGAGCTCCAAGAGCCTCTGGCTTCTGTCCCAAGGCACTCTGGCAGCTGCATGGGGCTCGCTCAGCCCCAGCTCTGCTGTGCCAGCACCAGAGCAGCACCTCTGCCCAAACCAGGTGCATCCCCCTCCATCTGCTCTGGCAGAGATAAAGAAAGGGCAGAGCACAGCTGGCACAGCTGGGCCTGGGCTGGCAGAGGGGAGGAGTCCTCCTGTGCCAGGCTTGAGCCACCTCAGTGTGCTCCCCCAGCCAGGAGCCATGGGACAGCCCGGGGCTGTCCCTGGGTCTCTCTGCAGCAAGGGGAGAAAGGAGACACGGGAAGGAGAGGAAGGACTGAGCAGTGACTCAGCTCTGACCAAGCAGCTCCGCAGCCACCGTGTCAGGGACGTGAGGGGAAGCAGGAACACTCCTTTTTTAGGAGCCCTAACAAAGGGCCGTCACCAAAGGAGCTCCTCTCCAAAGGCACAAGAGCTCAGAAGCCTCCCAGCGTGGCTCCATCCTGCATCCTCCACAAACGGCACATCTGAGCTCTCCCCAGAGGATGTTTCCCTGAATTAAATTCTCTCCTGGTTGGGATCTGCAGAGCCCCAAACAAGAGCTGTGCCAGCAGCTGATAATGGATTTTCACCCACTGGAGCAGCCAAAGCAGTGGGAGAACACCCAAATTAGGATTGGGGGAAGCTCTGGGGATACCTGAGAGCCCCTTGCAGAGCCTGAAGGGGCTCCAGGAGAGCTGGGGAGGGACTGGGGACAAGGGCTGGGGGGACAGCACACAGGGAATGGATCCCAGTGCCAGAGGGCAGGTTAGGTGGGATATTGGGAAGGGATTCCTGGCTGGGAGGGTGGGCAGGGGCTGGGCTGGAATTCCCAGGGAAGCTGTGGCTGCCCCTGGATCCCTGGGAGTGTCCAAGGCCAGGCTGGAGCCCCCTGGGACAGTGGGAGGGGTCCCTGCCCAGGGCAGGGGATGAGCTTTAAGGTCCCTTCCAACCCAAACCATTCTGCAAGGATTCTATAAAAAGCCAATTCCAGCTAAGCCAAACACCTCCCTCATCACTGCTTTTAAACCATCATCAGACCCTGGGTGCACAGACCCCTGCCCAGCCAAGCTGCCCCATTGCAGAGCAGGAAGAAGCAGCAGTAACACCAGGGAGCTCCTTCCCCTCCCACAGGACCTTGTACCAACGAGTGCCTTGCAGTTATTCACGTTAACAAGGCCCCCCAGCCCTCCTGGGCAATATTTACCTGCCTTAATTAAAGATGGCAGCAATAAACATGAAATATGGACAAAAGGAGATTTTAATAAATGCTGCCTCGGGGAGCTCAGATCCAGCCTGGAAACACTGAATGTCTGCTGCTGCATTGCTGTGCAAGTAAAACAATAGATGGCCACATGGAAGTGATATTAAAATAATTACCACAAATTAGGCTTGGGTGGGCTGGAGCCTTCCCACAGGTTTCCCAGGCAGTGCCACGTGCCTGACAGAGAACCAAACCTTGGCACCCCCTCCCAAATGCTGAGGCCATGAACCCCTCTCCACCTGCCCCTGCCACTCTCAGTCGTGGATCAAAAGGTGGCTGGGCACGAAATAATTAGCCAGTGCCTAATTAGCTTTCCCCTGCCCCGCAGAGCAAGGCCCCAGCTCTTGGTCAGCACCCAAGGGAAGGACTCAAATCTGCTTTTGGTGAGAGAAAACTCTTGGCAGACTCCAGGTTCGAGGATTTAAATTGGAATTTCTTTGGAATGGGGACTTCAGGCACTTCAGGGTGATGCAGAAACTCATCTCCTTTTATACCCCCACATCAGAAAGCTCCAAAAGTCTGATGGAAAACAGGGCCCTGCCAATAATAATAATAATAATAATAATAATAATAATAATAATAATAATAATAATAATAATAATAATAATAATAATAATAATAATAATAATAATAATAATAATAATAATAATAATAATAATAATAATAATAATAATAATAATAATAATAATAATAATAATAATAATAATAATAATAATAATAATAATAATAATAATAATAATAATAATAATAATAATAATAATAATAATAATAATAATAATAATAATAATAATAATAATAATAATAATAATAATAATAATAATAATAATAATAATAATAATAATAATAATAATAATAATAATAATAATAATAATAATAATAATAATAATAATAATAATAATAATAATAATAATAATAATAATAATAATAATAATAATAATAATAATAATAATAATAATAATAATAATAATAATAATAATAATAATAATAATAATAATAATAATAATAATAATAATAATAATAATAATAATAATAATAATAATAATAATAATAATAATAATAATAATAATAATAATAATAATAATAAGAAGAAGAAGAAGAAGAAGAAGAAGAAGAAGAAGAAGAAGAAGAAGAAGAAGAAGAAGAAGAAGAAGAGAAAGAAGAAGAAAAGAAAGAAGAAGGAGAAGGAGAAAGAAGAAGAAGGAGAAGGAGAAGGAGAAGGAGAAGGAGAAGGAGAAGGAGAAGGATGAGTGTCAGCACAGGCCAACCCTGCTCCCATCAGGGACCCACTGGTGTCTCAGAGCACACACCATAAGTGCTGAGAAATGAACCCTGACAAATCCATTGCAGCTCTTGATGAGCTCAGAAATTGGTTAATGAAGGCAACGGTGCTGCTTTATTAGATTTGGACTGGGGCAGACACTCAACCTGTATCACATGACATTTTGATTAGAAACCAGAGTGGTACAAGAGCAACATGACACACACTAACAGGATTAAAGCTGCCACCAAAGCAATCAGGATGCTGAGGCTGCTGGGGGGGGGTCACAGCGACCCTTGGGGAAACTGGGCCAGTTCCCAGGGTTTTAATCCAAGAGCTACAAGGAGACCAAGTGTGGCTGTGCACAGGACAGGGAGCAGGGGACCACCGGTGCCCCTGGGACAGAGGGACTGGAATTGCTCCAAAAACTAAATACAGATTAAAAATCAGCATTCAAGCTGTGGCTGCCTCACTCCTGGAAGTGTCCAGGGCCAGGTTGGATGGGGCTTGGGGAAACTTGGGGGAGTGGGAGGCACCCTGCCCATGGCAGGGGAGTGGGACAAGATAAACCAGGCCTGTGGCTCTGGAGTAACTTAGACCAAGAGAGAAAAAATCTCCATCACTTCCCTTGGGGAATTCTTCCAACTTTCTTTTGAAGTAACACCCAGTCCTGCCAGTGTTACACCAACACCTTCCCCCTTGACTTGATCTGGTGGTTTTGTGGGGACTGACTCAGATTAAAACCACATTTAATAACTGGTTTCTCCCCCCACATCCCTGTATCTCCTTCCACCTCAACTGAACTTGTAAAATCACAGTTCCTGGTCTTCCATCTTTTGACTTTGGTTATTTTGTGCATCAACCACTGCAGGCTGCATGAGCAGCCTGGCTCCAGCAGCTGTCCCACAGCCCACCAGGCACCTTAAAGCACAAGTGCAAATTTAGGTAGGAAAAAAGGCCACAGTTCTGCCTCTTTTAGCATCAGATCCCCACACCCTTCTCACCCCCTGACCTTATCCCCACCCCAAATGTGCAGCAGTGCCCTCCCATCCTGTGCCTGGAGCAGCTGGGGCACAGAGCAGGGCAGGGCTCCTCACACTCCTCATGCTGATGCTTTTGGACTAATTACTGCTATAAAAAGCAAAAAGCTGTCACAGAGAATTATTCAGCTTCTGCAGGAGTGAAACAGAGACATGTCTGAGAGGAAATGGTGACCCCTCAGACTCTGGTGCTGCCTGCAAGGATTAACTCAACCTTTGCAGCTCCTACTGAGGACTTCACTCAGCACCCCCGTCCCCAGATGTGCCAACTGGGAGCCAGAAGAGCCAGGAGGCAGCTCAGGGTGCAGGAGGGGCTTGAGGAGCAGAATTCCCAGCTGGAGGGCTTGGGCTCCAAGGCTTCTGCTCTTAGAACCACAGGATCCCAGGCTGGTCTGGGCTGGAATGGGCCTCCAAGCTCCTCGTGGTCCAGCCCTGCCACTGTGCCAGGGGGCTCCAGCCTGGCCTTGGGCACTGCCAGGGCTGGGGCAGCCACAGCTGCTCTGGGCACCCTGTTCTTCTTGCCACTATAACCCAAATATCACCCCTTACACCAGCAGAACAACCCAAGGGCTCAAGCTGTGGATCAGTAAATCCCATTCCCCTCACTGGGAGGTGCTGGGCTGCCCTTGGCACTGCCAGCAGATCTTTGCTCAGCCTGTGGCCAGGGGCTGCCCCACAGGTCCAGCTGGGGTGCTGTAAGAGCAGCAGGTCGTTATCCAGGGATTTCTCTGCAGGAGAGCAGCTCCAAACATCCCCCACTGTGGCCAGGCTGCCAAGGACTTTGGGGGGCAGCACACAGGGTGAGTAAGGTGAGAGTCACGAGAAATTTGAGCATCTGGGGGTGGGCCCATGTTTGTAGGAGCATCTGATCCCGAGGCTGGGCTCCGGAGTCCCTCCCTGTGCCCTGAAGCCAAAGTGCTGCTCCTTCCCTTCACGGGGGAGGGCAGGGATGGGAGGGCAGAGCAACACCTCAAACCACCACCTTTAGCCCCAAACGTCCTTTATTACCAGTCAAGTCATCTGCAAACAGCAGCAGCAGCAACTTCATCCCCCACATGTTGTCCCTGGAAGTCAGAAAAGCCTCCAGCAGCAAATGTATTTAAAATATTTCTCTGTACCTCTGAACATGCCATCTGCTCTTTCTGCCAGCCCCACTGCCTTTGTGCAAGTCACCCCTGCCTTCCCCTTTTCTGCTGAGCAGGAAGGACAAACTCCCACCCTGCCCTGCAGCCTTCCCGAGCCCTTCCTCACTTGCTGCCCCCTCTCCCTCCTCCTCCTCCTCCTCTGCCTCTCCTGCCCTCCCAGCAGGGCGGGGGGAGCCCTCAGCTCTGATGGACTGGTGCTGGAATGCTGGTGTCCTGTGCCACAGGAGAGGGCCCTGCCAAGGCAGCCCAGCCCCACCTGGGTGCACAGCAAGGTCAGGGTGCCAAGGGAAGCTCTCAGGTAAGAGATTTGAGGAGGAGCAGGATTTGGAAGAGGCACCTCTGCTAAGAGACACTGAGGCTGTGCTGCACCACAGCTCTGCTTCCCCACAGAGGGCACATGGCAGATGCTGGGAGTGGCATTGCACTCACAGAGCCGTGGAACCATGCAATGGTTGGGTGGGGAGGGACCTCTCAGCCCATCTAGTCCATCCTGCCACGGGCAGGGACACCTTCCAAGAGTCCAGGCTGCTCCCAGCCCTGTCCAGCCTGCCCTCGGGCACTCCCAGGGATCCAGGGGCAGCCACAGCTGCTCTGGGCACCCTGTGCCAGGGCCTGCCCACCCTCCCAGCCAGGAATCCCTCCCCACTATCCCATCTCTCCTGCCCTCTGGCACTGGGAGCCATTCCCTGTGTGCTGTCCCCCCAGCCCTTGTCCCCAGTCCCTCTCAGGCTCAGTCCTGTTGTTCCCTGGGTCACTGGACCTTGTCCTGCCCATCAGGACCCCTCCAGGGGCTGCACCTTCCCAGGAATGACCCACGACGCTCAGACCTTGCAGTGCTGGAACCTTCCCTTGCTCCTGCCCCCCCGAGGGACACGAGCTGGGGATGGATAAAGGCATGAACTGCACGGGACGAGATGGGAACCCAGAGCTGGGGGGGCCAGGCACGAGAGCTCCTTCAGCACTGTGGCAGGAGCCACAAGGTGTCACATCCCTTGGTGTGCCCTCCCAGGGGCAGCAACCAGCTCCTGCACACCCCAGGCATCACAGACACACCCCGGGGACAGGCTGTACCTACCTGTTTTTGCCAAAAATCGCTGCCCTCTCCCTTTCCTGGTGCGTCCCTGGGACCTGCAAACCCCTCTGGGCGCTGCAGCCCAGGAGCTTCGGGCAGGGTCTGCCCCTTCTGCTCCCTCCATCCTCCTCCTCAGAGTGGCACCAGCTCAGCCCTGCCCTGGCAGCCCCTCATGGAACTCAAAGGCACAAAACCTGAATCAGAGGGAGCAAGGTGGGCAGAGTAACCCACAATTAACTACTGGTTAATTGTCTTGGGGGAAAAAACCCAGAACAAGCTCATTTTTGGCTGAGCTGTTTCCAACCACAGGATCTCTTGTATGTCACAGCCCCTTTTCCTTCTTCCACTGAGTTTGGTTTCTAATTTGTTCCCTCCAAAGCCTCGTGTTTGTGTTTGCATTTAAATTTTCACTGACTTCCTGAGCAAAAAAGCCACTGGATGAGCAAAGAGCTGAGAAACCCTGCCCAGGGGGTGTGACACATGCACATCCACAGCTGGATTCAGCTGCTGCAGCCAAAGTGCTGCCCCTGCCTCAGAGATCACACTCCCAAGGGCAGGAGCAGCCCAGTGTCCAGGGCATCTCCTCCCCTGTGCCAGGGAACACTTCGAGGGCTGGATGGGGCTTGGAGCAGCCTGCTCTAGTGGAAAGTGTCCCTGCCCGTGGCAGAGTGTGGGACTGGATGAGCTTTCAGGTCCCTTCAGCTGTGAAAACACCCCCAGCAACAACGATGCTCCCGTCCTTTGCTCTTTTCACTTTTCATCTCTTCAATTTACTCCATCTGTTACTTTTTCTCCATGGTTTGAAAGCAAAGCACCAGAGTGCTGTGCAGAGGGAGCTGGTTCTGGGAGCTGCTCTCAGTTCTCCAGTGCAGAAAAAATATTGTCACAAGATTTTGCTTCACACTGAGCTCTGTCATTCAGGTAGTAAAGTGAACTGATTCCAAGGCCCAAGGCAGGCTCCCAGCCAGCTCCCTCCGGCACCAAACCACAGAAGCCAGGCAGGGATGCCTCCAAACAGGCAGTAATGCAAAATGGCAGCACAGTCAGAGGAAGAGGCTGTCAAAACTGGGAACTTGAAAGAAACAGCCCCCAGAAGCAGCCCCCAATCAAAGCCCTCCCATGGGATGCACAGAGACAGCCCCTGGCCTCTGGAAGGAGAGCTCTTTTACCAAAACCCAGCAGATCTTCATCATCTATCCATCCTCAGGCACCACTGTCTGCCTTGGCACATAAGACCCTTTAAGGATGGTCAGTGTCCCCCCATGGCAAAATCAACCTGCCCCCCCTGGCAGGGCCAACTGGCACCTCCTGGCACTGCCAGCCAGACTAGAAGGGTGAACACTTGGCACAGGGTGATGCCATCGGCACAGGCCCTGCAGCTCTGACCACAGATTCCCAGCCTCCCTCCCCTGCACCTCAATCCCTTCCCACTATCCCATCTCTCCTGCCCTCTGGCACTGGGATCCATTCCCTGGGGCCTGTCCCCCCAGCCCTTGTCCCCAGTCCCTCTCCAGCTCTCCTGGAGCCCCTTCAGGCTCTGCAAGGGGCTCCCAGCTCTCCCTGGATCCTTCCCTTCTCCAGGGGAACATTCCCAGCTCTCCCAGCCTGGCTCCAGAGCAGAGGGGCTCCAGCCCTGGCAGCATCTCTGTGACCTCCTCTGGATTCATTCCAGCAGCTCCAGCTCCTTGTGCTGTTGTTCCCCAGAGCTGGAGCAGCTCTGCAGGGAGGCAGAGGGGCAGAATCCCCTCCACGCTCTGTGGGATGAGCCCAGGATACAGGGCTGGCTCCTACCTCTGCACATCCCTCTTAGAGGGATGTGGAGAATCCTGGGGATGTTGTACAAGGAGACAGGGATGGTCTGGAAGCAGCTGCCTGGCAGGGGAGTGCTGAGGAGCTCAGGAACTCATACATCAGAGGAAGAGTAAGAAGTGACATGATGCTCATCCATAAATGCCTTCACAGAGAGAAAATATCAGCTACTAGAGGGCTCTTCAATCAAGGGAAGAGAAACTGCACAGGCCCAGCCTCCAGGGGCTGGAACAGAGGCACTTGGACTAGAAACAAGATGCAGATTTTAGAAATAAGAGCAATTAAGTAGTGGAATAAACTGCCCCAGGGGGTGTGGGTCCTGCAGCTCCCAGTGCCCCTGCGTGGAGATGAGATGAGCTCTGCTCCAGGGGAGGCTGCAGCCACATCCCTGGCTGCCCCTGGGCAGGGGACACAGAGCAGGCCACGGGGGTGGGCCCTGACACTGCACGTGGCCAGGGGATGGGACCTCCCTGCAGCTCATCCCTGGGGTTAAACGTTCTGATCTGCACCGTTCTTCCAAATGAGCTTCCAGTGAGATGCTGGAAATGTTCTGGGCCAGGATGGACAGGACTGGGAGCAACCTGGTCCAGTGGAAGGTGGCCACTGGATGGAGCACACGTGGCTTCTGTGCAAAGAGGTGAAGAAGTGAGAAGGTGGGGAGGTGAGGGGATGACAAGTGTAGAGAAGAAGAGGTGGCCTTCAGTACCCAGCTGACTCTCCACCACCCATTTCCCCAGACAAACCATCCAATTTGCTCTAAGTGTTCCCTCTGGAGGCGGCTCCCCGTGCCCAGCGGGGTGGTGACACGTGCCAGCCTGAGTTTGCCTCGGGGAGACTCCCGTTGTTCACGGCGTGCGGGGCAGGAATAAATGGGAATGCTCGGCGAAATGGCTGGAATGTGGCAGTCGGCGAAGGCGCTGCTGATGGTTTCAGACGCACACACCCCAGCCCAGAGGATTTGGCAGAGCATTAACGGCAGCGGAGCGGCGGGAGCGGAGATGGAGGATGCTGCTGCCATGGCAACGGGAGGACCACGCTTCCCTCGGATCCAGGGCACGAACTGATTGTCCGAGCGCCGAGGATTTTTCAGCCCCGTTTCCAGGGACTGCGCGTTAATGGCAGCTCCATCCTCTTTATCCTGAGCCCTCATTGTCTCTGTGAGGAGCTCTCCAGGTTTTCCTGGACAGCGACTCCTCGGAGGCTCCGCGCCAGAAACGCGACTCCGAGTTCAGTGGTTTGTCTCGCTGGCAATTCCCTCCCTTGCCCACACGCTTTGAAATCCAGAGCAGGCTGATTAACTATTAATAACAGGGCACTGAGGAACCACGCGCGGTGCCCGGCTTTGTTCCACTCGTTCCAGAGGCACCCGCAGCTCTCGTGTGGCCCCTCCTCCCCCTGCCGAGGGTGGGACCCGTGGTGGTCACCTCCCCTCCTGCTCTGCCTGGCCTGGCACTGCCCGATGCCCTGGAGCTGCACAGTCCAGCAGTTTGGGTGAGGATCAGCTCAGATGGAGGATGAGGAGGGGGATGGAGGTGAGGAATGACAGGACATGGCTGTGCACACAAAGCCACCGAGTGTCCCTCGGGGATAACATCACAGCCACGGGACAGGGGATTCCTTTTGTGCTGACAGATGGTTGGACTCGCTGATCCTGGAGGAATTTTCCCACAAGAAATGATTCCACGATTCTATTGAACACCTTGCTATTATGACTGTGCTGTTGAAGTATTTCTTGTAGAGGAGGAAATCTCGGCTGGCCCCAGTGAGGTCTGACTCCAGTGAGTCCAACCCCCTTCTCTTGGGCATCCAGCAGTGATTACAGCCACCCCCACAGAAATCTGAGCCTTTCAGAGGGACCATGTCCTGGGAGCCCAGAACAATCCCACACAGGATGAAGGCATGGGTCCACCAGAGCTTTGGAAACATCTCCACATACAAGGAATGTTCACGTTGCCATTGGAGGGGATTTAGTTTAGGTAGTGCACTGTTTCCAGGGCTCATTTGGTTGCATGAACATCAGCAGACCATGGACTTTTTAGCCTTCAAGCAGGAATGTAAATGCACCCTGAAGCACTGACTGTGCCCATCCATGTCTGGAAAAGGGAAGCCGGTTTCTGGATGGGATTATCTGTTTTTCCCTCTGGATCTGCAGCTCCTGGCACCTTCCCAGCCCCCGGGCTCTGGTGTGGGGGGGGGGGGAAATGGGGGGGCTGTGCTGCTGCTGGCCTGGGAGTGCTTGCCCCCCCTTCACCCCTGGGCTGAGCTGGAGCTGTGGCCACTCTGTGCTGTCAGTTTAGATCCCAGTGGCTGCTGCAGCCCTGAGGAGGAGGGAGCAGCAAACCAAACCTGCAGGCAGCAGGTGCTGCCAAGCCCAGCTCTGCAGCCACTTCCCCACTGTGCAGCCTGGCTGATCCCAAATCCTGGCATTTACCCCCTCTGCCAGGGCAGAGCCACACTCTCCAGCCCTGTGCCAGCGCCCTCGAGCTTGGCAAAGCCCATCACACCCCACCAGAACCAGGGCTGCAGCCGTGGGCAGGTGCCAACGCCTTGTCCTGCAGTCTGGGACAACTGGAGCATCTCAGGAACGCCCAGTGCCCTGCTCCTGGGGCTCCCCAGCCAGCATCCAGCTTGGGGTGGGACTGGCAGAGCCCTGGCACCACGTGCCATCCCCAGGAGTGGTGCAGAGAGGAGCTGCAGGATGCCAAGGCTCAGCTCAGAGGGCAGATGCAGCTTGGAGTGGCTCAGCTCCTGTGCTGGCAGGAGGGCACCGATGTGGAGCCTGAAATCATCACCCTTGGGAAGGCTTCAGAGAAATAGTACCCAGAGGTATCTTTGATACACGTTTCACAGAATCACAGAATCACTGAGGCTGGAAAAGAGCTCCAGGACCATCCTGTGCCCCATCCCCAGCCTGTCCCCCAGCCCAGAGCCCTGAGTGCCACGGCCAGTCCTGCCTTGGGCACCTCCAGGGCTGGGCACTCCCCCCCTCCCTGGGCAGCCCCTGCCAAGGCCTGACCACCTTTTCTGTGAAGAAATTCCTCCTGGTGTCCAACCCAAACCTCCTCCAGTGCAGCCTGAGGCTCCATGCTCTTGTCCTGTCAAATTCCATCAGGTCCTGAGCCACCACCTCCCCGAACAGCTCTCCAGGCACAGAAGCCTGGCAGCAGCTCCAGTCTCCACCCAGCACTTGCTGTGCTTTCCCTCCGTGGCATTCCCAGCTTCCCACTCCCTGAGCAGCCCATGCCAGCCACGACAAACAACCCAGTCCTTCAAACACACGGGGAAGTTTTCTTTTCTTCTTTAACCAACAAACACAGTCACCAAACCTCCTTGCTCCTTAATGCAGCTCTGCATCAAAATACCTCAGAGGCAATTCCTTTATACCAGGAGAACTTCTGAGGCTGGAATTTTCCCTGATGGCACTGCTGGAAGGCTACAACAGCCCAGCAGGTCAGCCAGTTGAAAGCAGTATTTCATCCGGCAATTTATTCAAATAAATCTTTCAAAACATGAAATAAGCTGTAAAGATGGAGCCTGTCAAAGGCTGCAGCAGCTGAACTCCTGAGTGGAATGACCAAGCAGGAGCAGCAGCAGCTCTGGCCTGTTGGGCATCAGATGCCAGCCCAGCTCGCCGTGCCGGGGGCAGGATGGTCCAGCAACGGGTGCAGTGGGACAACAGCAACAGGCTCAGAGGTGTTTGCATTAATTACTCTCATTATGGCCTCACAGCTCGGGGGCTGTTCCTGCTGCCACCACCCAAAGCCATGGGCACAAAGGGGAAGCCACAGCCAGAAGGTTTCCCCTCAGCTCTCCTGCTGCCAACGCCGTGCCTCCAGTCCCAGCTGCCTCCCCCAGAGCTGGCACTGCCCTCCCACACCTCCCTCCCCTCTGCTCTGAGCGGTGGCACTACGAGCAAGAGCAGGGGGGGCTGGAACCCCCTCGGGGTTTGGGAGCCCCACTCCCAGCTCCAGGCGCAGCACATGGACTGGGGCGAAGCCCTGGGGGTCTGTTGGAGGTTGGCACAGGACAGGGAAGGCACGAGCCGCCCGTGCCACTGCTGGCTGGGAGCCCAGGAGCTCAGGCTGGGGGGCTCCAAGAGCTGCAGGGGCTGTGGGGTGAGGCTGAGGAGTCTCTCTGCCCCACAGCATCACCTGGGCATCCCAGAGGCACCACCTGCCACCAGCTCCTTCTTGGCTCGGGGGGGGTTGAAAGGCTTTGAAAGCCCCGGGTCTGAGCTCAGGGCAGAGCAGGCAGCCCTGGCCTGGGACACAACCAGGGCACCCAAGGGGAGCCACAGCACACAGACGTTTCCCTGCCATCATTTGGGAGGCAGGAGGAGCCGAGGGATGTGGCCACGCACGTTTTGGGGGAAGGAGAGCCCTTCTGTGGTGGGCACACCGTGGGCATTGCCCACTGGTCACTGGCCCTCCCAGCCGGGGTCTGAGGCCGGTGGGGCCCCGTTGGTGGCACTGAGAGCTGCCCCTGCTGGGCATTTACTTCTCTTTCAACAGCTTCCAACCAGGCAGAGCTCCCTCACTGACCCCTCTGTCCTCTTCACTAATTGCATTCAGGAAGAGGAGAAATGATGAGACTGAGGAATCTCAGAATCTCAGAGTGGGGTGGGTTAGGAGGGACCTTAAGCCCATCCCATCCCACCCCCTGCCATGGGCAGGGACTCCTTCCACTGCCCCAGGCTGCTCCAAGCCACATCCAACCTGGGCTTCAACATTTCCAGGGATGGGGCAGCCACAGCTTCTCTGAGCAGCCCGAGCCAGGGCCTGCCCACCCTCCCAGGGTGAATTTCTCCTCGAGATTTCATCCAAACTCATGCTCTGTCAGAGAACACACATCAAAAAATTCACACTTATGTTGGATCATTGTGTGATTCCAAAAGTTTCAGCCTTATCCAAATCTGGTGAAGGGAAAGTGTTTTGCTGAAAGCAGCAAAGGGTGACCTGGATTGGGCTCCTGCTTCAACAGAAAGGCTGAATTTTGGAGGAAAAGAGGGCACGTGCTCCCCCGTGCTGGGCACAGCTCCCCCGTGCCAGGCACAGCTCCCCCATGCCAGGCACAGCTCCCCTGTGNTGCCGGGCACAGCTCCCCCGTGCCGGGCACAGCTCCCCCGTGCCGGGCACAGCTCCCCCGTGCCGGGCACAGCTCCCCCGTGCCGGGCACAGCTCCCCCGTGCCGGGCACAGCTCCCCCGTGCCGGGCACAGCTCCCCCGTGCCGGGCACAGCTCCCCCGTGCCGGGCACAGCTCCCCCGTGCCGGGCACAGCTCCCCCGTGCCGGGCACAGCTCCCCCGTGCCGGGCACAGCTCCCCCGTGCCGGGCACAGCTCCCCCGTGCCGGGCACAGCTCCCCCGTGCCGGGCACAGCTCCCCCGTGCCGGGCACAGCTCCCCCGTGCCGGGCACAGCTCCCCCGTGCCGGGCACAGCTCCCCCGTGCCGGGCACAGCTCCCCCGTGCCGGGCACAGCTCCCCCGTGCCGGGCACAGCTCCCCCGTGCCGGGCACAGCTCCCCCGTGCCGGGCACAGCTCCCCCGTGCCGGGCACAGCTCCCCCGTGCCGGGCACAGCTCCCCCGTGCCGGGCACAGCTCCCCCGTGCCGGGCACAGCTCCCCCGTGCCGGGCACAGCTCCCCCGTGCCGGGCACAGCTCCCCCGTGCCGGGCACAGCTCCCCCGTGCCGGGCACAGCTCCCCCGTGCCGGGCACAGCTCCCCCGTGCCGGGCACAGCTCCCCCGTGCCGGGCACAGCTCCCCCGTGCCGGGCACAGCTCCCCCGTGCCGGGCACAGCTCCCCCGTGCCGGGCACAGCTCCCCCGTGCCGGGCACAGCTCCCCCGTGCCGGGCACAGCTCCCCCGTGCCGGGCACAGCTCCCCCGTGCCGGGCACAGCTCCCCCGTGCCGGGCACAGCTCCCCCGTGCCGGGCACAGCTCCCCCGTGCCGGGCACAGCTCCCCCGTGCCGGGCACAGCTCCCCCGTGCCGGGCACAGCTCCCCCGTGCTGGGCACAGCTCCCCCATGCCGGGCACAGCTCCCCCGTGCCGGGCACAGCTCCCCCGTGCCAGGCACAGCTCCCCCGTGCTGGGCAGGCTGCTCCAGTGATGCCCCCCAGCTCTAATGGGAAGCTGCGGGGCCGTTCCTTCCCACCAGGGCTGATGGGCACTGCAGGGATAACTCGGTTACCCCTGAGCCAAGAGCCAGGGAGCTCAGGAGCCACGGCTCCGTTCCCCGGAGCCAGCAGCCAAAGGAGCCCTGCCACGGACTGGGCGAGCAGTTCATTAGGGCGGGGCGATGCGAGATGGGCATCGGCCTCATCTCCCAGCCACCCGAGCCACAGAGGGGCAGCCCTGGCACAGCCTGCAAACCCTCCCCCCGCCCAGCACAGCTGGATCCAGCTGTGCTCAACAGCTCGCAAACCCCTGGGATCCTTGGGAGGACCCTCTGGGCGGCTGGAGGGAGGATGCAAGAGGGGAAGATGTGCAGAGAGTACCTTTCCCAGTCCAGCATCCTGCTCTGCCAGACCGGTTCCTTCTCACTGTCCAGGCAGCAGAGCAGAGAGCTCTTGTTCACTTATTCCACAAAACTCACGTTCAGTCCCAGCTGATTCCCTGCACCTACTGGGCCAGGAAAGGGTTTCCACATTTCTCTCCCCTCACAGCCAGTCGATAACCCAAAACTTCTGCAGGGAAGGAGCCACTTCCCATCCTCAGGATCCAGCCCAAGGTGCTCTCTGGAGCAGTTTGGAAAGCCAAACTCCTGATCCTTCTTGAAAATCTTGGATTCTGAACAGAAACTTGGTTGTTTCTGGGTCTGCTTTGATGTCCAGGTTCCATAAGGAAGCCGTTTGCAGCATGAGAATGAGGATTGTGTAACGATCTCTCCTGGAGATAACAGCCCTGCAGGAGCTGCCAGCCAGGGGCACTGGCACTGATGGAGTTGGCAGTGGAGGAGCCCAGCCTTGGGAATTTCTTTTTTCCTAAGTGTTAGTATTTAATAATGAAGATTTTGGTTTCGAATCTCAGAAAACTCAAGCTGAGGAAGAGGTTTCCTGGTCCAGCTCAGGCTCCCAGCAGGCTGGAGGCTGGCACTGCTGCCTGGCAGGCTGAGCTGCAGTCTGCCACTTCCAGCACCCCGGGGCTGCTGGGAAGCAATCTAGGATGCAAAAGCAGGGAATGCTTTACTTCTTCACCCCACACACTTGCTGCCTTCACCCACGGCAATGGGAGCCTGCACTCCCAGCCCCTTCTTTCGCCCCTCCCTGATCCAGGAGCAAACTCAGACCCCCCCAGTTTCCCTTTCCCGTATAATTTCCCTCTGCTGCCCTGGGTTACAAAGCCCATTTTGGTTCTCTGTCCCGAGTTCTGTGGCGCTCCTCCTTCCCACTGTGCCCCCAGAGCTGCTCTGTGCTGCCCTGCCAGGGGCGCTGCCCTGCCCCAGCCCTGGGGTGGGATGTGCCCTGGCCCGGAGCAGGGCTGGGCAGCGAGAGCAGCTCCTGGCCCCAGCACTCCCTGCTCCAGCCCAGCTGTGCCCGGGCTCAGCTCCCCCCTGGGAACAGCCCCACGGATCCTCTGCCCCACGGCACGAGGGGTGCTCCTGGCACAGCCCCCCTCGAGCAGCTCCGAGGCACAGGGGGCTCAGCAGCAGAGCCAGCCCCTTGCCCGTGTCCCCACGGAGCCAGGGCGCTGGGATGGGGCAGTGCCAGGAGCCCCCCGAGCTGTGCCCCCTCGGGGACACCCCCCAGCCTCCAGCCTCTGCTGGCTGAAGAAGAAGCCCCTGTGCTTGGCTGTGCCCCTGTGCCAGGGGGGCAGCATCTCCAGGGCACAGCCCCGCAGCGATTAAATGACTCCCATTAAACATGGAAAGGTGGGTGACGCGCTGGCACCACCGGCTGGCAGGGACACCAGCCCTCCAGCCCGTGTGCAGCCTGCCCCTGGCCTCAGTGCCGGGCCAGCCGAGGTCCCTGAGTGCCAGGGCACGCTGCAGGATGGAGACCCCCGAGCCCTGCTGGAGCCCAGGGCACCCCTGCCCAGAGTGTCCTGTGCCAGCCCCCTGCCCTGCCAGGAGCTGAGGGGTGGATGTGGCCCGTGGGCACTGGTGGCACTCGGGGTGACAAACAGCACCAGGTTCCCTCTGTGTTTGCCCATCGACCACGGGCTGTTGCCCTCTGGGGTGGGCAGCCCTCGGCGTGGCTGCAGCACTGGCAGGTCGGGCACGGCTCAGGGGTGGCACTGATTCCCCAAGAGCTGCTCTCCAGCCACCCACAGAGAGAGCCCAGGGCCAAGGGCAGGGCTGGGGTGGGTGCTGGCACCCCACTGCCCTGCCAGCAGCTCCAGCCCTTGCCCCCTGCCCTTCCTGCCTCCTCCCAGCCCCTGCTCCCTGCACTCCAGCAGTCTGCATTTCTGCAGCCCAGCTGCTCATCCCCCTCCTGAGATCCCTCCCTGCTCTCACAGTGCACAGCTCCAAAACCCCACAGGGGCCAGAGGATCTCAGGCTTTAACCTCCCTGGGGCTTTGCCATAATTCTGCCTGTGCCACAACAGGGATCCTTCCCTGGGAGGGTGGGCAGGCCCTGGCACAGGGTGCCCAGGGAAGCTGTGGCTGCCCCTGGATCCCTGGGAGTGTCCCAGGCCAGGCTGGAGCCCCCTGGGACAGTGAGAGGGGTCCCTGCCCAGGGCAGGGGGTGGGATGAAATGGTCTTTAAGGTCCCTTCCAATCCAAACCATTGTGTGGTTCTCTGGTCTTACAATTCTCAACAAGCAATAGGACCACTGTGCAAACACCAAGTTCTGTTTGAGCCCCTGAATCCTTCTCAAACACAGGTAAATCTCTGATGCCCTCTGGGACTGCTCTGCCTGTATTTTAAAACAGCCCCTCCTACTCCTGTGCTTCCAGCAAACCACCCCCAGCCAGAGGAACCCCCCAGCTCATCCCCCCACCAAGAGCTGCAGCTCCTCCTGGCACCAGGGGACAGAGGGACAGCTGTGGCACCCAGCTGCAAATGCCACCAGGCCTGTCCATGGAAACTCCATTTTTAGGGTGTGTGTCCCCCCCCACCCCCCTCTTTAGTCGCTGAATCACCTCGGTTTGATTCATTCCTGGCTCATTTGGAGGAGTTCACACACTCTAAGGACACATTCCCTGGAAAGCCTGTAGGGGTGAAGGTCATGGATCTGCCATTCATTTCCACGGATAAATGCCTCATTTTAATTGGGACATGCACAATAATTAACTGAATCTGTACCCCCAAACCACCCCTGCAGAGCTGGGGCTTGTCCCCTGCCACGGCCCCACCTCTGGCCTCTGGGAGCAGGTGTCAGGAGCCTGACAATAAACTGGAGAATTCCTTCCAAGAACTTAAATTGGAAACAAATCATTTCTCTCTCAGACTTTAAATCCAGCTTGGTGCTGAGACAGACTCAGGCTCTCACGACCCAGGGGCACCACAAAGCCAAGCAGGGGCTCTCCCCCTGCTCCAGGGACTGGTGTGACAGCAGAGGAACTACTCCAGCCCCACTATGGCACAAAACCCCTCTTGTGATTCCTGGATCCAATTAAAATTATTTCAGGGTTAATGATTGGATCTGCTGCTGCTGCTGGAGAGCTCCAAAGCTTATTGCTGTGTTAACTCCTCACTTTATGCTGACCCTCAGGAGGGAAGCAGAAGGGGAGGGTTCCCTGCTCCAAGGGGTCTGCTGGACCCCAGGTGAGGGCTTTAGACACATGGCAGTGATACCCCCTGACAGGGGACCCTCGTGTCCACGCCGTGCCAGCAAACTGCTGTGGCCACGCCAGGGCCATGCCAGGAGCGTGGGGCCATGCCCAGCCAGTCCCACACCTCCCAGTGGGGTGCAGCTCAGCAGCTCCTTGCCCGCAGCACAGGTCACCGTGGCACTGCTGGGCAGGGCAAGGGGGGCACTCTGCCCCGGGTCCCTCAGCTGCAGCCCAGGAAATCCACTCTGCTGGAGCCTCCTGGGGCAGCCCAGCACCTCCCCAGTGGCAGTGGTGGTACCAGTGACCCCAGAGCGACGGGCAGTGGGACCCAGAGCCATCCCAACCCACCAGACCACGAGCCACTCCAGCATTTCCCCACGCTCAGAGGCCCGGGGAGGGGGGGCTGTTTGTTTGAGCTCAGTGGGATGTGAACGTGGCTCTCAGGCACTGTCCCAGGGGCCCACAGATTGCAGCAATCTCCTCATCTCTCTTGGCCTTCCTGCTCACTGTCGTTCCTCCTTCCCCTCTGTGCTGCTCTAATATTCATCCAGGCTGACAGCCTTTCACCCTCCAACAGCTCCTGATAATGCTTTGCCCAGTGCCCTTAAAACTGAAAGATTCCACTGAACCTACAGGAACAGGAGTCAGTGGGACCTGCAGCCACCCCAGCCCTGCCAGCACCTCAGGCAGTTACTGGAAGCACCAGGGCTGAGAGAGCTTGGTTGGGTTTGCTGCTGCCTTGGGCATCCATCGAGCTTTGTGTCCAAAAGCTGACTCTAGAGGTTTGCTGGGAAAGCTGGGATCCTGGACAGTGGCCCCAGATCTGCTGCTCAGCACAGTGAAGGGGCCAAGGGACTCTGAGCTGGAAGCCTGAGGGATGCTGAGCTGGAAGCCTGAGGGATGCTGAGCTGGAAGGGGTGCCAAGCTGGAGGCTCCAATGGCCAGGGCAGGAGTCCTCACCCTGCACTGTGCTGGGTTTGTCTTCACTGGGGATTTTGCAGGTGAGGAAACTCCACCTGGAATTCCATATTCAATGTTTTATTTCATGTGTGTTTATCTGCTAGAAGGAGGGTGGAGCAGAACTCCCAACCTTCTCCAGCACAGGTTCATGGCAATGACTCTCCAGGGGGACACTGAGCTGGGGAGGATCCCTGCTCACACCCACCCATGGCAGGGACACCTTCCACCAGCCTGGAGGGCCCCGGGCCCCACCCAACCTGCAGCTCCCCTGCGACCTCCCCAGCACTGCCAGGCCACCCCCTGGACTGTACAGCCCTGGTCATGCCATTACAAACCCACCCAGACATTAGACCAGGGAGATCAGAGCAGGAGAGAACCGCAGGCAGGACAGAAGGCTGTGGGTTTTTCCATGCCACACCAAAGCTGAAGGGGGGAGCTCTCCCCTTCCCACGTGCAGGCAGTGCCTGGGCTGTGTCCCCAGAGCGGGCAATGCCAGGATATCATGTCTGGGTAACACTCAGTGTGTGCACAAGGCTCTGCACCTCGAGTTTCATGGAGAAAAGGTTGTGCCTGTCTGTTCCACTCACTCACATCAGAGTGGGTTGCACGTGGGATCAGCGTGTCCCTGCGAAAGGGAGGATGGTTCAGGAGCCTGGCAGGGCCAGGAATGGAAGCTCGCCTGTGGGGTGCCTGTGGGCTCGGGGAGGCACTGCAGGCTGCACTGAACAGGGTGTGCCCTCATTTGTGGCACTGGTTTGTGGCTGCCCCATCTCCAGATGTGTTTCAGGCTGGGTTGGATGGGGTCTGGAGCAGCCTGGAAGGTGTCCCTGCTCATGGCAGGGGGTGGAACAAGATGAGCTTTAAGGTGCCTCCCAATATAAAGCAAACTGTGATTCTTTGATTAATTTAACCCAAAATGAAACGTTCTGATTACATTTTCTGTCTCTGATGTATCATTTGTGCTACAAGAACCATGAAGGGGCTCAGACCAGTGTCATTTAAATGTGCACACAGATGGGACAGGGAGATAAAGGCAAGAAGGTTCCTCGTCCCTGATCTCAGAGGGGGCTGCACACCACGGGCCATCCCAGCCCTGTGGCAGCTCAGAAAACAGCCCTTGGCCCCACCAGTTCCTGGCTCCTCCTCAGTGCCCATCCCTTCAGGACCCACCAGTGACACAAGAGCTCATCCTGTGCACAGCCTGGTCCACCTGTAGATGGCACCTGAGCCCCAGGGCCCTGGCAGGGACAGGCACCCCTGGCTCCCCATCCCCAGCTCCGGTGCACAGCCCACAGATGCTGGATTTGGTGGTGGTTTTTTAAACTCCATTATTAGAAAATTCCCCGGAGCTGCAGTTCTTCACAAGGAGATGCTATTGCTGACAAAGCAGGAAAAAACTGCAGCCAGGGGCTGCTCTGTGTGAGGCTCTGAAGGAGAGGCACTGCAGCGTGGAGGATCTCCCTGTCCACGCCAACCCTGCAGGATTTGGGCTTCAACAGCCAAGAGTTCTGCTTCAGGCACTGAAGGGGACTCTGGGGTCTGCCTGGGGCCTCCTTTACTGCAGCTGAACACCCCCAGCTCTCCCAGCCTGGCTCCAGAGCTCCAGAGGGGCTCCAGCCCTCAGAGCAGCTCCGTGGCCTCCTCTGGACTTGCTCCAGCACATTCACATCCTTCTGAGGCTGGGACTCCAGAGCTGGAGGCAGCTCTGCAGACAGGGGCTCACCAGAGATTGTTTTAGGTTTCTGTACCTAAATCTGGGCAGTTTCTGCCCCTGCAGTGATGATCCCTCATGATGCTGCTGCTCTGGAGGGGGAGGCAGATGGGCACCATCTGTTCCCATCCTTGCTGTCCCCTGTATCCCCCTTGTCCTACCAGTACATGCCTTTGTAAAAAGTAGATTCTGCCCCTCAGTGATACCCTAAAGACATGGATCCATTCCCAGCTGTTGCTTTTCCTGGAGAGGCAGGAAAGGCAGAGCAGAGACTGAGCCAACCCCAGCTCAGGGGCACATCCCTGACTGTTAACCCCCACCAAGGACTTCCCAAATTGTGTCAGTCCCCAATTAGCTGATGCAACCACATCTCACTTGGTTACACAGGGGGTGCTGGGTGGAGATTTCACTTCTCCAGCACAGAAGCTGAGGGTGCACAGCATCAACTAAACCAAGTTGTAAGAGGAGTTGCTTGTCTGGCCTCAGAGCTTTAGGGTTTCTGATGGTTTGCCAAGGGCTGGGCTTCCCTCACATCCAGAAGCAAGTTCTAGTTTGCTCAGCCTCTCCCAGAGGCTGAGAGGCCACACAAGCTCTGGGGCACAAGTGGTAAGCCAGGACCCCAGCAGGGAACTGCTCCAGCCCAGCAAGTTCCTGAGCCCCTTCCTGAGGGGAACAGGGATGTTTGTACGAGGGTGGTCTCCTGGTCTTGGTTTGAACGTGCCAGGGGTCAATGCTGCAAGGATTGCTGCACACCAGGATCCTGTCAAAGAATTACAGGATGGTTTGGGTTGGAAGATGACCTTCAAAAGCCATCTAGTCCACCCCTTGCCATGGGCAGGGACACCTTCCACTATCCCAGGTTACTCCAAGCCCGGTCCAACCTGACTTCCAACACTCCCAGGGATGGGGCAGCCACAGCTTCTCTGGGCACCCTGTGCCAGGGCCTGCCCACCCCCACAGTAAAAACCTCCCTCCTTGTATCTACATTGACACTCTTAGTTTAAAACCTCCACCCCTTGTCCTGTCACAGCAGAACCCCTGTCTGCATGTCCAAACCAATGTGCAGCCACTCTGCTGCAGCACTGAGCACCAGAGATCCCTGGCAGGACTGGGGACATCCATCCCTCCATCCAACCCTTCATCCATCCACCATCCCTTCATCCATCCCTTCATCCATCCATCCATCCCTCCATCCCTCCATCCCTCCATCCCTCCATCCCTCCATCCCTCCATCCCTCCATCCCTCCATCCCTCCATCCCTCCATCCCTCCATCCCTCCATCCCTCCATCCCTCCATCCCTCCATCCCTCCATCCCTCCATCCCTCCATCCCTCCATCCCTCCATCCCTCCATCCCTCCATCCCTCCATCCCTCCATCCCTCCATCCCTCCATCCCTCCATCCCTCCATCCCTCCATCCCTCCATCCCTCCATCCCTCCATCCCTCCATCCCTCCATCCCTCCATCCCTCCATCCCTCCATCCCTCCATCCCTCCATCCCTCCATCCCTCCATCCCTCCATCCCTCCATCCCTCCATCCCTCCATCCCTCCATCCCTCCATCCCTCCATCCCTCCATCCCTCCATCCCTCCATCCCTCCATCCCTCCATCCCTCCATCCCTCCATCCCTCCATCCCTCCATCCCTCCATCCCTCCATCCCTCCATCCCTCCATCCCTCCATCCCTCCATCCCTCCATCCCTCCATCCCTCCATCCCTCCATCCCTCCATCCCTCCATCCCTCCATCCCTCCATCCCTCCATCCCTCCATCCCTCCATCCCTCCATCCCTCCATCCCTCCCTCCATCCGTCCATCCGTCCATCCCTCCATCCATCCTTCCATCCATCCATCCATCCCTCAATCACTCCCTCCATCCATCCACCCACGGGGGACTGCAAATGGCTTGGAGTGCAAAGCTTTCCCAGGCTGTGCCATGGCCCTGCAGAGCCACCAGCTCGGGCATTACTGGCTCCATGAGGTCCCTGTGCCACAGAATAGGTGGATAGATGGCAGAGAAGGGCAGCCCTGCCACTCTGAGCCACTGAGCCTCTGCAGGGGCAGTGTGGGCCGTGTGCCTGGAATATACACAGGGGACAGAGAGGGAAAAGCAAACTGCCTGGCAGCTGGAATTGGGATGCCCCCTGGCAGTCCAGCAGCACCTTTCTCTGTCAGCAAGTTGCTGTATCAGACCTGATACAGACACACAGCCCAAACTGCTCCCTATCTCCAGGATCCACTGCTCCCTGTGTGTCACTCAGAGCTGCTGCAGCTTAGCACTGGAAATAGAGGCTCTGGGCTGTCAGGGGCTGAAGTGAAGGCTCTGACAATGTCCACACCTCAGCAACCTTCAGAAATACCCCCAGGTTTTAGCAGGGTGCCAGGCAAACCTTTCAGTGTCCCCAGGGGCACCACTGCTCAGTCACGGACAAACCACATCCTTGGCAGCATCCCTTGGTGCATTCAGGGACTGCAAATGCCAACAAAAGGTAGGGGAGGATGAGACCCACTGAGCAAAGAGCATCTTCCTGCCCCTGTGGCACTGAGACCGTGCCTGGCACAGGAGCACATCTGAGAGGAGCTGCTTTCCTGCAAGGATGGATCCCTGAGGGTCAGAGCCTCACCCCCAGGAGCAGAGCGACACCCCAGGGAGTGGAGCATCACTCCCAGGCCCACACAGAGGGGGCTGGTGCAGACCCCAGGGTACTGGTGAGCCTGGGGCACAGGGGAGCTCAAGGAGTAGCATTCCTGGATCAGCATGACAGAGCCCAGGGCTCAGCCCACCTGCAGGGCACAGTGCCCCCAGCCCTGCCCCTTCCTGGTCCCAGCAGTGGTCAGCACACCAAACACTGGGGCAAGCTGCCTGGGGCCTGATGCCAGGCAACCCAGCAGAGAGGCACTTCAGAGCAACCACCTTTGGAGCAGCTCCTGGCCCTCATCTCCTGCCCTGGGCACTGCAGGGCTCCCTGACAGCCCCAGTGAGCCCATGGCCGACCTGAGGGGCTCAGCTCTGCCCCACCAGTGGCACAGATGCTGCCACAGAGGCAGGAGGCCATGCCCCCAGAGCTGCCCCAAACCCAGCCCCACACAGGGACACTGAGCCCTGGGGTGTCCAGGCCAGAGCCCTTCCACACCTTGGCCCCGGGCAGGTTGTGGTTTTGGGGTCTGGTCTAAATGAAAACTGTAATTAAGGGAGGAAACAGCTCTGTCTGAAAAGCTTTGCAGTGCCCTCTCCAGCCATGTTCATTAGTATTAATTACAGGCAACATTCCACACTAGCCAAGGTGATGGAATGCAGCGTTGCCCAATTAAAAGATAGAGATTTGATGTCCTGGCCTGTGACCCCAGGCTCAAGCCACCTGCAGCCGCTGCCACACCCCTTGGGCAGCGAGGACCTCGAGCATGCCTCACTTGCAGCTTTGCCCGTGCTGTCCCCTGTGCAGCTGCTCTCTCAGCGTCAGAGCCCTGTGCTTTTATTGCAGGGACGGTGTTTGTATTGCACAGAGAGGCTTTCACTGCAGGAAGGAACCACTTCGTGCACAACCCGAGATTTACACCCTGCTGGGTGCCTGCAGCAGCGCCAGGACAGCACCTCATCCCTCCACTGTGGGCTGGGGGAGCAGCAGAGCCCCAGGCTGGGGCACGGGCTGAGGGACACCCACAGACGGAGATGGGTGGAGGCATCCCACCCTGTCCCAGGCTCCAGGTCCAGGGTCTCCTCAAACACTGCCTGTCACCCCTGCTCTGCTCCTCAGTGGGTGTCAGCCCATCCATCCCACAGCTCCCAGCACTGCACCAGCCGCCCCGGACCCACTGCAGCCAACGGGGAGGGCAGGGCTGGGGTCCTGCCCCTGTGCAGGGATGAGCCTGCCTTTGTCCTCAGAGCTGCCCTTGGCATCAGGCAACCCAGCTCCACCCTCCCTGCCAGCCCCTTCCCAAGGAACACTGCCTCTGATGGGGCTCTTAACCCCCATCCCTGATACACATTTTTATTCTAATGGAGGTTCTGCAAAGTCCTCCCCAAGGCCAACACTGTGCGACAGGAAACCCCAGCAGAGCAGGCAGCACACAGGGTGGGCTCCTCCTTAGAGTCTCTGATGACTGACTGACAGCCCGGACCCACAGGCGCTGATGGAGCAGGACAGGGCTGGGTCTGTGCGAGCACCTCTCTCTCCAAAGCCACGCTTGGAAAGGGCCAGGAGGCTGAGGGGCTGGTGCCTTTGTAAAGCAGGAGCTGTGGCTGGACGAGGCTGTCCCCGTGCCACCCTGTGCACACCGGGGGCAGCTGCAGAACCCGAGGCTGCAGGGGCCACATCCCACCTCGTGGGGGGGGGGGGCTGCAGGCACATAAATCTGGCTGTAATTGTGGAAACACATCGGGGACTGAGATAAAGAAAAGCCCCAGGATTACACAGGCTTGGGAAAGGCAGAGCAGGGAGAGATCAGCCCCTTTGCTGCACAAAGGCAAATTGAGGCAGACAGAAAGGCTCTCAGTGGTTTATATTCTTAAGATGGTATCGGAGTCGTGATGAAGACGGAACAGCAGGAGATGTAATTTCCCTATTTCATGCAAGCACTGGATACTCAGCAACAAGGTAAATTGATTTACAGAGATGGGAGGCAATGCAGTGCTCCAGGAGATTATTACTGACCCGGGCAGGGCAAACCCTCAGCAGGAAAAGGGGGGTCTGATCCCCCCACGCCCATCCTGCCAGTCCCCTGGCACCAGGAGCTGGTGGGGACACAGGATGCCCCAGACAACCTCTGGAAGGGCTAAGCATGACAGTGGGTGGCATGTTGCACTTCCTCAGCCTAGATCATCATGTCTGTTATGATAACCCCCAGCTATGGAACAGCACTTTAAAATATGGCTGTGAAGAAATTAAACGGATTAAATTATTCTTTTATAGCAAATTCTTCCCTCTGAGGGTGGGCAGGCCCTGGCAGAGAGTGCCCAGAGAAGCTGTGGCTGCCTCTGGATCCCTGGGAGTGCCCAAGGGCAGGTTGGAGCCCCCTGGGACAGTGGGAGGGGTCCCTGCCCATGGGGTGGGATGGATGAGCTTTAAGGTCCTTTCCAAACCATTGCAGAATTCTGTGATTCTATGATTATTTTACAGACAGGAAGCTGCAAGTGTAGCTGCCACCTTCCTGGGTGACACAACCCTAACCCCAACTCACAGAATCCCAGGATGGTTTGTGTTTGAAGGGACCTCAAAGCCCATCCATCCCACCCCCTGCCCTGGGCAGGGACACCTCCCACTGTCCCAGGGGGCTCCAACCTGCCCTTGGACACTCCCAGGGATCCAGGGGCAGCCACAGCTTCTCTGGGCACCCTGTGCCAGGGGCTGCCCACCCTCCCAGCCAGGAATCCCTTCCCAATATCCCACCTAACCTGCCCTGTGCCAGTGGGAAGCCATTCCCCTTCTCCTCTCACTATGGGCCGTGGCTCCAGTCCCCCCTCCAGCTCTCCTGTGGCCCCTCAGCTCCCTGCTGGGGGACACTGCCCTGTTCCTTGCAAGCTCTCTGCCACGCAAACACACCCTGTCTCCAGCTCTTTCCCACCCAAGGTAATTACCTTAAGAGCTTATTACGACCACAGGATGTTCGACTGCTGCCTGAAATCGTGCTCTATTTTTAGCACATCACAGTAAAATGTGGCAGATTGACAAGAATTATCCCTCTGGCAGGAAGGCAACAGGCTCCCTAAAACACTCCTTTTTATTTGGCCAGCAGGTCAGTTCCTGGCCCTTCCAAGCAGGTGGGGCTGGTGCCAGGTCCTTGTGCATCCTGCCCCAGTTCCAGGTGCACTGGGGGTCTGGGGGACCCACAGCTCTGCCTCTGCCTCCTCTGCCACGTCTGGAGAGGTCCCGGTGGCGCTGCCGTGGTCACTGTGGCTCAGGGGCGTGTGTCCCTGTTCTGGTGGAGCAGCCCTGCCCCCACAGGGATGCATGCAGAGGTCAGGGGTGTCCTGGGAAGGGAGTGGCCCTGTCCTGCCTTCCTGGACACAGAGAGCCCCAGGCCCAGGGGGCTGAGGATGGAGCAGGACCCCAGAACACCAGGTGCCCAAGAAAAGGGAGATGCTCAGCTGGATGCTCAAAAGGCCAAAGATGCTGCTCAGAGCTCTGGGATTGACCCCGGTGTTTGACCAGATCCTGCTGAACATCAGGAGGAGGGAGGGCAGGGGAGGGGAGGGCAGGGGAGGGGAGGAGTGCTGCCATGCAGCTGCACAGACAAATCCCCGAGTCACAGAGACAATCCATCCCTGTTCAGTTGGCTCTCAACAGCTTCAAAGGAGCCCCAGTTCCCCCCAGCAGTGCCCAGAGCCCCCAGTTCCCCAGCCCAGCTGCTGGGCTGTGACAGCCCGTGGGTCCCACTGCCCCAGAGCTGCCCCACGGGGCCAGACCTCCTGGCTGCCCTGGCCAGGGGAAGGTGCCCTGGGAGGGCAGCAAGCACCGAGGTGGCTGTGGGTCACTGATGGAACACGGGAGCTGCTCGGGCTGTCTCACCTCGCTGGGGCAGCTGGGGGTGGCTGGGTGGGCAAAGAGCAGATGGATCCCAGAGCCAAACCCCCCACACCCAGCCTGCAGCTCCAGCATTCCAAACCCCAGTCCCAGCCACCAGCCACCTCTGAGTGCTGCACAAAGCCCCTCCTCACACCGAGGAGCTCTCTAGGAATGGACTCTACAGATCCTGCCTAAATCTCAGCTGCAAAACACCCCCACAACACAGAGCCACCTGCAGCCACCCCCACTGCCAGGCAGACGCTCTCCAGAGTCTCTCCATAAGCAGGAGCAGTGTAGGAGGATGTCAAATATGCTTAAAATGTGTATGGATTGCAAGGCCATAAATATTTGAAGGGCTTGAGTGGATCTGTTCTAACACACCAAGCTCCAGTGCCCCTCAGCCCTTCCCTCAGCTGGGAATGCCAAAGGCCAAGGCAGTGTATCCCCATGGCTCACTGGCACTCCAAATAAAGACCAGGATAATTGCAGCACTTAAAGGAGAACCCTGTGTGTTCAGAAGAGTCTCTCCTGGCCTCTGCAGTTTATCAGAGCATGTTTTTTCCCAGCACACCTATAAGAAACGTGCCAAAGCACTCACCCTCTCCGTGCTTGCTCTGTGCAGGAGCTATTTCATGCCAGGTTGCTCACTTGGAAGACTGCAGCAGCCAAACAGCCCCATATTTCCTTTGCCTGAACACTGAGAAAACCCCAGGAATGGGAAGGCACAGCTCCTTCAGCAACATCTACAAACCAACACCACCAGCACAGGATGCACTGGCACCAGTCTGCCCAGGAAGCTGCTGCAGATCATGGAATGCTGGCACGGGTTTGGGTGGAAAGGACCTTAAAGCCCATCCAGTGCCACCCCTGCCCTGGGCAGGGACCCCTCCCACTGTCCCAGGGGGGCTCCAGCCTGCCCTTGGACACTCCCAGGGATGGGGCAGCCACAGCTTCTCTGGGCACCCTGTGCCAGGGGCTGCCCACCCTCCCAGCCAGGAATCCCTTCCCAAATCCCATCTCTCTGCACCTCATGCCAGTGGGAAGCCATTCCCTGTGTGCTGTCCCTCCTTCCCTTGTCCCCAGTCCCTCCCCAGCTGTCCTGTCTCCAGGGCAGAGGGGCTCCTCCTCCTTTAGGCAAGTGAAGGACCCAGCTTGTGCCACACTAACAAATGAACCAGGCAAAACCAAACCTGGCAGTACATGCATAAATAACTCCCTTGGCACTCACTTCTGGAACAAATAAACACACAGCTCTAAAGTGCCTCAGTGGCACCAACCCAGGGAGGCCACAGAGGAGTCCCCAGAGCCCCACGTGTGGGACAGGGCTGATCTGGGCTGACACCAGTGGGTTACAGCTCTTTGTTATCACTTCCAGGGGCTGGAGGTGAAGCTCCATCCCATGTCCCCAGCACAGTAGCAGGACAGTGGGGACAGGGTGGCAGAGTCCCCTGCCTGCCAGCAGCCCTGCTCCTGTGTCCCCATGGCAATCCCAGCCCTTCCAGCTGCACCCACAGTGGACATTTCCTCTCTCTGCCCACAGAAATCCCTGGCACAAAGCAAACTGACCCCACCAGGCAGCAGGTGCAGGGGTCAGGACACAGTCCCTCCTTCCAGGATGATTTATGGAGTCCCAAGTCCTGAGCAGGACCCAACCCTGGAGCCATTCTGGGCAGCTTGTTAGTCTTGCCCACATCTCATGGAGACTTCAGAGGCTGTAAAACACCAGCCCAGCTCAACCCACGTGCTGAGCCCCACCTGACCCACAGGCACCACGGCCCCTGGGCCACTGCCACCCCCCGGGGCTGTGCCCACTGCAGGGGCACTGCTCTGCAGAGGGGAGCAAGGAGCAGACACACACACACAGAGGATGGCAAGGCTCGTGCTAAGAGGGCTGTTTAACAGAACAGCCCATCATTCTGGATAAGGACCAGTGAGGGAAACACCAGTCCCCTCCTGCTGGGGGGAGCTGCCACTCTCCTGGTGGCAGCCCCAGGACACGGGCAGGAGGGTTAGGTTGGATATCAGGAGAGGCTTTTTCACAGTGAGAGTGATCCCCCACTGGAATGGGCTGCCCAGGGAGGTGGCAGAGTCACCATCCCTGGGTGTGTTTAGGGAGAGGTTGGATGATGAACTTGGTGGTCTGGTTGAGATGGTTTAAATGGTTTGGATGGTACAGATGTCAGGCTGATGTTGGGCAGGTTGTTAACCCAGGTGAAGGTTGGGCTTGATGATCTCCATGGTCTTTTCCAACCTCATTAATTCTGTGTAATTCCGTGTGACACAGCCCAGCAGCACCAGCTGCTGGGGACAGAGATTAACTGTGTCCCAAAAGCACGTGTCCCAGCAGGGCTGGGAATTACACACCGCCCACAGACCAAATCAGCCTGAAACGCCTCAGCCCTCACTCCCCATTACACTCAATGACATCCCAGAACGAAATTCCACGGGCTAATTACAAAGCCCTGTGGAAATAGGATCACTCTCTACTCGCTGGCACTGAGAAAAGCCACAGCCTCATCACTGTCCTCCCAGTCTGTTAGTTGTGGGTTTATTTAATTCCAAGGCACTTTGTCCAGGGGCCCACGTGTGGCTGCTGGCAGTGGGGAGCATCCACGGGGCACACAGGATCCCTGGCAGCACCACCTACAGCTCACTGCGTTGGATTAATATGGTATTGGCACCTGGTTTCTGCCCAGAACAAACCCCAGGAGGACCAAAGCTCTGTGCAGGCTCTGACTCACAGAGCCCTGGGGGCACAGCAGGGCACAGCCAGCTCCCTAACCCCACTGAACGGCCCCAAGGACCTCAGCTTCGCCCCAAAACCCAGGGGAAGAAACCTGTGGCCAAGCAGGAGTCACTGCCAGTGGGCTCAGAGTCACTCCCCGGGAGCGGTGGCAGGCTGGGGAATCATTGCCCGTGAGTTTATTTGAAGCTGCAAGTGGAAATGATGAGAATCTGTGAACACACAGGGGGGAAATACTGTGAGGGAGAAAGGAAGGACAGCAGTGACAGGGGTAAGAACGGGGGGAAGTACACTCAGGACCAGGAGGAGAACCTTAGTATTGAGGAAGAGCCCAGGAATGCTGAAATTCAGGTGGGACCTCGGTCCAAGAGCGTTGTCTTGGATGAGCTGAGGTTTGGTTCAGATGCAATCCCTGCGGCACAGGGGTCACACAGTCCCTGTAGGGATGGAAGATGGGCTGGCACAGCAAAGGACACCCTCAATATCCATCACACCCCCACTGCCCTGGTCCCATCCCACTGTCTGTCCAACCTCAGCCCTCTCCCCTGCTCCCGTGCCTGCTGCCCTCACATCTCCTTTTCCAATGGCCCCAGGAGCTCCAGGTTTTCAGGTCCCCAACCCACTCTGTTCTCATTCCTATTTCCTTTGGAAAGCCATTCTTACCTGCAAGCCAGAAATGTTAGTCAGCAAACTGTACAGTGCAAGCCTAATGAGAACTAAATCGATTCAGGAGAAGGACCTGCTCAGCACATTTATTATCTTCTTTTCCAACATGAATCCATTGGATCCCAGCTTTTTGCCCCAGTCCCAATACACTGCCCATTCCATGAGTTAAATGGATAAGGGGAAGTTACAATTGCTACAAGCTGCCTGATCTATGTATTCCTAAAGCCTATTTCCAGCTCCACAACGGCTGACTCCCTTTTTGGCTTTTTTTATTAAAGAAGAATCTCCCACAGGCAGCTGAAGGGATATTTCCTCTGGGATCTCAGCCTGTGTGCCAGGGTCAAAGCCAATTGGATCAGAAACAGCCACTACAAACCCTCTGAAAAGCACGAGCCCCTCTTCGATATGACAGATGTGCCACTGGAATTAAAGTCTTTATATTGTGCAGCCCAAATATTCTATTTCCAGCTGCAGCATCCATGAGCTCCTGACGTCCCACACTAACGAGCAGGGGCCGCGCTGGGTGTGGGAGCTGCTGTTAATTGGCATTTAGAGAAGCACCTCGTCCTTGGGTCGCTCCTCCCGCAGCATCCCGAGCCTTCCCCCCTGCCCAGGAGCGCGGGGCTCGTGTTCTTCACTGCCAGGCAGCAGAGACTAAAATATGTGCAAACCTTGAATTTCCACCGAGCTGCAGAGAACGGGCTCTGCCAGGGGAGGGAAGTGGGACCCAGCGTTCCCCGGGCTCTGGGGGGTCCCAGGCCAGCAGCAGAGGAAGGGTCCCAGCCCAAACAGCCAAAGGAAAGATGTGAAATGATGATGCTAAAATCGTGGGGTGCAGCCAGCCCGTGGCTCCAGCCCTGCACCTCCAGCAGGGCTTCCCCTTTTCCCAGCACAAGGCACAGCCTGCAGCCCTGGGCAGGGGGTTTCAGCCTGTGGCCCCGTTTCCATTCACATCGACTCTCCTGGCAGGACCAAAGGCTGGGCAATTTGGGAGAGCAAACACCTCCTGGTTCCCAGCAGCAGAACTGGGATCAGGCAGTAATGAGGCACGAGGTTGGTCCTGGGGCCCGAGATGCAGCCGTGCCCTCCCCAGTGTTGTAAAGGTTCTGTGTGTGGGGGGCAGCACAGCCCTGATGGGATCTGCAGCGACAGCCGCGGACTTTGCTGAGGAAAATCAGATTTTCCTGGATTTTACCCCGGTGTCCCTCGCAGATAACAAGCTGGAGGAAGCACGACAGCATCTTGCATCCTGTGTGTGCAGAGTGAACCGAATTCCTCACGAAATTTCAGCTGCCAAGTCACAGATGAAGACAATGGCACTGGGAAAGCTGATGCGCTGGGACAGTAATTGCCAGAGTGTAATTAAGGGCAGAGCAAGGCCTGCAGCTCTGAAACAGCGATGCAGGAGGAACAAAGCACCCAGCTGCTCCCTGGGATCCCACTGAATCACACACACCGTTACAGAAATCCTGGGTTTGCTGAGGAAAAAGAGCTTTTCTCTGGCAGCACATTCACACACTTGCCCCCTGTTCTTTCCTGGGAAAACCTCAGTCTCTCAAGATCAGGCATTTCTTGTGGACAGAAATATGGAACCCCAGCATGGTTTGGGTTGGAAGGGACCATGAACCCCCTCTCATCCCCCTCCAGGCCCCTTCCAACCCTCCGGGGATGGGGCAGCCACAGCTTCTCTGGGCACCCTGTGCCAGGGCCCCACAATCCTCCCAGGGAAGGTGCTCTCCCCCACAGCCCATCTAACCTTGCCCTCCAGAAGGAAACACACTTCCAGATGTTTTCTTTTCTGGAGATCTTTGGGACATCTCCTGCCAGTGCTGCTCACTGTGTTTCTGCCCCCGTCTCCTGACACAAACCACACAGGCAGACACAGCTGGCACGGCACGTTCAGTGGGATTTCATGGCACTTTCAATTTTTTATTGGCATTTTCTAGGAGCACCAGCCCGGAGAGCTGCCAGTGACACGTGGGGCCAGGGACCTTCCCTCTGCCCCTCCAGCCAACGGCAAAAAGCGTCTCTGAGTCCCAGAGGACGTGTTCCCACACGGAGCCAGCCCGTGTGCCCTGCCCTGCCGCCCTTCACGCTCCTCTTCCTCACCAGCCAAAGATGCTCTGGCAGCCACGGGGCTCCTGCAGGGAGCTGCAGCTTTGGGCTGTGCTGCCCCATCCCCAGGCTGCTCCTGCCCCCGGGCACGGAACCCCCCTGGTTAAGGTGTTGCTGTGTTTAGGTGGCCGTTCCCAAAGTGCTCCAAGTGTGGATTCCTCCCGGTGGTGGCTGAGGGTGGGGGGTTGCCTTTCTCCTGGGCTTGGCAGCAGCTGGCAGAGCTCTGCCAGCACGGGCTGGGCACAAGGGAAACAAAGGTGCCACAAAAGTGTGAGTGGATTTCAGAGGTTCACCGAGTGACACGGTGGCTTTAATGCCAGTGGGAACACAAGGGGAGAACACCCGAACTAGGAGAGAGTTTCCTGAGCTTTGAAGCTTCCAGCAGGCTGATAGGAACAACCAGAAACAAGTAACTACAGACCTGCCCGAGGAGGGCATCTAGCCCATCCTCTGAGCAGGTCAGGTGGAAGGTACCCATGGCAGAGGTTGGAACATGATGGGCTTTAACGTCCTTTCCAACCAAACCATTCCTTCCTCCTGTGCTTCACTGACCTTTTCCAATCGTCCCTCAGCCCTGGCAGGACAATCTCTGGCCCTTGTACCTGCCCCAGGTAACCACAGTGTCCCTGCACCACCCAGAACCTGCTCCCATCTCCTTCACGCCAGGGGAGGGTCACAGACCCTGCTGTGGACACACCAGCCTCACAGCAAGTCCAGATCATCAATAGGAAACTGCTGCCTTGCCACTGGAATAATTCACCCTGGAAACATTTCAAAGAGAAGAATTTAACCTGAAACCTCCTCATTTGCAGAAGCACCCCCCAGGCTTGCTGTAAGCAAACAATTATTGGATTCCCTGGCCACGGACAAGTGGCTGATGGCCGAGGAGCTCTGCCACAGCCCGTGGCCTGAGCCCTGCTCTGGACAAACTGATGGCAAACAAAGCCCTGCACAGCACACCCCCCTTGTTCCCAGCCTTCTCCAGGAATTCCTAATAGGTGACAGCAGTGCCGTGCTGCCTCTGCCTCTGGAAAGCAGGAGAGCAGTGATTCCAGAGGATGTGCTTGGAGCCACAGCCTCCCACTCCCATTTCCATGGGAGCACACGTGTGCTCAGCTCCACGTGTCAGGCCAGGGCTCCCATCAGCCCTGCACAAACCATGCTCACTGGGGGCATGGGACAGTCCCCAGCAGGTTGGGGGGCTGAGGGCACCACAGGGTTTGGTTCTCACTGATAAACTCCCTCCTCACAGAGCACGAGACAAAAATAAGCCCAGGCTATCCTTCAGCACGTAGGGCCAAGGGCCATCAAGGGGCTGCCCCTGAGCCCCCAGGGACCCTCCTACCCACTGACACCCCAGCTGGCCCAGTGCTCCACAAGGAGAGCCCATTCCCAGTGTCCCTGCCCACACCCAGGAACCCTTTGTGCACACAAGGGGCTGTGACAGGACAAGAAGGATGGCTTTAAAATGAAGGAGGGCCAATTTAGGTCACATATAAAGAAGTTTTTTACAATGAGGGAGGTGAGGCCCTGGCACAGGCTGCCCAGAGAAGCTGTGGCTGCCCCATCCCTGGGAGTGTCCAAGGCCAGGTTGGACAGGGCTTGGAGCAACCTGGGATGTTGGAAGGTGTCCCTGCCCACGGTGGTGGGTGGAATGAGATGAGATTCGAGGTCCCTTCCAACCCAACCCATTCCATGACTCTACACACCTCAGAGAGGACACCCCCCCTGCCTGGGCTGTGGAGGAGGTCCCACAGTCTGAGGGCATCTCCAGCAGGACCTGCCCACTACCACTGATGGCATCTCAGTGAGGACCTTGCTCCCCACGTGGTCCTTGCCCACTGCAGACCCGGCTGCCAGGAGAAGCCAACTGCAGGATTTCAGTGACGAACGTGCCGGGTCAGGGAGGGGTTACAGGGGCTCCTGGTGCCTCTGGTCCTGTGCAAGGCAAAGGGAAGCCCCGTGTGAGCCCTGGCACTGCCAGCACGTGGGCACTGACCTCGGCCCCAGGCACACGAGTCCTCTGGGCTCCTGAAGAGTGACTCAAACATTGAGAATAGGTGGGCTGCTCACAGCACTTTCAGTGTTCCCCAGACCCCCCAACAGAAGCCTCTTGCTCTGCATTACCTAATTCTTACGTGACAGAAGCAGCAAACTCCTCCTTTCATGGTGCTGGTGTGCAGGTTCATCCACAGCAGCATCCCTGTGTGTGTGCACAAGCAGTGCACATCTCTGTCTCTGGATTTGTATCTATATTTGTCTTCAACATCTTCTACAGGAAAGTGATAAGCAAAGTAGTTCTGTCAGGAAATTGGCTCCTGAGGGGGGAAGAGCTGGCGGGTTCACAGCAGGCAACGTTGTAAAACAGGTATGAGAAGTGAGCAGAAAACAGACGTTTCCACTGGTGAAGAGAGAAGCATTAGAAGTATTTTCCAAAACAACTTGGGGTTTTACCTCCCATTGAAACAGGAGTGAATGTGTTCCCAGTTTCCAGTGGATGCTTTCCTCGGCCACCTTCTGTATCCTCTGTATTTAAAATGATGCATTTGGACATAAATTTAAGAGACAAGAAGGTGAAATGCTCTGCTCTGACAACTGTTCTGCCTTCGAGCTCCTTGAGCCTTTGGGGCAGTTTCCTTCCTAAGCCCCCAAACTGTGTGTGTGTAAGTGCTGGAGCCAGGAGCTGCCCTGCCAGCACAGCTCGTGGACACAGCTGAGCCAGGAGGATGCCTTTCTGCTGCACATACACTTCCAGGGCTATAAATAAAAAGACGACTTTGAACGGGTAACAGCAAAGCTGTGGGAATGCTTTCAGCACCCCCGGGACCCGCGGGCGGGGAGGGGGTGACCCTGCGGCCAGTGCAGCCCAGAGCCTCGCGCTGGGCGCTCCCCAGTGCCACAGTGGGAAGGAAGGAGGAGGGGAGGGGAGGCTGGGGACGGGCTCGGGGACAGGCTCAGGTCCCAGCTCAGCGCCAGCCCGGGAGCCCCCAGGACACGCTGCCTGTGCCCCGGGCTGTGGAAGCAGCGCTCCCCTAACCTACTTCCCGGGAAAAGCAATTGGGAGCTCTCCGAAGATAAAGAGATAATGAACAAATAACCTTCACCGGAGCCAGTGCTGCAAACCCCCAGGTTCCCTTTTGTGCTGCTGCCTGATATTAATGGTCCTGTCAGGGCTCCTAAAGAACTCTGTGCTCCGTGTGGGAGCCGGGGGTTTGTCCCAGAGCACAGCCAGGAGCTCGCTTTCATTTCTTCCCAATCTTACACAAGAAATTCCTACATTCTGCCTCTAAGAAACTGCACATTTATTTTCTCACTTCCCCATGTTCCTGTAGTACTACTGGGGTTTGAAACAAACCGCCACTGTCTTTTCAGGAAAATGCTTGATGCGTCGGGCAAGGGCAAGCCATTAATTATTTGGATCCTTTTATGCCACCACTGACACCACAGTGAAGAATTTAAAATATTCCCTCAGACAAGCAGCTGGCTCACAGCAAACCACGGTGCAAAGGGCACTGCTTGGTGCTGCTGGGCTTGTTTTATCCCAACAGTGCTGCGAGGAGCCTCTCTGGGAAACTGCTCCACGTTCCTCTTAGACACAGAGCACGAGGGCTGGAACAGAAATTAAACGAACAGCTGGACCAGGCCCTCGCCATGGAGATGAGTGAAAACCCTTCAGGAATTGCTCTCAGCCCCGGTGCTCCCCAGGGCCAGTGGGTCCCCAGCAGCTGGCACAGCACCCAGGGATGGGGCAGAAATGGGCACCGCTGCCTCCTCTCACCTGGGGGACCCCACACCACAAACCACTGCTTTTACTGCCTTCAAAGGTGCCTCGTGGCCTGGAATAATGTCAGACATCAGCTTTTGGCAGCCAAGGAAGCCCAACAGCTCCATGTTTAGGCAGCTGCTGCCAGCCCCCCAGTCCCAGCCAGTGGCTGAGCCCCACAGGCAGTGTTGGCACACAGGGACCAGCCCCAGGCACAGACGCTGGGACAGTGTCCTCTCCAAAGCAAGAAACTACTGGAGCATAGGAAAAATCCCTAACGATGAAACTGTTCATGGATGCAGCAACCCCACTGCCCCTCACCCCCTCTGCCCACAACAGCACCTGGGGGGACCCGGGGATGGGCCCTCCAGGCTCCTCTACCTGCTGGGATGGGCTGTTTGGGAGTGAAAATCAGGGAAGGATTCGTGCCAGCTCGGGCAATGAACTGCTCATTCAACATGGGAATACTGGCCAAGTAAACCTGGGATAAGCAAATGAAAAAGGCTTCACTTAGAAGTGGGTATTAACCAGCAGCACCACACCTTGCTCACAGACCTTCGGCGGGCACAGCCAGAGGTTAATTTTGTGACAGGTTTAACCAGTGCCATCACCCCAAACACGAATAAATCCTCTTACAATCAGCTCTGCCTCCGGGGGCCGCTTCCTCCTGCCCGGCCACGAAGCCACAAGACCCGCCAGAAGGGCCACGCTCCAGGGAGGGTACGAAGCCCCCCCGCATCCCCCCACTGCTGGGGCAAGTGGCACGAACACACGGGCACAGCAGCAGGACCACAGGGCACAGAGCTGCAGGCGGCAGCCCCAGCGCCCAGCCGGGCACCCAGACCCACAGCCCCGGGGGCGAGAGCCACGGCTCGTGCTCCGGGCAGCTCCTCCAGCCCCGAGGAAACACAGAGAGGCAGAACCGACATCCGGGCGGGGTGAGAAGACACTGTGGAGCTCGGCGAGATGTGCAATCTCTGCGCTCGTGGGGGAATGACCTTCAAAACTCATTCAGCGCTCGCAGCCTGCGCCGTGGCGGCTCCCTCACTCGCCAGACATTACACATTCCTGCTCTGTTCTCCCTAATTTTGCACGGACTATAAATACTTGGCTTATAAGGCAGCATGAAAGCAAGAGACAGCAGATATTTCAGCGGGGTAACCTTGCTTGTGAGGGTAACAGGAGCGAGTTCTGCATCCCGCAGGTCACACATGCTGAATACCAGGAGTCCCTGTTTACTATGCTACGCATAAAATATCAGCCGGGATGTGGGATCAAGTAGTATTTTCTCTTTAAAAAAAAAAAAAAGACATGCGAAATGACGACACCTTGTCAAATTATCTTAAGGACAGAAAATCCAGATTTTTCTGAACTGCTCTGCCCACACTTTCTCTCCCAAACTAGATTTCCATTTAATTTGTATTAAAAACAACCTCTGAGAGATGAATTAGTTTGGCTTATGCAAAACAAGCTGGGCTGCCCTTAGAGCTGTTTACTGTGTCACACTTTATAACCCCAGTGGGGGAGGTGAGGGGAGACCAGCGGCATTACCACCATCCTTCAGTGGTATTTGCACAAACCAACCTATTTTTCGATTTTAGACTATTTAAGCCAAAATGACGGTGCCTCCCACAGCCTGCAGCACCCTCGGTAACCGTTCTTTGGCATTATCACCTAAAGCACACTAAACGAAAGGATGTTCGCCCCTCCTTGGCATCAAAAGACAGGGAGAGCTGGGGGTCCCTGAAGCCGGACGGTGGGAGCTGTTGCTATGGATGCGTTGAGTCACCTTTACTCAAAACTCTGCCCCGAATTTTCCATCGCCCCCGGACTGGGCTGAGGCCAGCCGCCTCCAGCAGCGATCCCTGCGCGGGCAGCTCGGCACAGGTTTCCGTGAGCTCCCTTGCAGGGCTGATGCTGAGCATAGGAATGAAGCGCAGAAGCCGCCGGAGCCGGGGATGCTCCTCTCGGCCCCCAGTCACACGCGCCCTGTACCGGACCGGGACCAGCGGAGCGCCCTTCCCTAGTTTTCAGCAATACGACATCCTACGACATCTGCGCGCTGAGCGCTGCCCCGGCAGCGAGGGGACACCGGGCGGGCAGCCCCCGAGCCCGTGTCCTGCTCCCGGTCCCGGTGCGCGCCCGGTCCCCGCCGCCCCGAACCATCACCAAACCCGAGCGCTCGTTCGAGCGGAGCCGGGCGCTCACGGGGGAGTCAGAGCGGGCACCGGGCTGCGGCGGGGCCGGGAGGGTCGGTCCTTGCCC
>VXBA01005137.1:209125-219688 GCA_013399895.1 Serilophus lunatus | reverse complement strand
AGCCCTGCCTGCACACAGCCCTGCCTGCTCACAGCCCTGCCTGCACAAGGCCCTGCCTGCTCACAGCCCTGCCTGCTCACAGCCCTGCCTGCACAGCTTCACACACCCCGAGCCCTGGGCTGCTGCTGACTGAAGGGCTTGTTATTAAATCCCACTCACTCTGCAGTAACTGAATTACCCAAGTTTTCGTTGAACCAATTAACTGATATAATACATGGCTCTTGCTCTCTTAGATGAGAAGCATCTTGCTTTCTGCTCCTGTCTTGCTGGGAAAGTGATTTTTTTTTTAAGCACTCTAATCTAATTAACTTGTTGAGACTGAGAACGTGGTGGAGGAGCTCAGGTGAGGAGAAGAGGGGGTTGCTGTGTGTGATGCTGAGCAAGGAGGGAAACCTCTGTGAGCGTGAGGGGGCTCTCAGGACACAGCAGTTCAAAGTCCAGGAGGTCTCCCTGGCTGACCTGCTGTTCTGCTAAAAGGCAGCTGGGAATGAAAAACACTCAGGAAAAAGCACTTTTGGAATGCACTGGCTGTGGTCTCCTTCAGAGCAAAGCCAAACCAAGGGGTGCATGTGACTGGGACCTCAGAAATCCAGTTCAAACAGGAAAGCTGAGGATGCACAAACACGTGCAGGCTGGCCCCAGCCCTTCCCCGTGGAAATGCAGTGTTCCCTCAAGGGTCTCCCTGGTTTGCTGTGCCCTGACCAGGGGCTGTTGTGCCCACGTGGATGTTCCACACTGAAACTGGAACGTGCCCAACATGCAGCTGGATGCTGCAGAGCTCTGCAGGAACAGGGAGAGGTGTCCTGGGAGCCCAGTGTGAATCATCCCACAGCAATGACCTTGCACATGTTTGTTATGGGAAATCACAGGAGTGCAGACCTTGATGGGCTCCCTGAGAAGCCAACAGCCCCGGGACTGTCTCCTAGGTGGGCCTGGAAGGAGCACTACACACAAAAGGGAAGGGATTGGGCTGGCCTGTCTGCCAAGGGCATAAGGAACAGGGGTCCAAGGTGGTAAAACCCCCTGGATTTAATGTAAATTTTATCCCAGTGTTTCTATGTGGAAAGGACTCAGAGGGAAGCATCACATTAACTCTGAGTGGCCCTTGCAATGTCACTATAAATGTAATTATCAGTAAAGGATGAGGTATTATGAATGACACCATAAATGAAATAAATAAAACGAGGATGCAGATTTGTTACTGGTGTTTACAGACCTGACCCAAATCTCCCAACCTGCACCCTGTAGCTGATTCTGAATCAGGACAAAGTAGAGGTTTTCTTCTCCCGGTGGTGTTTGAGCTCCTGTGGCTGCCCCTGGGTCCCAGAGAGGTGCTGGGCAGGGCAGGTCACCTGGAACAGCCTGGCCTGAGGACAAGGAGCCCCCATGGAGCCCAGCCCAGCATGTGTGCTTGCCTTGGCCTCCTGGGGCAGAGGTTCAGACACTCTGAAGTGACACTGAGGCCCTGAGCCCACAGGCTTCCACCCCAGATCCCAGAATCCCAGACTAGCTTGGGTTGGAAGGCTCTTGAAGCTCAGAGACACCTTCCACTAGATGTATCCTCAGCAGGACTTCCCTGCCCTCAGTCCTGTCCCACACAGTGCCTGGCAGAGGAGGGGAGGAAAGGCAAGGCAAGGGGTGGCCACATCCCAAACACAGAATTTGTGCCCCCCTGGGACCTGGAGGCTCTGGGTGCAGGGATGAGATGAGGGCATTGAGGGCATCTCCGTCACTCAGCTGCTGCATGAGCAGACTAACTTTCCACGTGGCTGATCCATGGAGAAATGGATCTCCAGGAGCCCCTGACAAAGGCAGATCTCTGCCTGACTCACATCCTGCTTGCTCACAGCACACACACCGGGTGACGCTGTTGATGTGACCTCCCTTCTTGCATCACTGCACTGCTCCACCTCCAGCCTGGGTCACAGCCACCCCATGAACCTGCGCCCACCCCTCGAGCAGCCCTGGCCATCCTTCCTCTGCCTGAATTCTCTGTTCCCCCAGGAATGCTCTTGATGCCAACTGCTGTCCAGTGGAAGAAGCATTTAGAAGGCAGGAAAAGGAAAAAATCTCCATCCCTGCTGTGAAAATCTCCATCACTTTTCCTGCTCAGAGGAACAAGAGCTGACCTTCCAACACACCCTCCTAAGGGGAGTCACCAGCCCTCCTCTGCCCCCAAGGAGGGAAAGGCTGAGTTTGAAGAAACCCCTCCTGTCCCTCCCAGTGAGTCGCTGCTGCAGGGGGAGGTTCTGTGAGTGCAACAGGTACTGCCAGGGCAGGGGGGAGGACACGGGGGGGGTTGTGTCACATCTGGCACAGAGCCTCTGGTCACATGAGGAGCAGCTGAGGGAGCTGGGGGGGCTCAGCCTGCACAAAAGGAGGCTCAGGGGGGAGTCAGGCTCTGCTCCTGAGCACCAGGACGAGAGGAAAGGGCCTCAGTGTGCCAGGGGAGGTTCAGGATGAGGCATTGGAAGGGGCTGCCCAGGGAGGTGGTGGAGGAACATCCCTGGGGGTGCTGAAGGACCAACTGGACGTGGCACTCAGTGCTCTGGGCTGGGTGACAAGGTGGAGGTTGGTCACAGGTTGGATTTGACCCTGGAGGTCTTTTCCAACCTCAGTGTTTTGTGACTCTGTGATCTCCTGGAGAGGGAAAGCTGCTATGGCCAGCCCTGATGTTCCCCTCTGCCCCCCCAGCCTCCTGTTCCCTCCCCAGCTCCCAAGGGCCCCTTGGCAGTGGGGCAGCCTGGCTCCCTCCCAGGTGGTTCCTTCTCCCCTCCCCACGTGTGAAGCTCCCTGAGAGAAGCCCCCAGTGGCAGTGGATTGTTTTCAGAGCCCTCCCAGTGCTCTGGGAGGTTTGAGGCAGCCCCCCCAGCCTGAGCTGCTCCACAGAGGCTCATGGAAATTCACTGCAGTGCATTCCAGGGAGTTACTCCGGGCTCACACCATGGAAGTGGGAGCACAATTGACCCTCTTGTTCTGCATGTGTTGGCTCCAAGGCCTTAATTGGACTGAACATTAAAAAAAACCTCCAGTGATGGGAGGGAACAACTTGGCACTTGGAAAGCAACACAAATTCTGTAGTGGGAACGTGGCAGAGGACAAGGAGCAAAGGCAAGAATGGGAAGATCCACAGTCAGAGGGGTAAGGAAATAGGAATTTTCTCTGGAAGCATATTTAAAGGATTTGTAACCTAATTCAGCACATCAGAAACTGTTCAGTTTTTGAGTTAGGGTACTGACACAGTACCTCAGGCCAGCTCTGATTTCCAAGGACACAAGCACTTCCCTGGACTTAATGGAACCATTTCCTCTTGCAAACATATCCCATTACTGCCCTATGTCAGCTTTTCCTTATCCTGGCTCAATATTCCTTTGGCCTTTGGGGAGCATCTATACAATGTCTGCTTCCACTGCCTGCAAGATGAGAGCCCAGGATTTCACTGCAGTGATTGTGGTTGGGCATTCACCTTGTCCACATCCCAGTGCACACCCTGCCAGCTGTCAGCTCAGGCAGGAGCAGCATGGGCAGCCCTGGCAGCTCCTGAACCCCTCCTGCCTGACCCCTGGGACACTGCCCAGGGTGTCCTTTGGCCCTGCACAGCCCCCTGAGCTCTCAGCACCCTCTGGGAGCTTCCCAGAGAAGCCCAAGGGGAGAGGGGCCCTGTGTATGTGAGGAGCACAATGGGAGTGGAGAGAGGCCATAAATATCCCCCGTGCCACCAAGCCCTCCAGTCATTTAGAAATGCACCCTTGAGATGGAATTGAAGCTGTGCTAAAGCACAATGAGCTCTCCTAAGCCTCAGCTCCATCAGCTGCTGCTTCTCCTACACTGGAATGCCAATTCCTCCTGCAGCAATAAAGGAAATCTGCCCGAGTTCTGACTGGGAATTTAGCATCCCATCTTGAGGCTCTACTGGGAAGGAAGAAACAAACACAGGGGATTCCCAAGTAGGAAAAAGCCCTTTTCAATCCAGGTGCTGCAACAATAATTTGTGTTCAGTTTTTTTGCTTGTTTGTTCGTGTTTTGTTAGGGGGTTTTTGGTTTGGCTGGTTGCTTTTTGGGGGGAGGGAGGTGGTTTTGTGGGCTTTGTTTGTTTTGGGGTTGTTCTGTTGTCGGGTTTTTTTGGAGTGGAGTTTTTTTGTTCGTTTGCTTTTGCTTTTTGTTTGTTTAGGACAAAGGAAAGAGTTCTTAAAATATACTCGGGCATGCAAAAGCGTGTTCCCAGCTCAGGAACACCAGCACTCAAAATGCTGACGCTCACCAACAATCTCTGATGCTCAATTTGTGGCTTTCTTCACCTACAAGAAAAAAACTCAAACCCACCTAAACTGTGAGAGCCGTGTGAGCTGAGCAGGGAGCAGGACCTGCGCAGGGAATGGGGCTGTGGAGTCGGGGCTGCTCCTGCGCTCAGGCACAGCACCCACCACCCCTGCCTGCAGCACCTCTTGGAGCCCTCCTCCCCCTGCCATGGCCAGTCCCAGTTGTCTCCTGGGCACGAGCTGGGCAGGGCAGGGGACTGAGCCCAGCCCTGCTCCTCACGGCCCCCAGAGCCCTCAGTGAATCTCTCAGTCCTTAATAAGCGTTTGGCCTTAATTGCTGATTTTATCGCAGCCTGGTACTTACACCACAATTGGTGAGCAGCGTTTTGTGGCTCTCCCTCGCTCCGGTGCCCGTGGAATTGGATGTGCCATCCCTGGCACCACCTGGGGCACAGTGCTGGGCACCCAGCCCCGGGGCCATGGGCTCACCCATCCTTGGGGTCATGGGCTCACCCATCCTTGGGGCCATGGGCTCACCCAGCCCTGGGGCCATGGGCTCACCCAGCCCTGGGGCCATGGGCTCACCCAACCCTGTGGCCATGGGCTCACCCATCCTTGGGGCCATGGGCTCACCCAGCCCCGGGGCCATGGGCTCACCCAGCCCTGTGGCCATGGGCTCACCCAGCCCTGTGGCCATGGGCTCACCCATCCCTGGGGCCATGGGCTCACCCAGCCCCGGGGCCATGGGCTCACCCAGCCCTGGGGCCATGGGCTCACCCAGCCCCGGGGCCATGGGCTCACCCATCCTTGGGGCCATGGGCTCACCCATCCTTGGGGCCATGGGCTCACCCAGCCCTGGGGCCATGGGCTCACCCAGCCCCGGGCTGGAAGGGCTGCATTGCCCTGGGCAGGGTGAAGGCACACAGCCCCTGCCCGTGGGACGTCTGAGGGTCTGTATTGCAGCCATGAGCATCGAGGAGAGAGACACCAGACATATATTTTTATCCATTTTCCTTAGATTTTAAGGCCATGATTTGCTACTTGTGCCATCCTGGACTCTCTAATTCCCACAATAAATCCAGTAACAATTGGCAACACAAGGACATACTTGGTGTGACTTGCAGAGCAATCCCATACACTCCTGGAGGCAATGGATGTATTTGTGTTGCCTAAAAAAATGTTATAAAAATGCTTCCAACTAAGCTGCTCCAAGAATGTTATTGGCTGGAGTAGAGCCTCTGAAATCTGGCACAGCAACACCCCCTCAAGCTACAGAAGTCTTTTCTTTGTCCCAGGAAATCTCATGTATATTTAGCAGAGTTAAATTTAAATTATTATTTTCCTCTTCTGCTGGTGCTCCCCAGCAACAAAGAAACAGTAATTGAGGGTGAATGTTTTGTGAAACCACAATGTGAGACAACAGAACCACAACCCACTGTGTTCAAACATTTGTCTGCACGTCGGCTGAGCTTCTTCCCAGCACACAGAGCCCTTCCCTCCAGGAGCAGGGCATGTGCCCAGGCTTCCTGCACCCACTCCAGGGCCACAGCTGCCCCATCTCCAAGGATATTTTTCCTTTTGTCTCACTTTTTGCTCCCCAGGCCACCCCCCTTCCACAGCTGCTCCAAGGGCCTGGCTGCAGCTCTGCCCCTCCGGAGCTCAGCCCGTTCCAGGGAAATGCACAGCAATGCTTTCCCCTCCCTGCAACCCCTCCTGCTTGAGGGAAAAGGGGGATTTGGATCCCCCCACCCCTGCTCTGGCCATGCCCGGCCTGGTTTGCATCCCCAGGAGCTCTGGGAGCTCCTCTCTGAAGCTCAGCACAAAGCCAGCCCCCGTGCACCATTCAACACTTCATCCCCCACAGACAGTTCCTGCAAAAATCCGCCCAAAGCAGAGCTTTGGCTTTCCAGTGATCATCCACAATCACCTGTGGGAGCTCCTGCCAACAGCTGGGGTTTCATCCTTGCTGGAAATGGCATTTGCTGTTACAGGAATCCCCCCAGCCCCTCGGAGCTGCTACGAAAAAGGAAAACAAACCTTCTGTGGAATGCTCTTGAGAGAAAGCACCTTTTTCCAAGATGCCAAACTGTGCCCTGAGCCTCCCCAGCTGCTTCCCAGGAACAGATGTGCTCCCTGCTCCCAGCCTGGGATGCAGCTTCAGGCCCATCCCAATTCCCTGAACTCAGGTCTGCTCTTTGGGCTGGCGTTTGGTGAGTCAGTCCCACGTGGCCCTTTCCATAGAGCAGCAGGGTCTGAGATTGGTTCTGGTACCTCACTGCAAGGCACTTCTCAGAAAGATTCCCAAACCTCAGGCGGCCATGAATAAACCCAACCCCATTTCAGCTCTAAACCCCAGAACTGATTCCATTCAGCTCCTCCTGCAGCTGCTCCAGGGCCACCTTCACCCTTCAGGGACACAGCAGACGTTTGCCTCAGAAGTCAAGGGGCATTAATTGGCTTCTTCAGCCCAAGTTACATTTCATTAGAGATGGAAAGAGATGCTTCTCACCCAGCCCAGAGCACTGGGTGCCACCTCCACTTGTTCCTTGAACATTTCCAGGGATGGGGACTCCACCACCCCCCTGGGCAGCCCCTTCCAAGGCCTGACCACCCTTTCCATGAAGAAATTCCTCCTCATGTCCACCCTGGCCCAGCCTGAGGCCCTTCCCTCTCCTCCTGTCCCCTGTTCCCTGGGAAATGACCACCTGTGGGTATTCATGGAATGTGCTGAAGTGGAAATCACTTGGTTTTACTGCTCTTCTTGTAAATGAGCTCCCCAAATGTGGACAGGCACTGCTCTGAGGCGAGGAGCTGGTGGCCACTTTGCATCGACCTCACCCACGAGCTGCATCAGTCCCGGGGAAATCGAAGAGCCCTGCACCCCTGGCACTCCCCTGCTGGAGCTGTTTTCCTACTCTGACTGTAGTTTTACAAATCTCCGTGGAAATGTTGCTCATTTGGACAGTTGCTTGGCACACCGACAGATGGAGTATGTTAATCAGTTTTTAAGGATATGCTGAAAGTCTGGGATAATTTGAGTTCTGTGTTCAGGATGTTTGCAAAAAGCCACAAAAACTTGTAATACGTTAAAAATAAAATGGTTCATTCTGCTGCAGTGGAGGGAGACAGGATCTTAGCATATTTAATTAGGGACTTTTAAAATCACCAGTTTTCTGTAATGCTGAATGGATTATTCAATCAGACTGTCTTCTTATCTACGAGTTCAGTTATGCACAGAAAATAAATATAGCTAAATTTATCTTTCTTTTAAAAATCTGATTCAGATTCTGAAGGGATCAAAATACTTGACTGGAACAATAACTCAGATTTTTTATTGATTTAACTGACAAAACTGCCACGGCAGTAACAATGCACACTGGGTCTAAAAATACCACACGTGTGGCTTTTAAACTTCCCAACTTCATAGCAGGAAAAAAAGAGGAGTAAATAATCAGCAATTCCTTTGCAAAGTGGAATGTCTGGAGGGATGCAAATCAAGAGTGTGTTATGGATTTCATCAGCAAAAGGAAGCAGGCAGGGTGCCCTGTCCTGGGCTGCATCAGCACAAGGGCTGAACCCACAGGGCCTCAGGTTCTGAGGTTCTCTGAGTGTTTTCTGCCTTGTCAAGGGCTCTCATGCTGCTGCTCACACCCTTCTGCAGTTACCACCACTTGTAACCCTCCCTCCTTGGGCAACGTTAACACCTTCCAGAACTGCACAGTTTTATATTGTCAAACCTCTCTGCACATTTTTATGGCATCCTGGTAATGCTAACAGAAATTTAATTCCATTGAACCAGTTTTTCTCCTCTGTGGTGCACAAAAAAATCCATAAATGCTGGCTATGTTACCTCTTCTTGATTACTGTAATGAATATAAGACCTTGTTGTTCTTCTGTCAAATAATCCTTGACTATATTCATATTATCAGCAGCAGACAAATGGAAAAGAGGCATAGGAAAATCTGGAAGGTTTTGATTCAATCCCAAACCAATGTTCTTCTCTGAATCCTTCACTTCCTCCATGATAGGTACAATGATTAAAACTTAATTCTTGTGTCGTGCTGTGTTTCAGGATGATCCTCCAGGGAGAGGATCTCCCCTTTCCCACCAGGCTGGGGGGAGGTCATGGGCCGGAGAATCCAAGGGGCAGGCAGGATCCTGGGCAGAGGCTGAGCACAAGGTGCCAGGAGATTGTTATTCCAACACACAGTGTGAGATTACAGCCAGCAAGAGGGAGCAGGAACACCTTTCCAAGCAGGAAAGGAACCAGCCAGGACAGGATCGTGGGGCCTGGAACACAGTGAAATGAAACGGCAAATGAACTGGAAGAAGAGAAGTCCCAGGTGTTGCCTCAGCTCCCAGATGTGCAAAGGAAACCACGAGAAATGGGCAGGGGCCATTTCTGACTCTGAGCCCTGAGGTGATGGGAAGTCCCACAAATCCCAACACCAACGGCTGGAATGGGAGAGGGGCAAATACCCCTGAGATCCGTGTGAAGGGGGATTCCCGAGCAGAGCCCTGACATTGGTATGAAACCAGGTACGAAGGAAATAAAGCACCCCCGGTATCACTCCGAGCTCAAATCTGGTCCGTTTATCCTGTATTTCCGCTGTTTAGACAAGCATTTCCCGGCTCGGACAGCTCAGGACTGCTCAGAGGAGCTGCAGCCAGAAAGAACAGACTTCAACCCTGGAACTGTCCAGCTCCGCAAGGAGCTAAAGCCTGCCGCGCTGGATGGGGAATGTGAATCTGCAGTGCCATCTGCAGAGAGCAGGCTGCCGAGCGCACGGGCGAACCCCGGCGTGCGAGGCTGGACCCATTGTCACGGCCCCACTCTGCACAAGGCAGGCTGTGTTTCACGGACCTATTTCACAGTTTATTTCTTACATGTTGTTCTTTTTACTTCTTTTAGGAGGACGACTGATCTCCTTCTGTTTTTCCACATCCCCCCCTCCCCACCATTTGCAGCTGGAGGTCCTGGGGCTGTGCCGTGCCCAGGAGCTCCCTGCCAACCTCTGCTGGCCTTGGTCACCCCAGGGCAGCACAACTGCTGCGGGACACCGTCAAGGGGATAAAACCCACCCCGAAGTGACCCTGAGCGAGGGCTCCCAGCCCTGACTTTGTGGGGTCGATCTCCCAGCCTGAATTCATGGGGTTGATCCCCCAGCCCCGACTTTACCAGGGTTGATCCTCCAGCCCTGACTTTGTGGAGTTGATCTCCCAGCCCTGACTTTGTGGGGTTGATCTCCCAGACCTGACTCTTCTGGAGTTGATCTCCCAGACCTGACTCTGCTGGAGTTGATCTCCCAGCCTGAATTCATGGGGTTGATCCCCCAGNCTGACTTTGTGGAGTTGATCTCCCAGCCCTGACTTTGTGGGGTCGATCTCCCAGCCTGAATTTATGAGGTTGATCCCCCAGCCCTGACTTTACCAGGGTTGATCCCCCAGCCCTGACTTTGCTGAAGTTGATCCCCCAGCCCTGACTTTACCAGGGTTGATCCCCCAGCCCTGACTCTGTGGGATTGATCTCCCAGCCCTGACTTTACCAGGGTTGATCCCCCAGCCCTGACTCTGCCGGGTTGATCCCCCCTCACCCCCAGGCAGTGGCCGCAGCCCCGCCCCGAGTCCTGGGGCCGGTGCCGTGTCTCAGCCCAGCCCGGGGTCCCTTTTCCCCCCGTGGGACCCGGTGCCACGGTCACATTAGCGGTGTCCGAGGCACGTGGACGGGATGAAATGGTTTATCCGGGCGTTTCTTACAAAACAAAGGGCTCGTGTCCTCACTCCACCGTGAGGACAAGCTGTGCTCCCAGGACACGCCCGCCCTGCTCCTGCCCCGGAGCCCCGACACGGGGACGTGGAGCTGCCCGAGGGTCCGGGAGCTGGGGAGGGATCCAGGGAGAGCTGGGAGCCCCTTCCAGGGTCTGAAGGGCTCCGGGACAGCTGGAGAGGGACTGGGGACAAGGGATGGGGGGACAGGACACAGGGAATGGCTTCCCACTGCCAGAGGGCAGGAGAGATGGGATAGTGGGAAGGGATTCCTGGCTGGGAGGGTGGGGAGGGGCTGGGATGGAATTCCCAGAGAAGCTGTGGCTGCCCCTGGATCCCTGGGAGTGCCCAAGGCCAGGCTGGAGCCCCCTGGGACAGTGGGAGGTGTCCCTGCCCAGGGCAGGGGTGGGATGGATGGGCTTTGTAACGTCCCTCAGCCCCTCTCTGTCCCCCTCAGTCCCTCCTCAGTCCCTCCCTGTCCCTCAGTCCCTCCCTGTCCCTCAGTCCCTCCCTGTCCCTCCCTGTCCCTCAGTCCCTC
>VXBA01005137.1:186477-208749 GCA_013399895.1 Serilophus lunatus | reverse complement strand
CTGGCGCTGCACTGCTGGAGCGCGGCGGGCCGGCAGGCGCTGCTGCGGGAGGAGCTGGCCGAGCTGCAGGGCCAGGCCCAGCGCACCGAGGCCGCGCGGGGCCGCCTGGAGCGCCGCAACTCGGACCTGCTGGGCAAGGTGGACTCGCACCGGCGGCAGCTGGAGCAGCGCGAGGCGGACTACAGCCAGCTGAGCAGCCAGCTGCAGGCCCGCGACGGGCAGGTCAAGCGCTGCGAGGACGGCAAGGTGAGGGACGGGGCCCGGGGGCACCGGGGCAGCGCTGTGCGCCGCGAGGCTCGCCCGGCTCGGCTCGGCTCCGCCCGGCGTNGCTGCTCGGCTCGGCTCGGCTCGGCTCGGCTGGGCTTGGCTTGGCTCGGCTCGGCTCGGTTCGGCTGGGCTTGGCTTGGCTGGGCTCGGCTTGGTTCGGCTCGGCTTGGTTCGGCTTGGCTCGCTGTGCTTTGAGCTTTCTGGCGCCCCTGGGGTTGTTCGGGAGTTTGTGGTCGGTCTGGAAAAACCCCAGATGCAAAATAGCGGTTTTGGGGGGAGGTAAAAGCCGTGTGGAGCACCCTGTGGTGGTCAGGAGCACCCCGAGCTGTCCAGGGGCACCCCGTGCTGTCCAGGAGCACCCCGAGCTGTCCAGGGGCACCCCGAGCTGTCCAGGAGCACCCCATGCTCTCCAGGGTCACCCCGTGCTCTCCAGGGGCACCCTGTGCTCTCCAGGGTCACCCCGAGCTGTCCAGGAGCACCCCGAGCTGTCCAGGGGCACCCCGTGCTCTCCAGGGTCACCCCGTGCTGTCCTCAGGGTGCCTGGCCCTGCACAGCCCGGCGTTGCTGCTGCCAGGGGTGCCCAGCACAAGGTCCCGGTGGTGCCCCGAGGTGCCCTTTGGGGACAGCAGCTCTTCAGAGTCGAGCTGCTCCTCCCCGCGGGCGGCCTGGGGGTGGCCCCTGTGGGGAAGGACGAGTGAAAGCCTCGATTTCCTCAGTTCCCCTTTATCACCTGCCGGGTTTTCAGGGCCAGTGGGGGGGTTTGCCTGCAGGTCAGCCCTGCACTCACACGGGGTATTTGGGGGATACCCCACTCTCAGAGTTACTGCTGGCTGAGTTTGTTTTCTGGCCCTTTGTATCCCTCACTGGATAAGCAGCATGAAAAATGCATTTAATTGTCACCAAGAAAGCTGAATGGGTCCGTGTCCCATGCCAGAGTCAGACTCCCTCAAACTGGTTAAGTTTGCATTAAAGCTGGGTTTTCTTTCCTACTCAGCCATTACAATAAAGCCCTTTGTGTGTTCAGCAAACTTCTTTTTTTTTTAAATTTGTCCAAGGGAGAGCAGGGCAGGTGCTCAGTCAGGAGGTGGGGTGGTGTCCTGGGTGCCCAGGGGCCTTTGGGTGGCACTGCCCAGGGCAGAGTGGCCTCCCCAGGAGCCTGGCACTGCAGGGTGACCTTGGCTGGCAGAGTGTGCCCTGCTCTGCCTTCTGTGTTCCACTTCAGGCCCTGTGAGCTCTTGGTGTTCAAAATGTTCCTTGTGCCCTAAGGAGGCCAAAATGGCAGGATTTTACCAAAAGGAGTCGCTGGCATTTTTCCTCCCATGTGTCCTCTCACAAGCCTAAGTTTTTTCTAAAAGTAACTCTTGCAAGTGACTGTGTTTCTGTAAGAGAATAAAGCTTTGTTTTAGAAAATAAACATCTGTCACCAGAAATTAGGAGTAGGTAGAAGGAGTCTGACTAAAAAGAGGCTTGAATGATAAGTTTTTGCCTCTCAAAATAGAGTTTGGCAAGTCTGTGTGACCAGACTGCTGTTTACCAGTGATTATAGTCCCTTTGTGATGGCAGGAGCTGAAATAAAGCCCCAGTGCTGGTAATTGCCAGGGTATGAAGTGACCACAACAAATCCAGGCTCGTTGGGAGATGCTGCCCTGGTGGCTCTCCCTGTCAGCCCTGCTTTGAGCTCCTTTGTCTCCAGCTGTGGTTCTTTGCCTTGTGGTCACATAAATCAAGTGCTGAGGCAGCTCCAGTTCCTGCAGCAGCTCCCTGCTGGCTCAGGGCCCTCTGGAGCCAGCAACAGGCCTGGGCTCTGCCCTGGGGGTGCAGTGTGGGAGGGGGACCCGGTGTTTGGGGGGCAGAGGGGGCACCAGCTCACACTCCACAGCATCCCCTCGGAGTGTGATTTCTCACACCCCTCTGCCCAGCCAGGGAGCTCAGGGAGACGTGGGAGGGGCAGGAATTGGGGCTGGAGGGATTGCAGGGGCAGGGTCCTCAGTCCTCCCTTGCCCCTGCCTAGCGTGCCCTTCCCTGCTGCCCAGAAGGGCTGGGGTGGAGCTGTCCAGTCAGACACCCCTGGAGCAGCTGGGGGTGTTGTTTGCTCCCAGAACTCGGTGGGAACTGCCCAGTTTGCAGAGCTGCAGCCCCCCAGCAGCCTGTGGGGTGGTTGTGTGCCAGGACCCCAGCTCAGGCAGCACATGTCCAGGCTCTGGGTCTGTGCTGTGTGTTGCTGGGCAGGCTCACTGGGCTGCAGGGCATGTGTTTTCTCCCTACCAGGGGTGCAGACAGGCCCTGAGGAGCCCCAGGGAGCTCTGAGCAGCACTGGCAGGTCCAGAGGGCTCAGGAAGAGCTGGGCCTGTGCTGTGGCTCGGGCACTGCCAGCTCTGCTTGTGTAGGTGGGACAGATCCCATGAATCATAAAAATCCTCCTTCCCTCTCCATCCTTCAGATGAGGGACGTTTGCTGTCAGCTGAGCTGGTTTGGATATGAATTCTGTGGCTTCCTTCTGAAACTCAGAATCACCAAGGAGAAAGGTTGTGTGATGAGATCTGCACATTGCCCTCCAGCTGCTGCTCCCAGACAGGGCCCTGCAGGGCACCTGCTCCTGGGGGGAGCAGCAGCCTCTGGGGAGGGGCCTGAGGGGTGAGGGCGTGAGAACAGACCCTGCTGCTTCCCAGGAGCTCCTTTGCAGATCTCTTGGGCTCTGGGAAACAGAAACCTGGGCTGATTACTGCCAGTGGCTTTGCAAAATAGGGAAGGGTGCCTTTTCCCTGTGTGCCTGGCACAGGGGGTGCCTGGGGGGTGGAGGGGCTTTGTGGTGACTTGTGTCTCCTGCCCTCCTGGGTTACCCTCAGCACAGGGCTCCCTGTGCTTTGGGAGGGGAGCTCTGCCAGCCCAAGGCTGCCCTGTTCCAGCAGCGGGCACAGCCCGTGGCACACGTGGCTCTGAGGTGCCAGGGACATGGTTTGGTCCCTGTTCCAGGGCACTGGGGGGCTCAGGTTACCCAGAGATCACCTTCCCAGTGGAATTAATAAGTGCTGGCAGGTTATCTGTGGAGCTGGACTTTTCAGTCACACTCCAGGGTTTCCAAGGCCATTGGGTTGATTTTACTGGTTTTTCCTCTCTGTCCCCAGTTTTCCATTTCTGCTTGATGGCTTTTTTTTTTTTTTTGCTGCCTTGGGAAGCAGCTCTGTGTCCCCTCAGGGGAGGGAGCTGTGCTGGTGCCTCTCCCACTGCAGAGTGCCCTTGGCTCCTGCTCTGGGCCTGGGCCAGGGTCCTGCAGGCCCTGGTGGGGTCAGGGTACCCTGTGCTGCACACAGACACCACCCCAGCAGCTCCTGTGTGCCTGGAGCTCCTCATCACACCCACGGGGGCCTCTGGGAGCTGCAGAAACACAAAGGGGAACAGCTTGAAATCAAGGAATGTTTGATAAAGGGGAAGGCACAGCGGGGAGGGGGAGTCCTGCAGTCAGGGCAGGTGTGGTTTGGGTTGGTTTAGACTGAGCCAGACCCTCGAGGGGCTGGGGGGGAACTGAAACAGCCCCTGTGTGTGGCTGTGTGCTGCTCTGCTGTCCCTGAGGGGGTGCTGGCCTTGTCACCCTCGAGTGACAGCCCTGGGCAGCCCCTTCTGGAGTCACCCTTCACATCCTCGTGGATCTGCAAGAGCAGCCACAGCCTCTGGGGTGCCTGGGGGCAGGAGGGGGTTTTCCCCCTTCCTCAGGGTATTCTCTTCCTCCCTGCTGGGTTTTGTCTTTATGTAAGACCAAGACAAAGCATCTTTACTTCCAGGCTTGGTGTATGTGCATCTCTTACTGTAACTGCTGTTCTTTTCCTTACTGCAAATACCAAATTAAAAGCTGTTGGAAGTTTGCCCTTGGCAGTTTCCCCTCCTAAAACGTGTATTACAAATATTAGGTAGGAACACACAGAGGAGTTAGTGAAATGCAGCAGTTCTGCTGTGTGACACACCTCAGGTGACAATGGGCTCTGCTGTTGGGGCTGGTGTTTGTTTTTATCCACCTGTGCTTTGGCATTGGCCATTACTGTCCCTCCTGCAGGATCAGGGTGCAGCACGTTTACTTTAGTCCTGACTTTTTTGATAGAAATGTGTTCTGGAATTAAATTTAAGCCCTTGTTAGTTTGGTGATGTCACCTACAGGTCCTTAAATACACAGGAGCTGTGTGGGAGCTCTGGGCCAGAGTCCTCTGTGTCCAGTGGCTTCCCCAGACAAACAGACACACCCAGACCTCCCCAGCCTGCTGCTCCCCTGCACTGACCCAGCCTTTTCTTCCTTGCAGATGAAGCTGCAGAACAACATCTCCTATCAGATGGCAGACATCCATCGGCTCAAGGGTGAGGGACTCTGGGCCAAGCTCACCTGGCAGGTTGGAGCTGAGCAGTTCCAGAGGGCAGTGCAGTTCCAAGGGAGGGCCAGGTGGGGCTGGGACACCCCACAGCGTGGAGTCTGGCTGTGAGGGTAGGGTTGGCCCTGGTGGGTGTTGCTGTCTGCAGGGGGAATGTGTGTCTGGCACTGCTGACCCCCAGGAGCGCGGGACAGTTTCCATGGCCAAAGACACAGTGTAGTGTGGGTTGATCAGAGGCACTGGGGTTCGTGTGGGGTCAGAAAAGGCCCAGAACACACCTCTGAAGGCTGCTGTGTTCAGACAGGACTGGGGTGCCTGTGTCACAGCTGCAGCAGCCAGTGCCCAGGTGTGGACGTGCCTGCACACAGCACACGTGGCTCCTGCCTGGGGCTGTGCAGCTGCAGCTTCAGAGAGCAGGAGCCCTGATGCCATGAGGAGCAGGGAGAGCTCCCAGAGCAGCTGTGGAGGCAGGAGGTGCTGTGTTGGCTTTGTGGGTGAGGGGAGGGTGCCTCCTTTGGGCACCCACTGCACACAGCCCCTGAGCAGCCTGGGAGTGCTTCGGTGTTCCTCAGAGTCACAGAATCTTCCGGGGGGATTTCCAACAGATAGGTGAAATTGCATTCAGGAGCCTTACGCCATGAAAAATCTGGGGGGTTGGCATCAGGATTTCTCTAATCCCTGCTGCCATGTGCCATCCACGAGTGAGGCAGCACCTCCCTCAAACGAGCTGAAGAATCTTTATATCTGATGAACTGACCCAGAAGCTGAGCCTGCCTTTGGCTGTGCAGCAGTGTGGGAAGCTGTGTCCCCCAGTTCTCACTGGCTGTTTGCTTTCTGGCCCAGAGCAACTGGCTGAGCTGAGGCAGGAGTTCATCCGCCAGGAGGATCAGCTGCACGAGTACAAGAAGAACAACACCTACCTCAGCAGGAGGCTGGAGTATGACAGGTGTGTCCTCAGGGGGGCTGGGAGCTGCAGGTTTGGGGCTGTGGGGAGGTCTGCACTTGCTAAAGAGTGCTGATTAATCCTGTGCCTGCTAATCCTCACCCAGCCTTGAGTGTGCTCACCTGGCAGTGCACCCTTAGGAGCTGTTTGACTTGGGGGTTCTCTTTCTTTGTGGTGTCCCACTCCCTCAAAGTGAGAGAGGAGCTGGGGGAAATCTTGGCTTACTCTGGAATTGTTCAGCATCTTTAAGTCAATGCATTTTTTATATCATGGAGATTTAGTTAACAAGCACATGGAAGGGTGTGATGGGCACAGTCCTGTGCCACCAGTGCTGTGAGTTGCTGCCTTTCCAACTGTAATTTCATTTGTTTCAACTGAAGCTGAAAGCAGCACTGTGTGTGCACTTTGAAACTTTAAGTTGACCTCAGCCTTTTAAACTGATGGTGGAAAAACAGGGAGAACAACCACTCCTGCAGCTTCATGGAGTGAGGGAAATGTAACACTTGTGTGCAACCTCCACACACCCAGAATGTTCTGTCTGTGCTGTGCTGAGGGTGTGTGGGGGACTGCAGTTGTGCTGCTCAGCTGTGCTGATGTCTGTGGCCTGTCAGGGAAGCTGGGACCTGCTGCTGAGTGTTCAGATGGTGTTATTTGAGTGGGGAGCAGTAACTGATAGTGGTAGCTGTGCACCTTCTCTGTTGACAGCCATGGCAGACACGTTGCTCTCCCAGTAGAATTCATATTTGCTGACAGATTAACTGTGGAGCTTGACTTTTTGGTTGCATTCCAGCTTTTGGAGGAAATATATTCAGGCCATTCTGTTTATTTTACTGGTTTTTTTTCTGCTCTGTCCCTATTTTTTTCCAGTTCTGCTTTCTTTCTGTGTTCATTCCCACTCCATTCCCATGCCAGGACCAGGCTTTTTGGACAGACTATTCTAGTTATTTCTCAGGTTTGGCTTTTTGTGCCACTTCATGTTTCCCCCTTATTTCATTTGTGGGAGAGCAGACACCACAGATGAACTGTCCCTGATGGTGTGTTTCTGCTCCAGCCTGCAGTGTGGGCAGCAGATCAAGGAAATGAGGCTGCAGCATGAAGAGAACATCAAGAAATTAATGGACCAGGTTGCACAGGACCAAAAGGTAACACCAAGGGACTTTGTGCTGAATGAGAAGAGCCCAAAGCCTGCTCTCTGCCTCAGAGATTGGGAGCCCTGGGACACTCCTCCCTGACTTGGTGTGTAACACCCCCCTGGGCAGCCCTAAATGGGTGTCAGTGTAAGAAATGTGCCTGTTTGCTCAGAAGAAGATGGGGCCAAAGCCTTTGTTCTGCTCCAGCCTTTGCTCCATGACATCATTGCTGAGGATTGCATGGGTGTTGCTGTTGGCTCTCCAGGGTGGGAGCTGTGTTCTCACAGGTTGTTGCAGAGGGAAGCTGAGCTCTGCTGAGGCCTCGAGGTGCTAATGTGATGGAAATAAAGATGCTGTTGGGCTGGTGTCAGGGGGGTGATCACATGGAGCAAGCTGCCAGTAGAATGTGGCCCTCTTTCCTGCAAACTGATGAAATAACCTGCTTTGCTTAACGTTTTTTTCCTTACTTTGTCTGTCTCTAAACATTTGATGTAATAAGGCAGACTGAGAGCAGATTTCAGTCAGATCTTTCCTTACGACCTAAAATTCCCTCCATCTAGAATTGCTGAGGCTTGAGGCTGGTGATGCCTCCCCCTGTTTGTGCTGTCCTTGCCCCCTGGTGTGGCAGTGTGTCCTCAGCCTCAGCCCCCAGCTTTGCACACAGAGCACTCTGCTCTTTGCTTGGTGCTCCTGGAATTCATAAAAGCAGCTTTGCTTACCCAAAGTAAGCTTGACCTTGAGGCTGTTTGTTCTGTGATTCCCAGGGATGTGCCTAATGCTGACTCCTTACGAATTTATTCCAGCAGGCCACACAGAACACTCAGTCCAGTAAAGACCCTGAAGTGAGTCCCAGCAATGACCAGGCAATACCTGAGGCTGTTGCAGAGGGGGAAGATAAAGACACAGTGAAGAATGAGGAGCCTTCAGAGCATGCTGTAAATGGCAAAGGTATTTCCTCCTTGGCATCTCTGATGTGTGTTGCATCCTTTGCCACCCTTCAGAACTGTGCCTGATGCAGAACAAGGAATTGTCTGGCTCAGACAACTTGATTAACTGCAGAGGTTGTATTAAATTGGAGCCTCCCACAAGGGGCAAATTCACTGTTCAGACTGGAAGGTCAGTAAGGCAGAACGTCCTGGGTTTGTCTTGCAGAGAAAATCAAAGCAGGAGGAGATGCAGGCATGCCTGAAATAGAAGATAATGACCCTGCTAAAGCTGAAGATACTCCCACTGGTGAGGAGAAATTCCCTAATTCTTTCACATCTGGGCTCTTGGTGATGTGTATATTGTGTGAGAATGCAGAGTTTTAAAATCTCTCTGTGGTAATAACATTCAAGTGGGGTGTAAAATCAGATCAGTCCTAGTGTGCTTTAGGGGTTTGAATTCTCAAAACTGAATGTTTTGGGTAATCCCCCTCCCAGAGTCTTGTGTTTTACATTTTCACCTGTGGGTCAAAGCCAGGATTGTTGGAGGATGACCAGGTCAGTACCGTGCTTGTTTCATGTCACTGCTTTTGTCCCTGTGTTTTGTTTTAGCTTTAAAGAAGCCACTTATTTCTGCTCCTAAAAGTGAAGGCCATCAGCCTGTTCTGAGCCTCCCAACTGAGCAGCCCCACGCTGCAAACCTGGCACCAGGTAAAACTCCCCTGAGCAGCTGGCAGGGCAATATTTTGGTTACCAGGATGAATGTGTGCAGGATGCAGGGCTCTGTTCTCTCCTGGCTGACTGAGGCACCCAGGCTGCTTGTTGTATGATCTCTTTGTACCCCCCACACCAAGAATTCTGAGCCTTTTGACCAATTTCAGGCAAATTTGAGGTAAAAGTTTCAAAGATAAGTGCTTCAAGAGTCCTCCAGTGGGCAGAATAATTGTATTTAGTGCTCCTCCTTAGGGTACTAATTAGGGCTGCCCCCTGAGGGGTTGGCTGCTGGTCTGTTGGCAGCCACACTCAGATCAAACACTGTCCTGGCTCCTGCTCAGAGTCCTCCTGTCCCTGGGACCAGCTCCCTTCAGGGGCATGTGGGGGAGATTTGGGACAGGAGAACTGAAAGTCCTGCAGTGAAAGGGTTGAGAAGATTTGCAGTCAGAAAAGACACAAACCCATAGAAATTAAACTTGAGGGGTCAAGTCACTTTAATGTCCAAGAGATACCTGCACTGTGAGTGGCTTGTCCAAATACTGTCCTGCTAAAATTATTAATATAATATCCATAAAGTAAGTATGGAGTTCTCAAGATGTATTTGTGACATGACCAAACAGCTCCAAGTTCTTCTTCTGCCCGTTATTATTTCTGTTGGTAAAAGACAACTGAAGTTTTCCTTAATTCCTTCCCTTTTGCAGTGGATTTGTGAGCAGAATTCCAGAAGGAGGGAGCTCAAAACCTGCATACACATTGAAATATCGGTGTTTGCAAATGTCACATCCTTGAAATAGTCCTTCATTTCCACTTTTATTAACGAGAACACAAGTGAAAAGCTTGCTTTGCTGAGCTTGGAGTTTGGTGGGAGTTTCAGGGAGATCAGGGTTTTCTGGGCTCCTTGGCTTTGGAGTCCTGTGGTTCTGGTTATTATTTTTAACATAACTCCTGTGCCCTGCTGCACCCCTGTCCTCAGACCAGCACTTTTGGAACAATAAATGATGCTTGGTAGACTTGAAAAGCAGAATCAGCAGGAGGATTAAAAAACCATAAATGTGTTTTTGTTCTGGGCTTCTTCAAGAGCAGAAATTGAGCTGGGAGGGCAGGGAGGTGGGGTTGGTCGTGGGTTCCAATGGGATCCATTCTCCTCTGCCTTCCTTTGGAGCCTTGTGAGCCCTGCAGACCCTGAGCCCTGTCCCCTGCAGGTGTGCCCAGTGACACTGGTGGAAAGGCTGACCTGGCAAAGCAGCTCCCCCCAAACTCTCCCCAGCACCTCAAGTTTGAAGAAAACGTGGAAGCCCAAAAAGACCAGAAAACTGAGACAGAGCAGATGAAAATCCCAAAGAGCAGAGCCAGTGACTTGCAGAAGATTAAGCAGAGTAAGTTGGCCAATGTCACACACTGCAGTGGTACAGAGACCCCTGGGACACATGGGGCCTGGCTGGCAAACAGGGACCCTCAGAAGGAATGAATTGTGCTCCTGGGTAAAAGCTGTGCTGCAATGCATTGCTTTCCACATGAATATTCATTTATTTAGAAATTATTTCCTAGTCAGAATTTAAAATGCTTTTGGAAATTACTGCACATTTCAGTAGATTGAGTCAGGCCATTGACACATGCAGGACACTGAGTTCCTTGCTGTATTATTTGGCATAAATACCGTGTGTTGTGTAAGAATTCAGCCCTTGCACTGAGGGTCTTTGTGGGGGGGGGTGTTGGACAGAAGGTGGTTGTTCCATGGGAGGAGAAAAAAAACTTAGTGCTGAAACATCTTCTCTTGTTTTGTTGGGGTTTTTTTAATCCAGATTTGTCTGAAGTGTCAGATCTTTAGGGAAGACTTTGGTAGTTTAACATCACTCATAGATCTTTGTGATGCAGCAGGGAGAGCTGTGTTAAATTAAAACAGAACCTGGGCAGGCCTGGCTTCCACTCTGTGCAGCCTGAGGTGTGCCAGGCTGGTGACTTTATCAAAGGAGCTTCTGGAAGAAGCTGGTGGAATGAGAGAGCTCTGTATTTCAGTTGCTGGGGTTTTAAAGGATTGTCTTCCCTGGTCCCAGATTGAACAATGTGGGGCTCTAGTTGTGTAGGCAGGAGCTGTGGAGGAATGTCTCCACTGCAGGCTGTGAGGGGGTGCCTGGGGCCAGTGATTGCCACAGGTTGGTCTCTGCTCTTTGCTCTTTCCCAAGAGGAATAACTGCTGCTGTACATTGGGATGGTGCATTTCTGAGGAGAGCCTTGCTGTGTCACAAGTGTAATGGGTGATGCAGGTTTGGGGGGTTATTGCCTGGTTGGTAGGTGGCTATTTGGAAAGATCTGATGGTGACAAAACCCTGGTACAGAGGAGCCCAGCTCTGGCTCAGCTGAGCAGCTTCCCCTGTGGGCAGGTCCCTGGGGGGTGCTGGGGGCTGAGAGCTTCAAAGCAGAGGGGGCAGAGCTGGGGATGTTCAGCCTGGGGGACAGGAGGGGCTCAGAGACCTGAGAGCCCCTTCCAGTTCCTGTGCTGTTTGTCACACTACCCCTGGCAGCTGGTTTGGCTGGAAGTTGGGTGCATTCTGGTGTTTCATGGCTTGCTTTAGATTTAACATATGCAAATCCTCCTGTCCTGCCTGGGGTTTGTACATAATGGGTGTCAAAAGTACCCACAGTAATGGCCAGGATCACTCAACCAAACAAGAACAGGGAATGAATAATGCATGGAACTTGGGCTTTCAGAGCAGATTGGTGCTTCTTCTTTCTTGTTTTATGAAAACACCTGAAGCTGCTGTTTCTGTCTATGAGCTGCACTAGTGATGATTCTGCTGCTTTCTCACCATCCAGAGAAGCACATGGTGCTGCTTCTGTGCTGATCTTTATACACTGTCACATAGGAGAGTTCTGTTTGTTCTGAGAAATAATTTCATTTTTACATCTGTCCACTTTCAATCTTAATTTTGAAATCATCCTCCAGTTTTACTTCTCTGTTAATAGTTTTCCCTGCAAGTTGCTCCCCAGGCTGCCTGGCAGCCTTGGTGCCCAGTCTGTGAGGACTATCACACTTCAATCCTTTTTTTTTTCCTTTTACACACAGCCCTCCAGGCCTGTGGCCTCTGCAGACTCAGAGCTGCTGCCTGCAAGCACCAGGCAAGCAAACTGCCCTGTGCTGGGCTGGAACATCTCTCCCTGTATCCCATTAAACTCCAGCTCTGAACTGGACATCACACCAGGAATCATCACACCCTGCTGCTCATTCCATAGTTCCAGCTAATTCCTGTTTTTCTTGTGCATTGTTTCAGGATCTGGAGCTATTCCTAACTTTTTGTTGGGAGAGGAAAATACTGGATTTGGGACAATTTGAAAAGTGTTAAAGCTGAATGGGCAAGCAGAGTGTCAAGGCAGCTGAGGTTCCGAGCTGAGCTGAGAGCTGCAGGGCAGGTCTGCTGGGCACATCCTGCAGGCATTGCCAGGCACCACATCAGCAGTGGATCACTCGAGGGTGTGTGCAAACTGCCAGGCCTCGGGAAAGGAGGACACTAAACCTTCCAGGGAGCGAGGGATCTGCAGCATTTTGGGAAACCTTGTGTCTGTGTCCTTGGGCAGTGCAAGGTCCTTGTGTGGGTGCTCCCTCCAGCCCTTCCCCAGGGAGGGAGGAGCTGCAGGTTCTGGGTGACGTCCCTTCCACTTGAGGTGCTCCATGAGCTTTGTTCTCCCTGTGCCCAAGCCCTTGTGCCCCCTCTCTGCAGCTGGAACTACCCCAGACCCCTTCTGCCTCCCCCTGCCATCTGCTCTCGTGAACACCCTCCCTGTTTCTTTCCTCTCTGCTGCTGACTCACTCCTTTCCTACTCCACAGGCCGGTTCTTTGATGAGAATGAATCCCCTGTGGACCCACAGCAGGGTTCTAAACTGGCAGATTATAATGGGGATGATGGGAACGTGGGTGAGTATGAGGCAGACAAACAGGCTGAGCTGGCTTACAATGAGGAAGAGGATGGTGATGGTGGAGAAGAAGACGTCCAAGGTGAGCTTGGGCCTTATCTCCATCCCATTGTGATAATTCCACGCTGAGTTACTTGTTGAATTTGTGTACAGCCTTGCTGGTTTAGCTGATCACAAATGGCTCAGGCAACAAATAACCTTAAAATTGGGTCTCGCTGTCCAAGGGAGAGCAACGATGCAACAGCCTTTGGGGAGAGGGTTTGGGCACCTCATGCAGTTGTGTGGGGCTCCTGCTGGGAAAAGACTCAATTCCAGATGTGGTTTGACCCGTCCCCCAGCTGTGGCCCCTGGCTGGCTGGGCTGGGGGCCTCCACATCCCTCAGTTGTCCAGGAGAGAAGTGTTTGGAGTCCTGCTCTTGTCACCCCTGCCTGGAGCTCATTGTCCACAGATCCAAGAGGCTGCTGCTGTTCCTGCCCCCCCCTCAGAGCCCCTGAGCCAGTGCTGCCCAACCCCCCTGTGTGTGCATGGCCACCCCTGTCCCTGCCTGTCCCTGCCTGTCCCTGCCTGTCCCGCCTGTCCCTGCCCGTCCTGCCTGTCCTGCCTGTCCCTGCCTGTCCTGCCTGTCCTGCCTGTCCCTGCCTGTCCCTGCCTGTCCCTGCCTGTCCCTGCCTCACATCCCTGCCTTGTGTGCCATTCTCCATCCAGCTGGCTGGGAATATTTGTGACAGGCCTGCATGTCTGGAGGGCAGGAATGTTTGTGTGCACAGAGCATTTCCAATTAAATGAAAGTGTGAAATAAAAGAGGGGGGAACAAGTAGGAAATAGGATGCAAATCCTACAGGCCCCCTGATTTTGACCCTCATAATGTAAGTTTTGAGCTGGAGGTTTTTCAGACATGTATTTAGTTGGTACCTGAGCAGAATTTATGGACAAAGCTGTTAAAAAGCAGCTGATTGTGTGGGCATCAGGCTGGGCTGGGCTGGGAGTGTGAAACTCGTGAAAAAGGGAAAGAAAAGCCTGGATGAGAACCCTGAGTGATTAATTAACTGACTGATGAGCTGCAATCTCTGCTGCTGCAGCTGTGGCCTGTTCTGTGACCCCTGTGCTGAGCGCTTGCAGTGGGTTGGTTTCTCCCAGCTGTCCCTGCAGGGGGACACCCTGGGCTGTCGTGTTTGTCCCAGCTGGCAGCTGCACGAAGGCTTGGACAGGGCTTGGGGCAGCCTGCTCTGGGGGAAGGGGATGCAATGAGATGAGCTTTAAGGCCCTTCCCCACCCAGACCATCCTGGGGTGGTGTAATTCCCAGAGCTGCTGTGGATGCTGGGGCAGTGGGGGCTGTGCTGCTCTCTGCTGTGTGTCCCTGAGCTCTGCAAACCCCAGCAGGATTTCCTGGGTTAGCCCCACTCCCCTCAGTCAGGGTGGGCCATGCTTGGCTCCTCCCTGCAGTGGTTCCTTCAGGATGCAGCTCTGGAAGTTTTAACCAAGGCCACAGAACTGCAGCAGAGTCTGTGCTGCCTTGTGCCCTCTGCCTCCCTGGGCCTGTGCCCCTGTGTGTGCCCACAGCCAGGGCATGGAATCACAGAATCCAAGGGTGGAAAAGCCCTTTAAGGCCACTGAGTCCAACTGCTCCCCCAGGCCATGTCCCCAAGTGCCACATCCCCCAGGGCCTGGGAACACCCCACTGCCCTGGGCAGTGCAAACGTTCCCAGTCTCCACCCTGGGCCTGCCCTGGCCCGGCCTGAGGCCGTTTGCTCCCTTGTCCCCTGGGAGCAGAGCCCGACCCCAGCCCTGCTGTCCCTCCTGGCAGTGGCTGTAGGTGGCTGCAGGGACACAGTGCCCAGCCTGTCCCTGCCCCTGGGGCTCTGTGCTGCTCCAGCAGCACCAGTGCCTGGCTGGGGAGGCCTCCCCAGGGGAGCTGTGGCTCCAGGCAGCACAGTCAGTGCCTGGTGTGCTGTGAGCAGTGCCCAGTGTGATACAGCCATAAGGGATGGAGAACTGTCACAACCAGCCTGTGCTTGTGAAGCTTGCAATGAAAAGGGTGTTTGAACAGAATAAGTGACTGGAAGGGACCCCATAAAACCACTTCCCATCCAGGTGGGGTCTCTGCTCTGGGGGCTTGGAATGTGGCCTTGGGGAAGATGCCTTTCCTGGTGCAGCCCTGTACCTCTGTATGGACAGACTGGGTTAATGGCTGGTAGTGAGGCTTAAAGAGTGACTTCAAGCCTTTTACTGAGGGGTGGTGTGGGCAGAGTGTGTTACTGCCTCTAACTGCATTTCCCAAGCTCTTTGTTCTGTAGTTCCCCATACAACTTGTTGAGTTGAGCTGTGAGTCCCACAGTGTGTGCAGTGGTGCTTCCAGGGGCAGCATTCCAGAAAAAGTGTCTCCTTTAGGCTTTGCACTGATTTGTCTGCAGGGCAGGAGAGGGGAGAATTGGAGGAGAGTGGTTATAATTGTTTAGCAAGAGAAAACAAAAAAGAATTTCTGTCTAAAAACTGTCAGGAAAACATCACCCAAGTCTGCATCAGGCAGAACAAAGCCTGTGGCATGTGCCACAAAGCCACTGAATTCCACATGATTCCTGTTGCCAGCAGGAATGTGTGGGCTTAGATTGAAATTATCCAGGGAAAGCACTCCAGTGTGGGCAATGAGCTCAGGGAGGGGCAGCCCCAGCCTGGGATACCTTCCCTCAGGTGGTGGCTTCTAAAATATGTGTTAGTGGTGGCCAACACGTGGGTTAGTGGTGGAGGGAGAGTGGCTTGAGGCTGCCCAGGTGCTGTGGTGCCAGGCAGGTGAACTCCAGCCTTCTGCTGCTGGAGCTGGTGCCCATCAAGTCCCTGCCTGGCCCCCAGGGGGATGTGAGGGTGTGCAGAGCTCCAGGCAGCTGCTGGGAGATGGGTGAACTCACACTGTGCCTTCCATGCCTGGGAACAACCATCTCTTGAATGTAAAGGAACAGCTCTGAGGTGCAGGAGATGCTCATTGATTGGAATAAATGGAAGTTCTGGGTTTTTTTCACTTTTTGAGGGAAGGAGGCTGGGGAGCCCACATGGGGGAGCTGGATTATGGCAGGTAGAATGTGGAATATTTTAAAATATATGAAATAATAGTGCATGTGCATTTTTTCCATGGACTTTGTGCATGTGCTGCAGTCAGGGGCACAACTCTGGGGGATTGTTTTGCCATTTCTGTGAGGCTCAGAAACCAAACCCCAAGGGGCACAGGCAGGAGGCAGGACAGAGAGTGGTGGAGACAGTGTCTGGGGCTGGAAGGGAACGTGGAACATCTGCACGTCCTGGCCAGGACAGAGCTGTGCCTCCTTGTGAAGAGGAACCAAAGGCAGCTGGGGCTGGGAGAGCCCCTGCCTGCCCCACTCCTGCCATGGGCCAGAGGGTGGGAAAGCTTCCAGAAGCCTCTCCAGGTTTCACCCATGAGCCTGAGATACAAGGCAGCAGTGTGGGAAAACACTGACAGCAAAGTCAATGCCAGCATCAGGAAAAGTCCCATCAGGGAAGAAGGTGTTGTGCCATGTCTGTGTGGAAGGAGTGGTTTGGGGAGGAGGTGGGACAAGTATTCCCTTGGGCTGAAAGGGGTCCCAGTGACTTCCCTGCTTCCCAGAACTTTGAGGTTCCCAGCCTCTGTGGAGTCTTACAGTGTCACTTCTGGAGGAGGTTAAAGCTGGGAATGGGACTCTGTGCAGGAGCTGGGCTTTAGTGGGAGAGTTTGAGATGTTGCTACAAGGATCCTCCAAGGGGAGCAGTGCAGCTGCTGCTGCAGTCCCTGAGCTCAGTCAGCCTGTGGGATGGGGCTGCCCAGCCCAGCCCAGCCTTCCCAGAGCCCTGTCCTTGTCCTTTAACTGCCCTCTGTCGTTGCAGATGATGAGGAGCGGGACCTGCAGAACGACCTGGGCAACTACGGCAAGTCCCGCTTCAGCGAGGGGGTCCTGTAGGGCTGGCACAGGGGGCTCAGCCCAGAGCCTGAGGGGCTGCAGACTGAACCACTGGTGCTCCAGCATCCCCTCCTCCCAGCAGAGCTGAGAAGGACGTGCTGAGCGTGCCCAGGCAGCAGCTGAAGAGGACCCACTGTACATATGTACATACTTGTACTACGGCAGGTTGTATTAAACCAACACCTTTACACGGAGCCAGTTACTCAGCCTGGTCCTCACCTGAGGTCATCTTTACACTTAAACCCTGTCTATAAACACAGGCTGAACTGTTCCTGCCATCTAGAGCACTTTGGAACCTGGAGAACTTGTACAGTTTGTACCTGGTGTAACAAAGCCGCAGTGGAAGCCATGTACAGCCAAGGACTCCTTTTCTACAGTCCCACCTGTGTGGGCAGAACTGCTGCTCCTGAGTGCTGGGTCTGTCCAGCAGCTGAGCCATGAGCTGGGGATGAGAACTGAGTGGTTTGAATGGCTGCTCCCTCCTCCTGTGTGCCAGGCTGGGGCAGCCCTCAGCAGCACCACGTGCCCCTGGACTCCTGTACAGTGACCACGTCTTGTAGCTGCAGCTGGAGATCCATAGTAGGCCTTCAGGAACTTGACACATCCACAAAAGGTTGTGCAACTAAGAGCTTGATTTAAAAGGTGATATAAAGAATTATAAATAATCCTGGCCTGTAGGAAATCTTTGTGTTAAGGAGAGCACGTGTGAGTGAGAGGTGTCTGCAGCTGCAGTGGGAGCCCCTCGATGGAGCACCAGCCCCTGCCCAGGTAAAGGTGCTGCCTGTGCTGAGGGGCTGTCCCAGAGGGCCCAGCCCAGGTCCAGCCACGCCAGCTCATTTCCAGCCTGATCCCCTGCTACAGCTTTGAACACCCACCACCCTCCATGGTTTGGTTTTCTCCATCAGACCTGTAAGTCACACCCTTTTCTCTAGTCTGTGTTTGAGCATTGTCAGAATTCATGGAGATGATTCCAAGGCTCTGCAGTGTGGGAAGGAAGGGGATTGTCCTGCCTGCTCCTCCAGGGGCTCCTGTGGACCAGGCTGTGGGCCCTAAGAGGGTGACTGAGCTCATCTCTGCTCAGGTGCTGGGCTAACAGGTCAGGTTTGCACCCCTAAATAAAGTTCAACGTTCCCAAAATTACTGATGGGTTTTTAAGACAATTTATTGCTACTTCAAGTGTCAATGGCAAAAATGCTGCTGCATTTAAAAAGTGAAGCTCCAGCACAGTGTTCCCTGACACAGGGAAGCATCACAGAACAGGGAGACCCAGAAATTCAAGAGCTGCTTTTTAAATTTAGAGATTTGGGCATTCTGCACTCAGAGCTTCAGCTGCTTTTCCCTTCCCCACCATCCTCACACAGCACCCGGGCCAAGGCCCATCCCAGGTACTGACATACCCATACACCCAGCTCAGAACCCTGCCCTGGGAGGGAGGGCAGGCCCTGGCACAGGGTGCCCAGAGCAGCTGTGGCTGCCCCATCCCTGGGAGTGTCCAAGGCCAGGCTGGAGCCCCCTGGGACAGTGGGAGGTGTCCCTGCCCAGGGCAGGGGGGTGGGACTGGATGGGCTTTAAATCTTGCAGCTCAACTCATTCCAGGATTCTATGAACTTCATCTGCAATTTGTTCTTTTCACAATATCCTGGGAAGCATGAAGCCCCTCCACTTCAATCCTGTTTCCTTGCTGTAGCAATGCTGAACTGGGGAGCTGCTCTGGCTCTCGGGGCTCTCCCTGAAGGCAGTGTGCCCAGGGACAGACAAAGGAGCCTGAAAATGGATCTGGTTTCATTTTCTGAGTAAAAATGATGAAGTGACTCATGATACAAACTCACCAATTTTCAGTTCTGGTTTTATGAGCCACTGTTTTTTAAGAAAGTGGCACTTTGGCAGCTGGCCAACACTTGGGAGTTCTCATCCAGGATCCCTTCCCTGTCCTTGGAGGAAGGTGGGCCAAGGGAGGGTGACTGGGATGGCCCTGGAATGTGGAGCTGAACACAGTAACTGCCCTTCTCCACTGGAGCTTTACAAACACCAGCTCACTTTGTGCCCACGTGAATCCCTGTGGATTCCCAGGACCAGGAATGGTTTGGAAGTGCAGTTCCCCCCTCCCTGTGCAATGCAGCACACACAGCACTGGCAGAGCCAGGCTGGGACCAAACCAGCTCCACCTTCCAGGGGGTCCCCAACACCCCCAGCTCTCCCCACAGGGCACCCAGTCCTGGGCTGGAGGCTCCAGTTAAAAATCCCTCTGGGTCCACTTGGCAATGGCCTTCAAACCAGGAGCAGGAGCTGAGGGGGAGCTCGGTGAGAGAAACACAGGCACCCCCACCCAACAACTCCAGCTGCTCCAGTCCCAGCTGCCCAGTGTTGGAGGTTTGCTGCTGCAGCTTCCCCAAAGTCACAGGGATGCCACAAAAGCCAAGACTCCCCATGAACCCTTTTCAGTCTAAACACGAGGAAAACCAAACAAACTGGTGGGCAGGATCTCAGCAAAAGGGAAAACCCACGTCTGCATCAAACAAAACTCCACATTTTTCAGCATTTTAATGGCTGCAAAGAACTTAAAATACTTTGAAGTGGCAAGAAGCAAACATGAGATAATGGTTTGTGTGGATTCTCATGGAGGCAAACCCAGCAAGAGTGGGAAACCCAAAGCCTGCAGGACAGGGGAGCTCCTGAGTGTTTTGCTACAGAAAGAACACAAGGTTTTCTTTATAACTCTTATTTACTCCCACTGTTTGCACACTGGGGAAAAGCTGGATTGAACAGTGCTGGTTTACTTAAGGGTTTGATATCCCAAATTTTCAGCAGGACCTGTTTCACTGCTCACACAAGTCTCTGAAGAAATTCTGTATCTGACAACTGTCTCCTTTACCCCCATTAAGGAGAATTTCCAAATGCCAGAAGTCTGTCAGCTGCAGTCCCTATTCCAGGAGACACACATGGAGCTTTCAGTGGCCTGGGACCCTTCTCTGAGGAAACTGGACCAAAAGATTTAATAGGATCAAAAATTTTTCAGCCATGAACTGGAAAATGTAAGATGGGGCACTTTATATGGAGCAGCAGCACAGTGTCCTGCTGTTCCAGCTGGCTCCAGGGCTGAGGAAACCAGTTTCCTGTAGTTTAAATAAAAGAGGAAAACAAACCCACAAACCCAATCAGGGGCACATCTCCCTGTTAATGAAAGTGCACTGGAATTTTCAAGCCAGCCAGAAACACAGTAATCATATTTATGCCTGACTGTCTTCATGCCAACATAGAAACCATAATACTCCCATTCCTCAACCTCTAGCAAACCCCATGTAGCCACACTGGAATTGCTGGTATGGCTAATCCACAGTTTGAACTTCCCAAGCCAGGCCTTGGCCACTGGTGGCTGTGCAGTTCCATCCCCAGGGATGCCTCGTGCCCTCTGCAGTGCCTCCCTGCCACATCAAGCACAGGGCTCATTCCCACCTGGCTCTGGGAGCACAGGAGTCCCTGTTCCTGTCAGCTGGAGTGTCAGCAGTGAGAACAGGGAGTCTGGAGCTGCTCCTGGAGGGCCAGATTGGCTCCCAGATGGGGATGGAGGAGCAGCACAGTCTGGGAGCTGCTCCTCATTTAACTCACATGCATGGATGGCTCTGGTCACCCACCCAGGAAATGATTCCCTTCAGATAAGCAAGAGAAACAAGCAGCACTGGAAGTGGGAAATAGTAAAATGCAAACTCACAGTTGGTTTGTTTCTACAACTCTCGGTCCTGTCACAGTTTTCACTTGGCAAAATAAACTTCCCTGAGCTCCTGTGCTCAGGGTTCACAGTGTTACCTGCAAGAAGGGTGCTGGAACACCAGGGAGAATCCTGGCATGGCTGGGTGGGAAGGGACCTCAAAGCCCATCCCATCCCACCCCTGCCCTGGGCAGGGACCCCTCCCACTGTCCCAGGGGGCTCCAGCCTGGCCTTGGACACTCCCAGGGATCCAGGGGCAGCCACAGCTTCTCTGGGCACCCTGTGCCAGGGCCTGCCCACCCTCCCAGCCAGGAATCCCTTCCCACTATCCCATCTCTCCTGCCCTCTGGCAGTGGGATCCATTCCCTGTGTCCTGTCCCTCCAGCCCTTGTCCACAGTCCCTCTCCAACCTTCTTGCAGGCTCCCTTTAGGTACTGGAAAGGGCTCCAACATCTCTTCAAGGAACAACCTACACCACCCTCACTCCCTAAAAAAAAATCAGCACTTAGGAATTTATCTTCTGAAACAGAATTCTGGGGGCTGCCCTGATCCCACACGTGGGTCCTGACACACAGAGAGGAACTGCAGCTCTGCAGGACTCCTGAATTCACTGAGGATGCTCAAGTTAAACTGAAACTGGAACAAACCCCAGCCCTGAGCTGCAGATCCTGCAAACAGCTCCCAGGACACTGGGATCTCACTCTGGAGCACGTGGGGATCCAGGAGAGGATAAACACAGAGCTGGGGGCTCTGAAGGCTCGGGGGGACCCCCAAACTGGGAGCAATGGCCTTTCCCACTGCAGGAATGGGCCACTGCACGTGCCCCCTTCAGCTTCTCTGTGCAGCAAACTCAGTGTGACAGGGAGCCCCAAGTCCCCTGGCAGGGGAAAACCTGCTGCTGCCAACAGGAGCCTTTCCTTTGGCCCAGAGCTGTGCTCTGAGCTCCGTGGGTGGAGTTCACAGAGCTCACAGAGAGCTGAGCCCTGCTCAGGTGCTCCTGTGGGGAGCAGGGACCTCTCAGCTTGTGCCTGCACAGAAACACACCCAGCAATGCAGCCTGACCTTCCCTTTCCTGCCAGTCCAACCCTCCCACTCTCCCTAACTCAGCACCAGGGAACTCAGGCAGAGCACATGACAATGTCAAAAACAAATCTTGGTGTCCTGTGACACACACAAGTCCAGTTCTCTTTGCCAAAAAGATGGGTTTGAACCCTGAGTCTCGTGCTTAGCCTCTTCCCAGGGTGTTTTTGGACCTGCTGGTGCTCTCCCAAATACCCACTTGCTTTGGCTGTTCTGGCAGCTCAGTTCACTGTAATCACGTGGCTTCAGAGAGGATTCCCAGCCACCATTTCCCCAAATTCCCACTTTCTAAGTACCAGTGCCTGTCCTTTTGGGTCTGCAGTGTGAGACATCACACGTTACCCTGCCACACTCATTCCTCCTCAGGGACTGCCAGACCATCTCATCGAGCCTTAACATGTCCAAAGGAGCTGTTCTCACAGCTGATCACTCACAAAACATTGTTTAGAAATACCTGAGTGCTCTGAAGGAATAACTCTGACCTGTTCTGAACAAGGGCTGCCCTGTTTCCCCTGTCCATGGTCTGTTTTCTAAGAAAAGATGGCAAAATGAGCTTTATAGTGTCTTCTGCTAAAGACAGGCCAGGAGAGTCCCGTGGCAATTCTCACAGCACCCTTGTTTCCCAGCAGCAGCTGTGGTTCTGTTCAACAAGCCAGCAAACGCTGCAGGTGGCTGCAGAGCTGGGACTCTTCTCCTCTGACCCGGGTTTCAAAGCCAAGCAGGGTAGGTGAAGGTCCCAGGAGAGCAAACCAACCCTGGTGTGGGTTTGTGCCACATCAGAGGGTGTGAGGCCGGGCCCTCCTGTAAAAACAGGCTGCTCTGAGCAGAGCCCTGAGGAGTCTCCTGGCATTACTCAGGTTAACTGAGAGCTGGGGATTTCTGTTCAAACACACACCGGGGAGTAACAGCGATCATCGAGGGAGAGCCCGGGCCGAGCAGGACCAGCAGCACCGAAGGACAAACGGAACATCCTCCTGCAGCGCGGGACACGCAGCCAGCCCGACATCGGCGCCGCGGCTGGCCAGCACCTGGCGCCCGGAGAGCCTGCCTAGGGAAAACCAGCAAAAACCGAGAAAGTGGAAATGCGACTTCCCCCCGAGCTCCACGGGCCACTGAAAGCGGCAACCGAAACCACAGGGCAGCGCCTCGGGGCCGGGCCAGGCCGGGAGGGCACGGCCGGAGCCACCGGGCAGCGAGGCCGGGGCTGGACTGGGACCGGGGCTGGGGCTGAACTGGGACCGGGGCTGGGGCTGAACTGGGACCGGGGCTGGACTGGGGCTGAACTGGGACGGGGGCTG
>VXBA01005137.1:160339-170719 GCA_013399895.1 Serilophus lunatus | reverse complement strand
ACTAGGCTGGGCTGGGCTGGGCTAGGATGAACTAGGCTGGGCTGGACTAGGATGGACTGGGCTGGGCTGGGCTGGGTTAGGATGGACTAGGCTGGGCCAGGCTGGGGGATTCACACACCACACACACGGGAGTGCAGGAGGAACCAGCTTGGGGGAAAGGCTTTGGGTGGTCAGTGAGTCCAACCTGCTACCAGTGCCACACCCAGTCTTCTTTCAAACACTTCCAGGGATGGTGGTTCCACCACCAGAATCACAGAATTAATGGGGTTGGAAAAGACCACTGAGATCATTGAGTCCAACCTGTTACCCAACACCATCCCATCGTGTGAATCATGGCACTAAGCACCTCATCCAGTGTCAAGCACATCCTGGACAGTGACTCAGCCACCTCCCAGGGCAGCCCATTCCAGTGGCCAGTCACTTTCTGTGAAGGGTTTTTTCCTGATGTCCAGCCTCAACTTCCTCTGGCACAGCTTGAGACTGTGTCCTCTCATCCTCTCACTGCTTGTCTGGGAGAAGAGACCAGACACAGCTTTGGCAGAACTTAACCTGTTCCTGGTGTAGCTCAGGTGCCCTCAGAGCACTTCTTCACTTGCAAACCAGGATTGCAGAGGAAAGGCATTTTGGTTAACAGTGAACCCCCTGCTGGACATGCACCCTCTGGGATTGCTGATCTCAAAAGAGAAATTGGCACCTCGTGTTACAACCATGGGATGATTGAGGAAACACACAAAAATCTGACACCTTGTCCATATTTTCCAGACACTCATCTTTTGTGCCAAAAAACATAGCTGTAAAATTCAGCTTCCCTGTGTATGGGCAGCATCAAATCTTTAGCAGTCCCCTAAACCCCCAGACACACAGCCTTGGCAGAGGAGTTTTTGCAGGTTCCTTCCAGGGAGGGCAGTGGGACCTCTGTGCACAGGGGCTGCTGTGGGACCCCCAGGCCCAGCCCAGAGCAGAGCCAGGGGTGGCAGGTGGGGCTGGAGGGGGAGTTTCTCACTGTTGTTTTTTCCCCTCGTGTCTCAAATGCACATTGTGGCTTTGCAGAACTGCCCTAATAAGACCAGCTCTTGTGGTTTTTTGTTTTATTTTTTGTTTTGGTCCTTTTCGTGGAATTTTAGCACCAGTATCTCCAGACAGTGGCTACTCATCAGCTCATGCAGAAGCCACCTATGAAGAGGACTGGGAAGTCTTTGATCCGTGAGTGCCAATGTTTGTACTGAAAATAACAAGTTCCATCATTTTGGGCAATGCATTAAGATGATTTTATTTTAATTTTATCACTTTTAATTATGCTAAAGAACTCCAAAAACTCTTAGCTTAAAAAAACACAGGTATGTTGATGTGGGGTTTATTTCAATTTCAAATACTTGCTTCTTGTGCAGCCTTAAATATTTTAAATATGAAGTTGGGCCACAACGTTACAATAATGTACATTTTTACAGCAAAATCTGCATTTTTTTTTCAGATATTATTTCATCAAGCACGTGCCCCCACTCACAGAAGAGCAGCTGAACAGGAAGCCAGCCCTCCCACTCAAAACCAGAAGCACACCAGAGTTCTCATTAGTTCTAGACTTGGTAAATATCTTTATAAACACAAACCAAGGCAGGGGGATGGAGCATTTCCCTCACTTTGTTTGTTGTAGGAATCAGTCGTGTTTGCTTTAAACAAAGAGATTGTTGAATGTTGCATAATTTTTATTAGTGAAAGATATTAAAAATAGTTAAAAAATGAATAGTGTCAGGAATGGAATATTTGTTGCATTTGTCAAGTACTTACATCCTTATTAAGATAAAAAGCATGACAGTTTTTATCACCTCAAACAAGTAGTTCCCTGTCCCCATGAAGCTTCCTTATGGCCAGTGGGGAAATAAGATGAAATGAATGGGAACAAATTTCCAACTTTAATGTGTTTTTTTTTAATAGGATGAAACATTAGTGCACTGTAGTCTAAATGAACTAGAAGATGCTGCACTCACTTTTCCAGTTCTTTTCCAAGATGTCATTTACCAGGTAAATAGAAAAACATGACCTTTTTTATGTTGTTCAATGTGGGAATCTTTGGGAGGTCTATCTGCTCTCATCTGGGTTAGAGAGAGGAGCAGTGCCTGGCATCTGACCTCAGCCTGGTGATAAACTGCAGGAGGCAGATTTGGCAAGAAGGTTTGTGTTCACCTAAACTGTTCCCCTCTTCTTCCCCCCTGGTCACCTGGTTGTGTCCATATGGAAATCTGATATAACTCACTCCATGTATTACCAATCCTGGTGCATGTGCTGTGATGTGGAGGGGAATTGGAGCCTATTCCTGAGCAGCTGTCACAGAACTGGATAAAGCTGCAATACCCTGAAATGAGAGGCAGTTGGGGATCCTCCCTTCTCCCTGGGTGTTTCAGTGCTCTTCTCAGAGCTGTAGTTCTGTGTGGGCAATCTCTGAACCAGAGGTAACAGTGAGCAGAACACGAGGCTGCTGTTTGTGCCCCGTGGTGTGCTCACTGTGGGCCCAGGTGCAGCCAGGCCTGTCCAGCACACCCCAAACAGAACAGAGCAGAGCTGGGAGGAGCCCCTGGAGCTGCAGATGTGCAGAGGTGCCTCCCTGTGAGCCCAGGTCCTGTGTTTGCAGTTAAATCAGAGAGGCAGAAGTCTCCTGGCTTGGTGTCTCTTGTGGGGCTCTGAATGATTGTCTCTGTGTGTGCAGGTCTGTGCTGGTGGTGTCAGAGTTTAGGGACATTTGGAAAGAGCTGAAGCCTTTCCTTAGTGCCTTCTGCCCCCCCAGGCTCAGGTGTCATTGCTGGTGGTTACTAATGATTTAATTCAGCTGCTGTCTCACACTGTCCAGTAGTTGAACTGGTGCTGCCCCACTGGTGAGAGCCAAGTCAGGGTGTTCAGTCAAGGCTACCAGTCTAATTTTGATTTATAGATAGCCCAACTGCTCTATTTTATTGAAATTATTTCTAATTCCATCCAATTCTCCCACAAATTTGTTAAGCCCAGCGTTGTCACCTCGCGCCTTTGCTTCGGGCTGGTGGGGTGCTGGTGGGACTGGGTTCTCACTGTGTAGGGAGTGAACAGCTGCTGTTCATTTGTAACTCCTTTGAGGCTGTGCTGTGCAGGGTGGCCCTGGGTGGGCTGGGCGTGGCTGGAGGGGTTTGGGTGAGCACTGAGGTCCCTCTCTGCCCCAGGTCTACGTCCGGCTACGGCCGTTCTTCCGAGAGTTCCTGGAGCGCATGTCTCAGATTTATGAGGTAACACAGCTCACATCCCCCCCAGCTCCCCTTTGCCATTAACCCACAGAAACTCGAGTCTCCAATAATGGCTTCTTGCCTCTCAATCCCTAGATCATTCTGTTTACTGCTTCTAAGAAGGTGTATGCAGACAAGTTATTGAACATCCTGGACCCCAAAAAGCAGCTGGTCAGGTAAAACCAGAGCCTTGTGCACTGTGAGCAGGCTGGCAGGAGGGATGGTGATGTGTTTGTTACTGCAGCAGCTCTCTGACTGACCCTCTGTGGGCTTGTCTTGGCTAAGAGAGGGACAAGAAGGAACTGAAGGGATGGAGTTATGGTAAAATCAGCCCAGGCTGTGCATTGGCCTCTGGAGCCAACACCTGTAGCTGCTCATCCTTTGTTAGGCTGGCTCAGGGGAAATGAGCTCCTGGGGATCAGAAATGTCCTTTGGAATGCACTCTGCAAATAAAGGAAACGAACTGAGTGTCAGATTACTTTGAAACTATTCAAACTTGATTTATTGATTATAAACTGTGGCTTGTATAGTTTTTACAATCAATATGATGCTTATTCAGTGATAAAATAATTTGTCTGTTGGTTTTGTGGTAGAGCTGGTTTGGTTTTTCATTTCCCAGTACTGAGCTCTGTTGGGAAGTGATTGATTGGCTTTTCCAGTTCCTTAAGGAAGGAAGAAATTCCACAGGGTGAGGATTGTTAAACTTACCTGGAAGAGGGACTGTACCTGGGAAAGCAGAACCCAAACTGGTGCCTGTCTGGGATGCCTCCTGCAAGGGGTGTCCCAGGTCAGGGAGGCAAGCACCTCCCTGGTGTGGTCAGAGCTGTGTGACTGTACCCAACAGCTCTGCAAAGCCCTTCTCTGCATCATGTCATTCTGAGTGGAGCTGGATTTTCCTCACACTCACAAGAAAAGGCAGTGGGTTTATCCATTGTTTTCACTCGCTGTGGGCACACCCCAACTCATTTTCCTGAGGTGCAGCAGGAGAAGGTGTTCCTGGATTTGTCCAGGGCCAGCTGGATGTGGCACACACGCAGTGCCACAGGGCTTGGTGCCCTCCTTGCCACTGTCCCATTAGAGCTGGGAGTCCTGGCAGTCCTTGGAGTGCTGAGCCCTGGTGGGATGGTGGACAGGGGGGCACTGGCGCCTCCAGAGCACGAGTGGGTGTCAGACCTTCCCCCTGGGCCCTGGCCTGTGTGGCTCAGCGTGTGAGTGTGCCAATAAAAGACCCAGCCAGGGGCTGGGCCTGCACAGGGGGGTGCTGAGCTGCCCTGGGCTCTGCCCCAGCCCTCCAGGCCTCACACTGTGACTCACCCTCTATATATAAATGCAGCTCCTTTCCCTCCATGGCAACGTTGGGAGCTCAGTGCTGTGTGGCACGAGGCACACTCTGTACAGCTTCTGGAAACTCCTTTTAGAAATACAGGCAGCCTGGAAGGGACTGCACTTGGCATGGGGCTGGGCCTCCCCCAGTCTAGTTTACACTTTATAATTCTGGTGGTGTGCCATGAAATGTGAGTTCTGTTCCTGTTGTTTTGTTAATCTGACTCCTTCCAGTCACTCCACCCATTTCTTCTGTCATAAATTACACGGGACACACTAATTGGAATGGAAGTCGTTGATGGGATGTTTTGGCCTCGAGGCTTTTCTTTGAGCTCCAGTAACTGAAAGAGGTTCATTGCCAAAGAGGTGTAAGAGGAAAGGAAACATTTCTTGTGATGTGTTGTGGGTGGCACAGGGAGGCCATGCCCTGCAAGGCCTGGGACAGAGTGAAGGGATAATAAACCCAAATGAATTGGCTCCTGTACAGCTCCTGGGGCCTGGCACATCACTGGGATGCTTTGGGTCCATCAGGCTGTGAAAGAGCTGTTTAAACACAAACACCCACCTGCAGAACTGGGTTAGTGCAAAATCACCTGAACGTGGCGTGTTACCAGCAAAAAGCCCAAAAGAGAATGGAAAAAAAAGAGAAACAATTCTTTAAAAGGGGCAAGGAGATCAGAAGAGAAAAATTCTGTAACACTTGGCAGAGTCTGCTGTTCCTGATGGAACATGGATGTTGTCTTGGCCTCATGAGTGAACATTGTCCTTTGCTGACAGGCATCGACTTTTCCGTGAGCATTGTGTGTGTGTCCAAGGGAATTACATCAAGGACCTGAACATCCTGGGCAGAGACCTCTCCAAAACCATCATCATTGACAATTCACCACAAGCCTTTGCTTACCAGGTGAGGGCTGGGGGCTGCAGGCCCCCCAGGGGGGGCAGAGTGGGACCCTGCAGCTGCATTTCCCTTATTTCAGTCTGGGGCTTGCATGTGGAGTGAAGCTTGCAAACCAAACTATAGGAAAAGCGCACACTACTGAACCCTGACTTGGAAATGTTTTCCCCCCAGCTGCTATTTCACAAGTCATACCTGTAGATAAATTAAACAAAAATCACGTGTTGATGGGTTTTTTTCCTGTTTTAACTTCAGCTCTCCAATGGAATTCCTATAGAAAGCTGGTTCATGGATAAAAATGACAACGAACTCCTAAAATTGATTCCATTTCTGGAGAAACTCGTAGAGCTGGTAAGTGTTGCTTTTCTGTGGCTCTTCCCAAAAGTGTTGCTGAGCTCTTCTAAGTGTTTTCATGTATTGTAGGGGGGTTTTGAGTCACTGAGATTTGGGGTGGTGGGGGTGGGCAGGGTTCCAGCGTGGGCACGGGGCTGTGATCACACAGCAGAAGGGGCACTCTGGTCATTGCTGACTGTGCACTGAATCAAGGGCTGGGGGACTGGAGCAGCAGTTACAAGGAAATTGGGAACCTGGGGGCATTCCATGGCACAGTGCCTGCCCTTGGCTGCGCTGTGTGCCTCCATTCCCGAAACACGGGCCAACGATCCTGAACTGTGGTGGGTGTTCTGCAGTTATTTCTGACACAACCCACCTTCTCTTGTACCCTGCTGTATCAGCACGGGGGTGTTAGGCAGGGAATGCTGTGCAAATGTCCTTCCTGGCTGTGTTCACCCCCCTAAAGCTGCCCTTCTCCCCCCAGAACGAAGACGTCCGACCTCACATCCGAGACAGATTTCGCTTGCATGACTTGCTACCCCCCGACTAAAGCCTTGGCCTCACTGCCCAGGGGAGGAAATGCAGGACCCTGTTGGACTAATACAAAACATTGCCATTACTGTTGAAATTTTGCATTTTTGTACCCCGTCTTGCTTTTCTTATCTTTGGTGCCCAACAGTGATCAAGGGTTACAGGAAGAGACTTTGTACACCTGAGGTTGCCGCCGTCAGTACAATCCAGTACCCGCAGTAGGGAGGCTAGAACAGAAAAGGCTTTAGAACTAGTGCAACTCCAAGGAAATTTTCTATGTACAGGACATCTGCAGTTTATAAAGAAAATTCTGTTTCTGCCACCAGCAGTTTGACCTGTAGAAACACAGGATTTTATGATACAACAGAGATTGAAAACGGACTCGGATTTTCTCTCTGTTCGGTGCTCTAAGTGGGTTTGTAGCCACTTTTCTGTTACTTTTAAGATTCTCATTTCAACAGGAATGGCCAGTAAAAGTTGTTTTTATTTTTCCTGTTAAGGTTTATAACCTTTTTACATTTTTGACCTGTATTAGATTAGAATTTCATTATGCATTCCTTTTAGTTGAGGCGCTTCATAGTTTTTTTTTCTGGAAATAGCCAAATTTTGTTAGTTTTTTTATTAAACAGTTGGCTGGCCGTTTCCCTGCTTTGTCTGCCTGCATCCTGTATATTTGTTTAAAAATATTCTCTAGTTTTAGCCCACGTAAGTTTCATTTAGAAAGAAAAGAAAAAAAAAACAACAAAAAAACACCCCAACCCCCTGCATTTATATTTTCTTTCTGTAATATTCTACTGTAGTCGAAACCTTTTCAAAAAAATCAAGAGACTGGCTAGATAAGAAGATAAGAGACTCTTTCGAAGCGTTGTGATGGCACGTCCTGCGGACAGAGCGCCCCCGGCAGGACGAGGAGCGCCTCGCACGGGCAGCAGCAGCAGCAGCAGCAGCAGCCCCAGGGTGGTGGGGATGCCCCGGGGCACCCCCGGGCCCCGGCTGTGCCACCCCGGGGGGGCCCGAGGGAACGCAGCGCCCCGGGGGATATTTTTGTACCGGTGGGAAATGGGCTTTTTGCGGAGGCTTGTTGTGGAAGGGGAGGATCTGTGCCGGTGAGGAAGCTTTGCCTCTCGACTGCATTGCCACGCCCCAGGCTCGGACTGGTTTTGTGTAAAAGATGTCACAGAACGGCACTTTTTCTAAAGAGAAGTTTGCTATTTTGTATGCTTGATAAGAAAGTACAGTATTGGAAATTAAAGGTGGACAGCTGATAATTGAGAAGTATGTCAATTAATTTTTTATGTATATTACCTGTTTACTTGTACAATTTTATTGTACAAATTACATGCAGCTTCATTTTCAAATGAGTCCTTAAAATAAGGAAAATCTTTTTAGCAAAACATTTAATTTTTGTATTTTTGATTTTAAAAGGCATGAGTTATGTCGACTTTTTCCAGTGTATTAATGAAGATTTTAACTTTTCATCAGGTTGAGTGTTTTCTTACTATATATCTGTTGTGTATGTAGCTAGCACATGGTGTCACTGAACTGTTAAAACTTAGCATGTAGAGCAAGCCTGTTTTGTGGAAAATCCTTATTCATTAAAAACAAAATCATCATGGCAGATTTTCTGCAAAAAAGTGAAAAACATTTGCAATTCAGAATACTGATTTTTTTTGTATTTAAAGAAAGGTATTTTGCTTGCAGGAAAGAAATACTACAGATTCATTTTAATGAGAATCTTTTAAATGTATTTATCTTTAGGGCATCTGGGCATCTTTACGCTGTTTGTCTTATGTCTTTATTGAAATAAAATGTACAGAACGTTACCTTTACATCTGCTTGGGCTTTGGCCATGGGCTGCAGCTGCTCCCTGCTCTTCCAGCTGTTTCTCAGTCGCTCCTGACCAGGTCAGTCTGCCTTGGAGGGGTTTGGTGGTGTGGGGGCCGAGCTTTGTGCCACAGCTTCCTCCAGGAGCTGCTGGGAAGTTCCCCCAGAGTGAGCCCAGCTTTGTTCACCTGCTCCAAGAAGGTCCTTAGCCCCAGGTCCTCTCTGCCCCTCCCCAAAAGTGCCTCTGGAACTGAGGAACCCAAAGCCATCCTGCCCTTTACAGCTGGGTGTGTGTTGTCCTGAGAGACTGGAGAGGGAATCCCGAGTGGGAACGGGGGTTCAGTTCTTGGATGCAAACAGGAGTGCCAGGGACTGCTCACATCAAACAGCCCTGGGGTCCTGTGCTGCCAGTCTGGCCTTTTTCTCTGAGCTCTGCAGGAAGGTTCTGCCTTCTGCAAAATGGAACTTCTTAGAAATGTCAAACCCTCCTGAAGGAAGCAGAGTTTTAATCCACAGGTTTGATTTCTGTTGTCTCCATCTGCTGAGGGTTTGGGCCAGCCCCAGAGCTGCTCCCATGGCCAGGGCAGGCTCAGCCCCGGGGGTTACTGGGCTTTGGGTGTCTGGAACTCCAGCAGTGAATTGTGCAGCTGCATGATTTGTTCCCATTTTATGTATTTCTGGAAAGCACAACATCCTATTTTCAAAGTTCTGAGTGATCTCCTTTGTGGTCCTTTGCTGGATTGTGGTGATTCTGTGTCCGTTTTCCATGTCCCCTGGATTCTGTTCTAGGTTGGAGCAATCTTGGTTCTGGCAGCACAACTCTTTCAGAGCTGTTTTGGCAATGCCTCTTCAACCCTCTGCTTTCCCTGGAGTTGTAGCTGGACCAGCCCTCACCTTGGTGTTGCTGCTTCCTTCACCCTGGATTCATCCCACCTGCTCTTTGTCTTTGTCATTGCCTTTGAGTGTGTCAGGTGCTTTGAGGATTTGAGCTAAAAGGGATTTTAAAATCCATCAGTCCATGCTGGGCAGCGTGTAGAGCTGGAATGTGAAGGCTGAGGAGCAGCCCTGGGGCTCTGGGCTGAGTGCTGGGGGGGTTTCACTCCTGCTGATCCCCCTTTCCTGGGGCACTGCTGCTGCCTCCTGGGGCCAGGCCTGGGGGGAGCCAAAAACTGCCCCCCAGGGAAGAAAGGAGCAGGAGAAAGAGAACGTGGCAACCCAGGCTCTGGGGCTGGGAGCCACTGGGGCTGTGGGGCTGGGTGAGGGCTCGTGGAAAGGCAAATCTGGAAAAGTAATTGTGGCATTGCTCTGGTTCAGCTGGAACGTGGTGTCACCTGAGGCCACTGGAGTTGGTCCCAGCAGCTTTGTGTTGGATGTTCCTTCGGCAGCAGTCCTGCAGGAGGGGCTGGGTGGGAAGTGGCCCGGGGGCAGCAGATGCTGCAAACCCCCCAAATACCACAACCACCCCTGGGTTGGGTGTCCTGTGGGGATGGACTTGGAGAGGCTGTGGAGCACACCTCAGTTTTGGTTGTCCTTGTGATGTAACTGTTTGGATTTATCTTTGATATCTGCAAAAGTGTCGTTGTACTGATGGGCCAAATCTTGTAAAATAGGGCGGGAAGAGAAGTCCTGAGCGAGGGATTGGTGTTTCCTCTGCAATCGTTTCTAGTCTGTAACAGAGCCATAACGACTCCTGTTACATGTTTATGTTCTGGCTGTTGTTTTTATGATTTTTAGCTGGTATCATCCTTCATTGGCACCCTTCTGTTTCCTGCAGATCGAGACATTGGCACCCTGGCAGTGTTCAGCCTTCCTTGAAGGGAAGGAATTGGGTCTGTGTTTTACAGACTAAACGTACTGGGGGGCAGCAAGGGAAAATGTGCACGCCTTGTGTAAATCCATGGAATTTCGGTAATTAACGCATCCCAGACAATTCCTGGCGGTTTGGTGCTCGTCCCCGCAGCAGCTGAGCGGTCCCAGCGCTGGCACTGCCGGGCTCGGGCCGGAGTTACGGCTCTGCCGAGGGGCAGCGGGGGGCAAAGAGTCCTGGTTTCTTTTCTGGAGGCACAGAGCCCCCCGCGGGTGGGACTGCGGCCCCGGGCAGGGCCTGTGCCGCTGTCCCGGTGCCCCCCGGTCCCTCCCGGTCCCTCCCGGTCCCTCCCGGTGCCCCCGGTCCCTCCCGCTCTATCGGTGCCCCCGGGCCGCGGCTGCGGCTCCGCGATAGCGCCGGGA
>VXBA01005137.1:124372-159645 GCA_013399895.1 Serilophus lunatus | reverse complement strand
GGGCGGAGCGCGGGCCGCTGCCATATGGCGGCCGGGGCCGGGGCCGGGGCCGGGGCCGGGCGGCCGCTGGGGGCAAGCCAGCCCCGGGGAGGAAGGGCCTCACAGACGCTCCCGGCGCCTGAAGCGGCCCCTCGGGCTCGCCGGGAGCTGCCCCCGCTGCCTCCCGGGGCTGTGCCCCGTCCGCCGCCTCCTTCCCTCGGGACGGGCCTTCGGGCTGTGCGGGGCGGGCTCGGGCCTGGGGCCCGGGCAGGGTCGTTCCCGGGGCCCGTGAGGGCAGAGCCGCCTCGGGGGCCGCTCCTGTCCCGCTGCCGCCCGGGGGGCGCAGGACCCCCGTGTGCCGCTGTTGGTGCGGGGAGGGCACAGGGATCCCGAGGGGGGCCGGGCGGGCCTGGGGCAGTGCCAGGGGGCCGTGGGACTGGGGGTCCCTTCCAGCCCAGGCCGGGGTTCCCTGAGCAGAGCAAGTCAAGCAGGAAAGACCTTTCTGTGTCCAGGGCAGCCCGGGGAGTTTGTAGCAGACGGGGCTGAAGCTCCTGCCTGGAGTGGTGCTGGTGCTGGGGGGGACTGGCCTTGGTGCTCAGGACAGCCACCAGAATCTGGGAGAAACATCAGCAGCTCTCCTTGGGGCTCAGGGTGGGGTTCATTCCATAAACTGTGTGGAAAAAAGTAGTTCATCTTCTCTGGAAACCCTCGAAGTTGCCAACCTTGTGTGTGTTCCCAGCTGCCCGTTTTCCTGCTGCAGTTCGGTGGCAGCCACAGCCCAGGCTGGCCCCGAGCCACCGAGGGCAGCAGCACAAGGCCAGGGCTGCCCAGGGCAGCTGCAGGCACGGGGAGGGCAGGGGGCTGTGCCCAGGTGGGGGCTGTGCCCAGGTGGGGGCTGTGCCCAGGTGGGGGGTTTCAGGCACCTGGAGCTCAGACTCCCTTCTCCCTGACAGTTGCTTTGCCTCCTTCCCTGGAAAGCAGCTTTCCTGCTGGGCAGGATGTGTCCAGGAGAAGTGGAGTCTGGAGGGAACCCCTTGAACACACCCTTGGGTTCTGTGTTTAGCAGAGGAACAAAGTTTCCTCATGTGGAATCTCTGAATTCTGGAATGGTTTGGGTTGGGAGAGACCTTAAATCCCATCCCACCCCTGCCCTGGGCAGGGACCCCTCCCACTGTCCCAGGGGGCTCCAGCCTGCCCTTGGACACTCCCAGGGATCCAGGGGCAGCCACAGCTTCTCTGGGCACCCTGTGCCAGGGCCTGCCCACTCTCCCAGCCAGGAATCCCTTCCCACATTCCCATCTCTCCTGCCCTCTGGCAGTGGGAAGCCATTTTACATCTTACATTTTGTCTCTTACATGTAATAATGCAGCTACTCAACTATTTCCAAGGGATTGTGGATTTAGTACTGGAGCTCCATCTAGAGAGGATCGAGCCAAGGTGGTTTGTTTTGATTTCTTTTCCTTTGGTTTGCTCTTGCTGCCCAAACCCCAGGGCCCCCAGAGCTGAGCCCAGGGGTGGTGCCAGGCCCCTCTGGGGGACAGTTCCCACAGCAGGGAGGTGACGTGGCCTAAAGCAGCAGCACAAAGTGTTTTCTGGCCATGACTTGTCTTCAGGTGCTTCCCAGTTTGGGATGTGCTTTGTATCCTCAGATCTCCAGTTTATCTGGGAGGATTTTTTTTAGTCATGCACTTGCAGTAACTCAGTGGGGAAATGTTGCCTTCCCCGGGTTTAAAATTAGCCCCTTTGGTAACAAAACTCCTCCTGGTGTCCCCCAGCTGGGCCTCCTGCCAGGGGCTCTGCAAGGATTGACTGGGGCTGGGCAGGGCCTGTGCCCCCCCCAGCAACCACCACGGCCCAGTCCTGTCCCTGGGGGAGTTGGGACACAGAAACAATGTTGAAACACTTTGGAAAAAAGGTGTTCTCTTGGAATTACTGTAGCAGTGCAAGGACACAGCACGGAGGCTGCTGGCTCTTTGTGCCAGAGAGTTCCCTGGGGTTTGTAAACCAGGCAGGGCTGGGTGACCATGGAATTCCCTGGGATTTATAAACCAGGCAGGGCTGGGTGACCATGGAATTCCCTGGGATTTATAAACCAGGCTGGGCTGCAGGACAGGGTCTGCTGGGGGTCAGGTTGGGTCTCCTCCCATGTCCTTGTCCCTCTGGGAGTCTCCAAACTCCTGGTGACAGGGAGTGTTGTCCCTCCATCCCCCCTTCCAGGGAGGGAGGGCAGGGGCAGTGCTGAGCTGAGGCTGTTTAAGAAGAGGGTGTAACAAACATTGTTTAATTAGATGGGAGCTAAAATAATGCTGCTCCAGCTTCAAGTCAGCTCCTTGGAATGTGGCAGGGAAGCCTTGGAAGTGCCAATTAAGTGGGGTGAGCTGGTGGATGGCCTGGGGTGTCTCTTTGCTTGGCTCAGCACATCCCAGTGGGACTGGGGCTCTGCACTGGGGCCTCTGGTGCAGCTCCCCAGAAAACCCCTGCCTGGCTCTTGTGAGGAGGGGACAGGGAATGATTTGGGTGTGGGAGGAGTCCTTTGGTGGCTCCTCTGCTCATGAAAACCCAGCTGTCCTTGGTCAGAACACTGCCCAGGGAAGGTTTAGGATGCATGTTGGGAGCAATTCCTTCCTGGAAAGGGTTTTCCAGCCCTGGCACTGATTGACACTTGGGGCTAGTGGTGAACATGGGGATGGGGCTTGATGATCCTAGGGGGCTTCTGCAGCCTCAGTGATTCCATGAAAACCTGCTCAGCCCAGTGGTCTGGTGGCTGTTGGAAACTGGAATTCCTGCCTCAGTCTGGGCTCCCTGCTGCTGCCCTGCTCCCACAGCCAGGGGGGTGGTTTCCTGTGCTCCACAGTTCCATGTGCTGCCAGGGGAATGCTTTGCCCAGCACAAGGGGCAGGGGGAGCTGAGCAGCCTGTGCTGGTTTCAAATGGTTCCAGCTGGGCTGGTGGTTCCCCCTGTGAGTGCCAGCCCAGGGGCTCATGAGACACGTTGTGTGACTGCCCACGACCTGGCTGTGGGAACTGTGGGCATGAGCTGATTGATTGACTAACCCCTGCCTTTTTCATGGGGAGAACTGGTCCAAACCAGTGCACACAGCCCCAAAAACCATTGTGGTGCAGCTCCTACAGCTCCCTCCCTCCAGCACGTGTGATTAGTGGGTTTGTGGGCATTTAAAGATGTTGTAAGTACCTGCAAAAGAATCTTAATTATTTTGCAGGATAACTGGGATGATGAGGAGGAAGAGGAGGAGGTAAAAGAGACAGAGGTAAAACAAGGTAAGACTTTAAGGTGACACCTGGTTTTGTCTGGGGGGTGTGAGATCCAAACCTGAGCAGGGCTGGAGTTGGGCTTTAACCAACGTGTCCTTACCTCTGTGCTCAGGTCTCAGTACCTGAGCTTGGTGGCTTTGGGTGTTTCTGTGGCTGGGGGGGGGGAAATAATCAGCAAGAACTCTTTGAGAGGTGCATCTCTTGTCCCATGTCTTACAGAACCCAAAGTTTCAGAAAAAAAGAAAATAGCAGAAAAAATCAAAGAAAAAGAAAAGCTACAGAAAAAAAAGCAAGAGGAGCTTAAAAAAAGGGTAATTCCTGATTTCTGGATCACATTAAGATTTAGGGGCAGGCTTGGGGGGGTTTTTTGGGGTTTGAAGAACACCTGCAAAGGGATTGACTCATCTGATAAACCAGACTTGGGGGTTGGAGGTGATCCCACCCAGGGCTGTTGGCTTTAGTCCCTGTGCCATTTAACCAGTGGTTGGAGCAGTGCCATCCCAGCTCTGTGTGTCCATGGATGGGACAGGCAGCTGTGGGGCTCACAGAGCACCGTCTCCTCCCCACTTCTGAGCTGGGCACTGTTGCACTGCAGGAAATGGTTTCCAGGTCACTGACTGGAGGCAGCAGTGGGTGATTCAGTGGCCCTGGAGGATCCCCCATGTCCTAAATGTGCCATTTTGTCCCTGTGTGCCTTCCCCCTCCAGTTAGAGGCACCAGAGGAGCAGAAGGAGCTCACACCAGAAGAACAGTTGGCAGACAAACTACGGCTAAAGAAGTTACAAGAGGAGTCAGACCTCGAGTTAGCAAAGGAAACCTTTGGTGAGTGTGAAGCAGCAGGAAATGACCCTGTGGGACCCTGCAAAGGATTTGATGAGCAGGGTTTGGCTCCCAGCACACAGCTCGTGGCACTGAGAACAGAGAGGCAGCAGCATTCCTCAACCATGGAAGTGTCTCTCCTGGATTACAGGGAGGGAGTCAGCTCGTTGCTCAGGGAGTTGTCACAGAGAGCACTGGATACAGCAAAGAACCAACTGGATTTTGCACTCAGGAGCTGGAGGCAGGAGCTGTTTGTTGGAGGGGAAAGGGGCCTCCTGCAGAGCAGGTTGTCCAGAGAACAGGAATAGCTGGGTCAGATTACTGAGATTGACTCAGCTTGAAAAATTGTTGGAGAGAGGCTGTTTATAAAGGCTTGGAATGACAGGACAGGGTGGGAATGTCTTCCCACTGCCAGACTTAGATGGGATATTGGGAAGGAATTCCTGGCTGAGAGGGTGGGCAGGCCCTGGCACAGGGTGCCCAGAGCCATCCCTGGGAGTGTCCAAGGGCAGGTTGGAGCCCCCTGGGACAGTGGGAGGTGTCCCTGCCCAGGGCAGGGGTGGCACCGGATGGGCTTTAAGGCCCCTCCAACCCAAACCACTCCAGGATTGTCTGAAATTCCCAAATTTTGCAGTAAAATAACCTTTCTGTGAGGCCAAGGGCTCTGCCTTGGCCCCCTGAGGGGTCCCAGGTGGTGCTGTGTGTGAGCTGTGTGTCTCCCTGCAGGTGTAAATAACACTTGTGGTGGCATCGATGCCATGAGCCCCTCGACCAAGGACGACTTCACGGAGTTTGGCCGAGTGCTGAAGGAGAAGATCACCCAGTTTGAGAAGTCCCTGCACTACGCCGGGTTCCTGGAGGCGCTGCTGAGGGACCTCTGCATCTCCTGTGGGTGCCCCCAGCCCTGCTGCAGCCCAGCTGCCACACCTGCTGGGCCACAGGGCCCCCAGCACTGGCCTCCTGCCACCCCCACCAGGGAGTCTCTTGGGCCAGAGCTCACTTGTGACTGAGGCAGACGTTCCAAAAGGGACGAGTTTTAGGCTGATCTAAATCCTGCAGGTTGTTCTTGAAGCTGTTTCTAAAATAATAACCACAAAAATAGGTGAAAATGTCCCTGAGCCAGGTAACTTTAGTAGCTCGTTTGGAGGCAAACTATTCTAAAATTGAGTTGATGTAATTCTAGGACTGCAGACTGAATTGTTGTGGCATTCAGCATGTAACTATGCAGAGAGAAACTAATTTAAACCCCTTTTCCCACTGCCCTGTTGGCTGAAGCTGTTGGAGAACTCGCTGAGCTCCTGCCCTGTCCTGTACTCAGTTGTCCTTCAGGGAGGGGTAACTCGATCCCAGGAGATCCAGCCCCCCTGGCAGCTGGGAGCTTCCATCTCAGATGGATTCCAGAGCTCCTAAAGGGAGGCACTCTTGCACCATTGATTATTAATAACAATTGTTAATCCACTGCTCCTTTGGATACATTTTACCCTATTTTACAGTTGTTTTATTTTCCATTTAAGACTCTGTGTTCATTAACTTAATTTACACGTTTTACCTTCTGCAACTCTCAGGCTCCCAAGGCCCCAGCTGGAATCCTTGGTGGCATTTTAAGGACCAGGGTGCCTTAGTCTGTGCTTTGAGGATTTAAATCAAGTTCTTGGCCCTAATCCCAGTAATGCTTATTTCTAGTTTTAGAGACCATTGATGTTCTCTGAGAATAGCACTGATGAGGGATCTGTATCTTTTTCTTCCCCCAATGCAGTGGAAGTGGATGATTTGAAAAAGATCACAAACACTCTGACAGTACTATGCAGTGAAAAGCAAAAACAAGAGAAGGTAAGACTGATTGCTGGGGCTCCCCTGGGACGTGGGGACAGGGTGACTGAACTGGGGACAGTGTTGCTGCATCGAGGCTGGGCCTTGGCAAACCTTCTCTTTAATCTGGACTGTGACTCACTGGCCCAAACAAGTTTAAAAAGTGCATGTACTTCATATTTTTATATTCTTCTGTCACAGCTTTTCATGTCAATTAGTTTGGTCATCACTGAGAGCTGCAGGTGCACCACTCCAGTAAGGAAAAGCTTTACTGGGAAAGCTTTTATAAACTTTAATTAAGACTTCTATTTTTTTTACAAGGAAGATATTCAGCCACTGTGGTGATAAAAACCACATTAATTCAATGGGTAATTTGACAAAACTAAACACTAGATGCTGCACTTACTGAGTAACTTGTTTGGAGTCCAGGGTAAATAAGATGAAAGGCAAAAGGTGGAGGGAGCTTGGGGACACCTGGACATGTCACAGCTCTGGGGAAGGGAGTGTGGGGTGGAACCCAGGACACCCAGTGCCACCTGGGCTTCCCCTGACTGGGTAATGACAGAGCCCTGGGCCTGTTCCAACACTCACCCTGGGCCTCCTCTCACAGAATAAAGCCAAAAAGAAGAAAAAAGGTGTTGTTCCTGGCGGGGGGCTGAAGGCCACGATGAAGGACGACCTGGCCGACTACGGGGGCTACGACGGCGAGTACGTACAGGACTTCGAAGACTTCATGTGACATTTATCTCCCTTCTCTTGTCTTTCTGTTGCCCATAATCCCTTAAACATGTAGCACAACTTTTCTTCCTTTAAATTCTGCCAAATGCTACAATCAGAATTGCAGTATCTGTGTGCTGGAGGGTTGGACGTGCCGGGCCTGGGCAGAAGCTCGGGGCAGGGGGAGAAGGAAAAGGCTCTGAAAATTGCAGTTAAAGCCCCAAAATCCTGATAATGGGCACTGCTGCTACTTAATTGGATAGCAACAGTCACTAAATTGGGAAGGAATTGGAAGGAGGGGAAGGATGAGGACCAGCACAGCTCCATGACATGGCCTTACCTGTCCCTGGCCAGGGCCAGGGCAGGGAGCAGTTTGCAGCAAGGGCAGGGTGTGCACTTAGAGTTCCAGTCGCTTTGTCTTGAGTTAGAGCTTGAGGTTTTCAGTATTTTGGGAAGGGAACTGCTAACTTCAGTGTGGGATACTGCACCTGGGAGCCTGTCCCCTGGGACAGCCCCTGCTCCACAGCCTGACACCTGAACAGCACCTGCTGGGCAGAGAGCGTAAGGCAAAACCCACGTGTGTGTCTTGAGGATGAACTTTAGCTCCAGTCATCTAAATTTCTACTAATGCAGCTGTTGGGTGGGTGTTCTTTAACAGTTAATTAATGGGTTTAAGTGTAAAACAAAATCCCAACCACGAGCCACCCTTGGGGCTCTCCTGGGTTGTGGGGGGTCTTTCACGACTCGGCCGTTTTCTTTCATTACAAACCAAACTTGCTTTGCAAACTGCAGCAGTTCCTCCAGTTGGGCAAATTGTTATGTTAACAATTACAACATCTGCAATGTTTTATAAAGCAACTAATTTAATAAAAATCACTATTGAGGACTTCACCAGGCTGGCCTTGGAGCAGTTCTTCTGGGAGCTGACAAGAGAAAGAGCTGAAGAGGGAGCTTTGCAAAGCTGAGCTGTGCTGGGTCTGTGCTGCCTGCCTGAGCCTGAGGAGTTTACAGTTATTAAATCTAAGAATTCATTTGCACTTCATTTACTCCAGGACAGTAGAATTTTGAATGTGCTGCTTAAAGCTGTACAAGACTTTAGAAAACAAAACCAGCCTAATCAGACCAGGCTCAAAGAACAGATTATCCTCTCCTGCACCTGAAACCTTCCCTAATTCTGCTTCTTCCACCCACCTTGTACTGGACCTTCTGCTCACCTGCTTGGATTCAATTCCTGGGGAGATCTTTCCCCCCCACCTCCAATTTAAAGGGCTGCTGGATCTCTGCTCCATCCCAACCTGTGCCAGACTCAATTTATGAACAACAGGATTTATTATACAAACCACGATTTTAGGTGAACACAGTCTGAAGATTTTCAATATTTACAACCCCCACCAGATTTCTGGACCAACCTTCCTGGAGCAGCAGAGCCCTGGGAGCAGGGCATCGACCAAGCCCCTGTTCCTGAGCAGTGACCCTGCAGGAGCTGGAATTCAGTTGGATAACAGGTCGTTGAGGCAGCAGCCAGTCTGAGCATCCTTCAGGAGGGAGCTGACCACCTCGTAGAGCCTGTGGTCATAAGCCAGCCTGTAGTGGGTGTAAATGTCCTCACAGTGGGTGAGGAAACGCTTCAGGTTCTTCAGAGCAGCATCAGCAGGAGGGTGTTGTTTGACCCTGGAAAGAATTGTGCTGTCACTGAAACAGAAAAGCTTCCCAGGCTCCATCAGACTCTTGCTCTGGGCCTGTAAGAACCACGTTTTCAACAAGAGCTTGTGCTCCACACCTACATTTGAATCTCTGGGTTGTTCAGTTGCTCTGATACTTTTTGAAGGAGATTTGCTCTGCCCAGCCCTGAGCTGCTTCCTGTTTGCCCAGCTCAGGAACAAGGCTGGATCAGTGCTACCCACAAGGAAATTCTTCCCTGGGAGGGTGGGCAGGCCCTGGCACAGGGTGCCCAGAGAAGCTGTGGCTGCCCCATCCCTGGGAGTGCCCAAGGCCAAGTTGGAGCCACCTGGGACAGTGGGAGGTGTCCCTGGCCTGGAACAGGATGGGCATTAAGGTCCCTTCCCACCCAAAGCATTCCAGGATTCTCTCCAAAGCCCCTGTACACAGCATTTTATCACATGAAAGGTTTAACACTTCCATGCTGTCAAAGGCCCCTGTGGAGAAGAAAAGTGCAGTCTGAGCACAGAACTCACTTCTTGGAGACCTCCTCGAACAGGCTGGGCTTCAGGGGCCTCTGCTGCTTGAATTCCTCCAGGTAGGTGAAGTCTCCCTTGGTGATCACCTGCTGGTACAGAACCTCAGCCCAGTCTGGGATGAAGTCGTAGGCCTCGGCCACGATGGCTGCCTGCAGGGAGAGCAGAGCTGCAGCTCTGGCTGCACAGAAACTGCTCTGGGAAATCAGAGCAGTCCAGGGCTGTTGGGCATATCTCTGGAGAGCAGCAGGGAAATACCAGGGTGACAAAGTACAGCACAGTCTTCCTTAACCCCTGAGCAAGACCTCAGAGGGGGATCTGTTCTCCTAAAAAAACTTGGTTACTTCTCATTTCTGATGGATGCCAATGTGAATGGAGATTTCAGTGCTCTGGTGTAGATTCACAGCAGCAACCAGCCAGGAATGCTGGGAACATTGGGAACACCAGGACTGTGCTTCCACTGCCAGGCTTGGACCCACCTGCAGCAATTTCATGGAATCCAGTCCCCGCCCTGCCCTGGGCAGGGACACCTCCCACTGTCCCAGGGGGCTCCAGCCTGCCCTTGGACACTCCCAGGGATCCAGGGGCAGCCACAGCTTCTCTGGGAATTCCATCCCAGGGCCTGCCCACCCTCCCAGCCAGGAATCCCTTCCCACTATCCCACCTAACCCTCCCTCTGGCAGTGGGAGCCATTCCCTGTGTCCTGCCCTGTTCTCCAGGCCCTGGTATCCCCCAGGACAGAGCTGGGACAGCAGGCACAGGGAGCTCTGGGCAGTGCTCGGGTTCTGCTGTGCACAGCAGTCATTTCCCAAGGGGATGAGGCTGAGGGAGCCCAGCTCACCTGGTAGAACCTGGGCAGGGCCAGGATGGTGTCCATGAGGTCCTGCCTGGCCAGGCTGATGATCCTGGTGCTGTGCCCTGAGCCCAGGAAGTGCAGCTGGAGGGTGATGAGCCGCGTGAGGCGGCGGCAGCGCAGGGCCTGGCGCACACACGAGTCCTGCAGCAGCACAGCAGCCTCAGCTGGGCCCCCAACACCCCAAACACTTGGCAGTGCTCTAGCCTTGCTCATTAAGCTCATGGTTCACTGCTCTGAAGCTGGGGAACCCAGCTGTGACTCCAGGAGTTACAGGCTGAGCAGGGACCAGCTCGGCCCTTTTCCACTGGGCCAGGAGGCTGCAGAGCCTGCCCAGAGCAGCTCTCTGTGTTCTCCAGCTCAGCCCCCTCCCAATGCTACACACAAGTCATTCCATTCCACTCACTTTACCTTGGAGTAACTTTCTGCTGCATCAATGAAGAGAGTCAGAGCTTTCAGCAGCAGCTTCTTTAAATTTGCAACATCCTGAAGAGATTCCTCTGAAATAAGGGGAAAAAAGGGAAAAAGAACAATTATTTATAACGGTGAATAAGTTACAAAAATCCCTCCTGGTGCCACGTCTGTCCCTGGTGGTGTCTCAGAATGCAACAAACTGAACCAAAATTGTTTTAAAAAAGCAGGAACATGTTGCCAGCTCAGTTAATGGACCAAAGGTACTGCTGGAGCCTGGTCAGGTGAGTAAAGAAACCCCAAGCACCCATTTGTGGGAGCTCCCAGCACTGCCTGTACCAGCCCGTTCAGGGATCACTGGCCCAGCTCGTGCTTTGGGTGCTGTTCCAGCACTGGCTGCTGGCTCTGCAGAGCCCCCAGCACCTCCAGCTGTGCTGAGCTCACCCAGGGCACATAAACCCCTTCCCTCGCACAGACACTTCCTACGCACACCCTCGGTGCAGAACCACTGTGTCACCTCCTGTCCCAGCGAGCAAAACGTGGCTGTGACCCGTGGGAGGCAGCCCGGGCCTGTGACCCTGCGGGGAGAGCCACCAGCCACCCATCCCGGCTCACGGGGAGCTCACAGGGCCGGGCAGGGGCAGACTCGGGCAGCCAAACACCTCCCCTCCGCCCCCGCCGCGCACTGACCCCAGGGCTGCGACTCGATGAGCTTGAGCTGGGTGCGGGCGGCCGCCTCGTGGTTCTCGCCGATCTCCCTGCACATGCTGAAGCACAGAGCGATCATGTTGTGCTTCTCGCTGTCCCCGGGCCGGCAGCGCTTGATGTACTCGAGCAGCGCCGTCTTGAGCGTCCCGCTCTGGGGAGGGGAGGGGAGGGAGCCCTGAGCCCTGCGGGGCTGCCTTGGCACTCACGGGCACCACCCGCAGCCCTGGCCCCGCGCTCCGAGGAGTGACCACTGCACTGTCCGCACTGGTCTAAAACCCAGGGGCAGCACTTGGGCTCAACGACAGTGGCTGGGGAGGAAAACCCAGCACCTGTCAGTTCTCTGCATAAAAATGGCTCAGTTGACATTTCTTTAGGACTGTTCATTTTAAACAAAGCTATGAATATTTGTGATTTTTAACCCCCCCCCATGAAATTTCAACTGGAAGCAAAAGCAAAGCAGGCCATGACCACTCTGCCAATGCCAAGTCTGAAGTTTCAACGCTGCTCTCGTCACAGCCCTGAACTAATTAGGAAAAACTGGCTCAGCTAAAACTAGAATAACCCCAGAATTAATTTATTTCCATGCGACTTGACTCACAGTTCCTGCAAGTAAAATCCCCAGATAACTCCCCGTTGTGTGAACCCCAGTTTCTGGTGCAGCCACGCAGTTCCCTGAGCATTTCCTGCCCTTCTCCCCCACCTACTGGGTCCAGTTTCTTCCTCATGAGCACCTCGAAGTAGTGCTTGTGGTGCAGCAGCTCGAAGATGTAGGTCATGTCCTTGTACCTGCCAATGCCCGTCAGCAGCCGCACCTAGGGCAGAGGGAGAGGGCAGGGGAGAGCAGCCCCTGCAGGGCAGGGGAGAGCAACCACAGCCCCTGCAGGGCAGGGGAGAGCAGCCACAGCCCCTGCAGGGCAGGGGAGAGCAACCACAGCCCCTGCAGGGCAGGGGAGAGCAGCCACAGCCCCTGCAGGGCAGGGGAGAGCAACAACAGGGGAGAGCAACCACAGCCCCTGCAGGGCAGGAGAGAGCAACCACAGCCCCTGCAGGGCAGGGGAGAGCAACAACAGCCCCTGCAGGGCAGGGGAGAGCAACCACAGCCCCTGCAGGGCAGGGGAGAGCAACCACAGCCCCTGCAGGGCAGGGGAGAGCAGCCACAGCCCCTGCAGGGCAGGGGAGAGCAATCACAGCCCCTGCAGGGCAGGGGAGAGCAGCCACAGCCCCTGCAGGGCAGGGGAGAGCAGTAACAGCCCCCTGCAGGGCAGGGTCACATCAGGCCGCCAGATGTTCCCCTGGAGATTTTTAAACCAACCTACTGCAGCTTTTTTACAGTGAGGTGAAAGGGAATCATTTTGCCAAATAAAAAGCAGGGAAGCTTTGAGCACCGACACCCTTGCACTGGGCATGTCCCAGACCCAGGAGTGCCTTCAAAGCAGGAATCAATCTGTGTTACTGGGCCATCTTTATCACATTTCATCAGTGCCTGAGTTACTTTGACATTCTCACTCTGATTTACTACACTGTTGCCACCTCACCATTCCTCTATCTCCACCTCTCTTTTGCCACAGAAGTCATTTAAGAGCTTCTGTCACATAAAAATCATCACAATGTCCTGTCACCCAGAGAGGAATGACTGGGCTCCATCCCTGGAAGTGTCCCAGGCCAGGTTGGAACCACCTGGGATAGGGGCAGGTGTCCCTGCCCAGGGCAGGGGGTGGAAATGGTTGAGCTCTATGGTCCTTTCCCACCCAACCCAGTCTGGGGTCCTGTGAATCCACCACCCACCCACTCCCCACTCTGCTCACCAGGGAAGTGATTTGCTGAGCTGTGCAGGGGCCCTTCCCAGAGCAGAGGAGGAGCCCAGGGGCCCCTCAGACACTCACCACCAGCCCATACTCCTCCCTGGGAGCCAAGTGCTGCTCGGTGAGGAGCCGAGCTGCCTGCAGGACCCGCGTGATCCCCTCCATGTGACAGGTCAGGCTGAAGCAGTTGTGGGCCAGAATCAGCAGCTCTGTAACTGGAGAACACAAAGAACTCGGGGATTTCAGTTAAAAAGCTGAGGAAGGTGATTTCTGCCTCTCTCCAGAAGTGCTGCCAGCCCTGCAGAGGATACACAACCCCTCCAGGGACAAACAGAGCTGCAGGACAAAGTTTTGCTGTGATGGTTCTGTGCAATTCCAAGGAGTAAGACTTTCCCTAACAGTTTTCATTCAGTCAGGGGGAAAGTCTGGGGGCTTCGGATCATTTTCTGAAACACTATTTTTTTTATTCCATACATAAAAACTTCCTACCTCCTCCACCAAAAGCTGACTGACAAAAGACAGGGATGTCTCAGCAGCCCCTGCCACCAGCTCTGCACTTGGAAAAGAGAGGCCACAAGTTTTGCATTTGGGTTTGAAAAACCATTCCATTTCTAACTGGGATTAATATGAAGAAAGCCACCACATCCTCCTTCCCAGTTTAGGTGACTCACTGACTGCATTTCCCAGCTCTTGGCACAGTAGAAATCTGTATTTTGTTTGGGAACTGACACAACCCTTAAGCAACACACTGATCCTACTGGGCATATGCTGAGCTCTGTTAGCTCATTATCAAATTTGAGCTGAGCAAAGGCCTCCCTCAGCAGTGGACTTCTTCAAAGAAGAAATCCATGCTGGTTACACCAAGCATGATTTGCCATTTACTCACTGCATGACAGTTCCCCACGTGGGATGGAGGGAATTTTATCCAGTAACTTCATGCCAACCAAGGTGTGATCCTGGCACAGCTTGGCAAGCTCCAGGAATGCCTGGCTCTCCACTGCAGGGTTCAAAGCCTGCTTCTGTCCTGTGGCCAGAGAGAGAACCATGTCACCAGTGCCAATTGTTCAGGGGAAAACAATTATTACTTTTTATTATTAATAAAAAAAGAAATCCCCAAACCCAATTTGACTTCATCCAGACTGACTGAGGGCTCAGGACTATGATTCTAAAGACTCTTTGGATGTTATTTCTTAAATATAAGAATCAGATTACTACTTCTTTGTGAGTTCAAATCTACAAAATCCTACTGAACAACTGTATTGCTGTCCCTCATTTCTCAGAGCAAGGGGAGAAAGAAAAGGGGAAAATCTTCTGGCCATGCTTTACACAGAAAAAGGAACATGAGTCTTCCCAAGTCAGATGATGTGGGACTGCAAAGATCATGATAAAACAACCTAAACAACCCTTTTTTTAAAAAGAACCACATTACATTTACACCCACTAATACAACCTCAACTACTGCAACCCCCCCGGGCCCATCAACATCTGTGCCAACAAGGGGCACGACGCTCACAAACCACGAGTGTGAGGAGCCAGGTCCCACCTTTGCCCTGAGCAGATGCCAGGAGCTCCTGGGTGATCTCCTCAGCCACCAGCTGAGCCACAGCCCCGGGCTGCAGCCCCTGGCAGCAGATGAAAGCCTGTGCCCTGCGGCCCCGCTCGGGGCCCCGGCCCTGCAGCAGCACCCGCAGCACCTTCTCGGGGGCCTGGGCACACACCTCGCTGAAGGAGCAGCTCAGGTCCTGGGGGACACAACAGGGGGTCAGAGAGCCCAGCCCAGGGCACCACTGCCCTGCAGGATGTTCTCCAGGCAGGGAAGGGCTCTGCGCCGCCAGTCCCACACCGCCAGAGCTGCTGGCACGGACAGAGGGGATTGCCTGAGCCAAAGGTGACCCTTTGCCACCTGAAATACCCACAGCAGAGACAGGGCTATCTCCTCACACACACAGGCTTGTGTTTTGCTGCAGAAGTTTGACTTGTGAGTGTCCTTGTCCTCTTCTCTACACACCACAGACTCTCAGTGACAGAGAGAAACTGGTTTTCCCATTTGGGAGGGGAGTGGGTGAGGCTCTGGGAGAGCCTCTGCTGTAACATGTCACAGCTCCTCACAATTCCAAATGAATGACAAAAGTACCTCAGAAACACATGGACTGACTCCTAACTCGAGTGTGGGCACCCAGGCTCAGGCCAGGAAAACACAGGTGGGATAAGAGGGAACAAGGCAGAGGTGACTAATTCTCAGTAGCCCCAACCTAAAGCACTTGCTCTGAATATTTGAGGCACAAAAACCTGCAGGAAAATCTAAGGCCCCCCCCCCCGTGCTAAAGATGATGCCAACATCTTCAGCTCCCATTCTGGCCTTTTTCCACCCAAAGGGTCAGTAATTTCACCCTCTGCAGTTTTTTCCAGGCACCTGGTGAGTCCTTTCACCCCCTTTATCCCTTCAGAGCCTGCCCCAGTGTGGGTGCTGTTACCTTGGAGAGCTCATACAGGCAGAGCACCTGCCTGCAGTAGTTCCTGCCGTGCACACACTCCTCTGTCAGGACCTTCAGACTGGCCACCACCTCATCAGCTGCACAGGGAGCCTCGAGGTGTGTCCAGTCCTCTGAACTGCAGCCTGCAAACAACAAACCCCCATCAGTTCCTTTCTCAGACACCAAAGAGCAGCAACACTCCCCAGATCTGTAGCAACCCCACAATACTTCTGCAGTCTTTGAAAACTGAGCTCCTGCTACCTGGGGTTTTTTTTTAGATTTCTGGTTTTAAGTTTTAGGGTAAAAACAATATGACAGATCACAAATAAGCTAAAATATCCACAGTAATATGTCAGATATAAAATTCCTAAGCATAAGAGAGCACAGGGGTTCAGCAGACTTTTGATGGCTTAGGATTCACTTATTCTGTGTCTATTCAGCTTTGCACATGTCAGTGTTAGGAACTGATACTCCAGGTGACTGTTTCTTACTCACACTTCACAACCACACAGAGAACTTTATAAACATTCTCAGCTTTAGCCTTGCTATTATTAAGAAACATTAAACTCCTTATAATGCACAAAGCAGTCAGAGAAATATAATAATTAAAGCATTTCCCTCTTTCTACTTCAGAAAAACATTTACTAGAGTGTGTTTTCCAGAAGCAGGAGCAGAGCTGAAGCCCAGTGCTGCTTTCCTGGAACAGAACTGGGAGAACTAGAAAAAACGAAAGACTCAGGGACACACAAACATCCTGCCTGAGGCACACACAGGCAGCAAGTATTTCAGGGCCTCAAATCCCTTCCACAAGAGCATTTATGAAGCCACTGTCAGGAAAAGCTTCATTTCTGCAGACATGTGGGGGGAAATGTGATGAGAGGAGGACTCCAGGGGGGTGGGGGAGGTACTCACTGCCTGGGGCTCTGCTCTGCTGGGCCCCACTGCCCCCAGCTCTGCTCTGCCTCGCTGCCAGCAGGGCCTGGACCTCGGGGTGCAGCTGGTGCAGCCCAGCCTCCCCCGAGGCCAGAGCCCTGCAGTGCAGCACCAGGGCCACGTCCCTGTGGCAGCACTGGAAGTACTGGCACACCCTGCTGGCCTCGTGCACGCTGCCCTCGTCCAGCAGGGAGCCCAGCAGGGCCCCCAGCGCCGCCCGCTCCGCGCCGGGCAGGGCCTGCTGGGGCTGCCCACACACCAGAGCCTCCAGCTGCAGGTACTTGGGGGAGTTGAGAGCTGGCAGCTTGGAGAAGGAGAACTCCCTGGCCAGGCTGTCCAAGGACACAGCAGGGGAGGGAGCCAGGGGCTGCTCCGGGCCCTGGGCCGCCGGGGCCGTTCCCAGCGCGATCCGACAGAGCCACGTCTGCTTCTCCACCTCCTCCAGCTCCTGCAGGGGCACCGAGGGCTCCTTGGCCAGCCAGTGGCCAGCCAGGGTGAGCAGCAAGTGTCTCTCCATGATGCTGGCTCTGCTGGCCTGCCCCAGGGACTCAGACACCCTGTTTGCCTGGTCCAGGTAAAAAGCGGCGGCGGCCCGGCTGGAGATGGAATGTTGCACAAAAGTGTCGTTGCACTTCTTCCAGAACTCAGCTCTTGTCTGGGTTTGATGCCACTGTCCAACGTCTCTTAAATGATAGAGATCTCTCAGAACCTGTAAAATTCATAGAGGTTTAAATAATTGTCTCTCCCAAGGAAGAAAACCCACACGTGGTGGCTGACACACCGCAACGCTGATTTTAGGTGTCTCCATATGCAACAAATGATAGAATTTCAGAATGGTTTGGGTTGGAAGGGACATTAAAGGTCACCTCATTCCACCCTCTGCCATGGGCAGGGGTGAACAAATCCACCTACTTTTCCCACCAATAAAACTGATTGCACAGCAATTAAAATTAGTAAAAGAACAAGGGCAGCTGTACTGCCCCTTGCAGCCCAGCACGTCAAAGCCAATGTGTTTGGTGTAACAGCATTTAAAATTAAACATGATTTAAAGGAAAATCTGCACTGCAGGAAGGCTGGGAAGCTGCCCCCTCAGCCCTGGCAGGAAGAGCATGAAGAGGTGCCCATTACTGGGCTGTCCTGTACCTCCTGTGTCACAACACCATCCACGGGCAGCTCAGCCAGTGCTGCCACCTCCCGAGCCAGGCAGAACAGCCCCTTCTCCTGCAGCTGCTCCAGGATGGAGCTGCACTCCCTCTGGAATGTCTGCAGGCTGCAGCTCGGCAGGATGGAACGATTAATGGCTATGGAGGAGTCCTTCAGGGTCTCACTGAGGGCACACAGCTTCCTGACATAAGGGCCTGGTTGGAGAGAACAAACAGCCACAGGCAGCTGGTTGAAACAACCTGAGGAAACTCTGCTGCTTCTCTCAGTGCTCAGCCCCTCCACAGGGCAGGGGATTCACAGGGGAACCAGTATTTACCATCCAGTAGAAGATTTTCTGTTGCAGCAAAGAGCTGTAAGAGCTTTCCCAGCTCATAGTCAGTCCTACACTGCTGCATCATCAACTCCAGAAGGAAGAGAGCTTGTGATTCCAGCCATGGCACAGGGATCTCAGAGCCTGCTGCTTCTCCCTCAGTTTTGAGCTGTGCAGGTAAAGATTTTTAAGAGTTGGGGTTTTTGACAAATGTGTTGTGCATTTGGATGGAATGGCAGGTGTACCAGGTACCTCCTTCCTTAGGGAACAATGACCTGCCATTCCCAGGGCAGCACTGATCTATCACTGATAGGAACAGAGTAAATTTTATAGCAGGGTGACCACCAGTGATTCCTGATGATCGAGGAAGAGAGAAAAGAAGGACCAGAAATGGGCAGATAAAATAAATTGCTGCATAAATGGTCCCTGTCACGCTGCTGGATCCTTCACAGCACATCTGCTTATAAGGAGAAAGGAAACTGAGCTGGACTGAGCTCAAATTCCAGGAGGGGAAACCACTAATGGCATGGATTTGAGTTACCAACATATTCAGGGAACAAAAAAACTATGATGGAGAGGGAAAAACTGGCCTACTCTGTGAAAACATCTGTATGTGACAGACAAGGAGCAGTGTGAAAGCTCTGGTCCTCTCAAACTGCTCCCTCAGGGTTTAATGGAGTGTGGAATTCAGGTCCCTGAGTCACAGCACAGGCTCTCTCAGAACCTTCCAAACACATTCCAAAAGCAGATAATCCCTGTAAGTCAGTGGTTTACCAGCTCAGTATTGACCTGCCCTGATCAGCACAGAATAGGGAATAACCCACAAATAACTCAATTATTTGAATTATTTCTCACTCCCTACAAGTCATCCAATTTTCCAGCAGGGGTCAGTGCCAAGCCCCAGACAGTGAACACAAGGAGGTTTTAAATTGACAAAAACATTTTTCCACCAACTGCCAGCACTAAAAACAAACCAGTGAAACCTGCTGCTTCCCAGTCAGCTCCCAGGCCACTCCATGGACACCCTTTGCCACTGTTCTCACCCTGGATGCCCATCCCACCCCAACAAGGGCAGACCCAGGCAATGACATCCCCTTACTTTTGTGAGGCTTTCCTGAAATGTGTCCAGTTTGGTTTTAGCTTCGTTGTACTTCTTGCAGTTCATGCACAGGTCATACATCTCCAGGATGTGCAGTAAAGGGGAATCCTTCAAGGCAAAACAAGGGGTTATAAGTATCTCAATAAATGTAGTTTGCCTTGCTCAGTACCAGAACAATAAAGTTCTAATCTATTAAAATGCCTGCAAAGTTGAGCTCTAATAAATGGAACAACTTCCATTCAAAGATTTTCTTCCTTGACTGGGACCTTGGCACAAAAGCCAGAGAGGGGGATTTACAGGGCACCTCCTCTCCCAGGTTTCACATACAAATACACCCCCAAAACCCCATTCCCTCACCTTTAAAAAGAGCTGGAAGCCATTGAGAAGTGTTTTACTTTTCTGCTTCCTCAAGAAGACTTTCCAGATGACTGAGAGGTCCTGCAGGCCCCACTGGTGGTTTGCTGCTGAGCTCTGGATGTGGTTTGTTGCCTCAGCTCTGGTGGCATCATCCACAGTGGTGATGCTCCAAACACAGAGACAGGGAATGACATCTGCATCCTGGGAATGCCCAGAAAGGAGGGGTTTATACATCACCTGGTGAAATGTGCTGGACTGCTCACAGCTCCTGAAAACCAGCCCTGAATGCACCTGCATTTATCAGAACTGTGCCCACCCAGCAGTTCTGATTGCCTTTTTCTGCAGAGGATAAATGACAAGGACACTCACAGGGACACATGCAGCCAGCACACTGAGGAAGGGAGCCTGCTCCCTCAGCCCTTCTGCCAGCAGGTACCAGGAGGGGCTGGAGTGGCCCTGGCACTGCAGCAGGATGTGGAAGAGGTTCCCTGTGGCCCTGCCCTGGGCCAGGCTGGCAGCTCTGCCCCCAGGACACCCCAACTTCCCCAGGGCCAGCAGCAGGTGATCTTGTAAAGCAGGAGGGAAATCCTGGAGGATGGAAAGCACCTGGGAAAACAGAGGCAAAACCATCAGTGCAGTGAGATGCTGGGAGAAGGAGGGGAAAGGGGCAGTGAAGCATTAAACACACAAAGACTAATCAGACATTCTCCAAAATCATTTTTTTAGAGCAGTTTAGGAGACCTAGAAAGGAAAAAGGGTTCTGTAGGTGTGAATTGCTCTAATAAAATACTGCAGCTCATGCTGTTCTGTGAGGCTAAAAAGCCTCCTAGAGACACTCAGTTCTGGCATCTCTTGCACTGCAACCACAGAGCATGGAAAGGTCTTCTGTGTGTTAAGACATTTTTATTTCAAGGCAAAAGCAAAGTGATCCAAGTTAAAACCCTGGGCCTGCCAAGTATCATCTCACCTGGAATTTCCCAGTTAACTTCCCCACAAAACTTCCCCCAACTGCTTTTGTGTATTGATAATATTTTACTGATTTTTAAATCATGTTCAAAGCCAAAAATGGAAGATTTGGATTCTCAAACGTTTAAGGATCTTTACACAAAAAACAAGGTAAGTTTTGAAAAGAAAGATGAGTGCCTCTACTAAAACTTGCACTGAACTGGCAATGCTCCAATAAAAAAAGCAGCAACTACATCATTTTAAATTAAATTTACAAACAGTATGAGTATGAAATAATTTTAACTAAACCAAAAATGAAAATTAAATCCCTTCTTGACAAACACTTTTGTGTCCAATTCACTGCAAAGAGACACTCAAATCACTCCTCTCTGAAACTTTTCTCCACACTGATTAGCATCACACACAAGTTTTCCAACAGGGAATATTTCTCCTGATCCCCTCCTTCACTCACTGGCTCCTGTGCTCTCAGAACCACGTTGCTGTCTGTGCTGAGCACTCAGTTCCCTTGGCAGCAAATTTCCTTTGCCCTGTGCCAGCTTCTCACACACCAAGAGGGAGCAGCAAAGCTGGGAAGGGCTGTCCCAGGAGGGATCTGGAGCCCCAGAGCTAAGCCCCTGGCAGTGGTGAGGCTTCCCCTGAGCCCCCAGTGAGCCCCAGCCCTCAGCCCAGCTCACCTCCCCTGGCTGGTGGCCGTGCAGGTGGCTCTGCAGGAGGAACTGCAGCCAGTCCCTGGACCTGGCACATTCCCTGAGGTAGGAGGTGCTCAGCCCAATGCTGTGCAGTTTGCAGAACTGCACTACCAAGGTCCACTGCCTCCTGGAGTCACTGGATGTCCTGCAGGGAGGGCAAGTTGCTCCAGCTGTCACAAACTGCAGTGTCTGCCCCAGATGTTCAGGTGCCACCTGAGCCCGAGGCACTTCAGGGACCTCCCACAGACCAGGGCCATTCCCCGGGGCAGCTCCCAGCCAGGCAGGGCAGGGACACTGGCCTGCCTTCATCTCTTTGTTAGCACCTGAGGCACAAAGGGCAGGACTCAGTTCTCACCCAGCAGAACCCTTTCAACCACACTACTCACCTCTCTATTCCTTGATGCTCAACTGCATCCCAGAAGGCATCTTCCAAGGAGGGGAGAACTGCTGCAGCTGCTGCTTTGTCACCATCAGCCAGTTTTGTTAACTTTTCAACTGTTTAAAAGAATGTATTATTATTATTCCTGAGATGCTATGTGGGACCAGAGCAAGGGCAGCATTTCAAAAGCACCATTAGTTCCCTGGTTGGAACAAAGACATCTCTAGACATGAGAGTTGAGTTGTTAGAAATTCAACTTCCTGAAGTTTATCCCTAGAGGAAATTTAATTTCCTTACAGCTTTAGACACCTTATTTCACTGCAACTGCAAGACAGTTTCAGCAAGAGAACAGAGCTTTGGACTTTAACTCTCTTGTATTATTACATTAGGCTGAACCTCACTGAATATTACAAAGCTTTAGGCAGATGTTGGACAGTGTCTCTTAAATCCTGATGCACTTCTGGCTCCATGTCACACAGTGCAAGTCTTTCTGCCTTATTTGGCATGACAGGTACAAAATGCACCTTGAAAATCAGCAAAAAACAGGAATAAAAAACAACAAAATGTTTAAATGCTTCTCCTGAGCCACCAGGAACCCTTTTTCCATCCCTCCCCGCTGCTCTTCCCAAGAAATCCACAGTGCCCTATTTCAGGCCACACAAAAGAAACCCTTACCCAAAGAGTCTCTGATTTGACTGTGATGAGATTTCTCATTTCTAGTTCTGTAGCTGAAAATCAAGTTTGCAACCTTAATATCCACCCTGAGCTTGAGGCTGTCGAGGCCCAACAACTCCAGGAAACACACACAGGCTGCTCCTACTGAGGGGGCACTGAAGGAGGAGAGAGCTAAAGCATGGGCCTCCTTTGCTGCCTGCTGGATCCTGGAACAGAAGGAACACACAGCATTTGTGACCAACTCTCCAGCAGGAATACTCCCCACTCAAACCAGCACCCTCCAGGTTTACTGAACTCTCAGATTCATCAGCATGAAAGATGATTGCAGACCCAGGCTCCTATTTGTAAAAAATGCAGGTGTGAGGATAAAGCCTCACACATGACAAGCACAGTCTGTGGTTTAATCCATGCCAACAGAAACTAAACCCAATGTGACTGATATCACAGTCAGTGGAACACTCCCCTCACCAGTTCCAGCACAGAAAGTGCCTCTGCAGAGTTTACAGCCCACTGCAGCCTCAGGAACCTGATTTTGCTGACAGAAAAATGTACACTAAAGTGTTCTACTGGACATTTTTCCAGAGCAATGCCTGGAAAATTCATACATCCTTGACTGCCTGAGGAACTGTTAAGTACTTCAGTTTACACCAACACATATTCTCCTGTTTACCCAAATTTTACCTTTTTACACAAGAGAAACTGCTCTGATTAGAAATGAAGAGGCACACATAGTGACTAATACAAGACATTGCAGGAAAGGTGGTTGGTTCTGATTAACTCCTACTAATTTTGAACACACTCCATAGCAGATTGATTGATTGATTGATTGATTGATTGATCTCCACCCTCCTCGATGCTGGACTGAACAGACCCCAAATGCCACTGCCCAGCACTAGTTTGTCCCCCTGTGCTCAAGCCTCGCTCCAAAAGGACTCTGAGTGCCAGTCTGAGGGGCCTTACAGCTCTCTGGGGGTCTTGCTCTTGAGCAGCTGCTGGACCAGGAAGGTGCCAAAGGCGAAGGAGGGGCGGCCGTGGTGCAGGTAGAACAGGAAGTCCAGTCTCTCCATGATGGCATGTCTGTTCACCAGCTCAGGGCAGGAGAAGTGAGGAAACTCACTGCAGGCATCTGGGAAGAACAGCACCCCTGCTCTGAGCTCATGAGCAGCTGAATGAGGCCCTAGAAAGCTCTTGGCTGCAAAAGGTGAGGTGATAATCAAGTGTCTCCCTCTGGCTCTGATTCAGATCTTGGCACATCCAACCCCCCTGGAATTCCAGTTCTCATTGGAAAGTCACAGCTCTGGGTCACTTCTGAGACCCTCAGCTTGCTTTTAAAAGAAGACATTGCTTTTCTATGTTTTATTTAGGAAAAAAAACCTGTCCATGAAGAGCTTAATGTAAAAAGGTAACTCATCTGGGATTTCAGTTCAAAACACAAGTTCAGCAAATTACACTTGGGAAAGAAATGGCCTTTTGAGTCACTACCTGACAAACTGTTCCACTGGAAGGTATTTTTTTCTAGACTAGGAAAGCATCTGAAGCTTGGCAAGAACATACCTGATACAGCAAGAGTGTTTGTTGACTGCCAGCCAAATAATTTCGAGGGATCAAAGGGCACCAATGACTGGAAGATCAGAAACAAAATGCACTGAGACAGCTTAAGAGTTTCACACCTCTGTCCTTTAACTCTCTATTTCTCTTGGACTGATAAAAACATTTGAACACTTCAAAAATATTTTAATTTCTGCCATATTAAACAACTTCCCCACAGAAAACACAAGAACATCCCTCCCTGACAGCCCAGGACTGCTCAAGTTAAACACTGCAGGCTCACAGCAGTTAGATTCCACTTCAAAGACCTGTTCAGAATGAAGCCACAAAGTTTAGCTCCAAGTGAAGGACCCCAGGCTATGGCTCCCACCCTCCAGGCTTTAGCTGCAAACAAGCTTCTCTTTACTTCTGTCCTGCCAAAAAGCCCTTTGTTACCTGAAGAAGGTGGTAGAGAGAGATGTCAGGTGGCAGAACTCCATGAACAGTACAGGAGGGGAAGAGAGCAGCCTTGAGCTTGGGGTATGGGGTCAAGGCCATCTTTAAGAGCTGGGGATCAACTTTCTTCAGAGGTTTTTCTGTGTCTTTGTTCTGAAGGACCTACATTGCAAGGAAGCCAAATGAATTAGGAAGAGACTGCAGTAAGACAGCAACCAACCAATTTCTGGATGGGAATCTGACAGGCAGTGACAGCCCAGAAGGTGTAGTTGTTTTTTTCCACGTGAAATGCTTTTCACTTGTATCAGACCCCTCTCCAGCAGCACCTGGTGTTTCAGGTGACCCTGTGCTGCTAAGTCCTGTCCCACCAGGGCAGCACTGAGCACTCTCCTCTGCAAGGCAGAAGGGGTGGAGCAGACAGGCAGTACCTGGTCGATGCCCCCAGGTGAGTACATGGTGGTGGCCAGGGCCAGCAGGGTCCTGCCCTCCAGCAGGATGCTGCTCACACTGGCCTGGTGACTGGGAATCAGGATCCGGGCGTTGGCCAGGCTGGCCTGGAAAATCATCTTGGGATCTGAGCAGGAAAAAAGAGATTTCATCCCATGGGAATCCAACAGTCAAGCATTAATCATGCATTACAGCTATGAAAAATCCTGAATTTTCTACTTTTTGTTCCTAACCCTGATTTTTCTCAATAAGATTACAAACACAGATAAGATGTTCTGAAGTTTAACAAGTTTTCCCCAACTTCAAACCACGGTTTTTCCCACACAGATTGACCCCACAGTTCAATATTGTGTTGGTTCAATTCTTTATCCTACAGTGATGGCACTTTCTAAACAAAGCCTCATCTGAGTTTATTTTTTATAATTTGTTAATGTGTGACTCTGAAAAAGATCAAATGATTTTTAAAAAGTGCAATGACTTAAGGGCATAAATCCTACTGATTTTCAATGACAATAACAAAAGCAAACATAATCCAAGGGCAGAGAAGTCAAAATGCACCACAAGGATTAGAGGAAAGTTCAATTTTAATGAGAGGTGCATTTTCTTGGGAATTCTCCTTCTGTTCAAGCTGTTGGGAAAACAATTGAACTGGAGCCCACGATGACCACACACAAAATAACTCTCACGTGTCTACAGCCCCCAGATCCTGGTGTACAGTTTAAGCAGGAATTGTAATGCAAATTTAGGGATGAGGGGGTGCTGGACATGGGCAGACCAAGGCCTTCAGCAGGAGCAGGAGATTCCCACCTCTGGGATTGCTGGCAACCCCTCGACACTGCACCAGGAACTCAAACCAGGGATGAGCTTCCTGCAGCTCCTTGTTATCCAGAACAGGGCAGTTTGAAGGGGTTAAACTGGAAACAAAGGGACAGCACAGTGAAAATACAGTATTTGTAACCACCCTCTGCCCCAGGGTAGCCAAAGACTCGGGGCATCTGACTGGGTGATGAGGCAAACAACAAAACATGACTTGTTGACTGGCTTTTTTTGGTTCACTTCTACCTTCCTAATAACTGCCCTGTCAGACTGCAGTTACAGCTGGGAAAGTTTACTTGGATTCCAAAGCATTCACTGACTGTATTCATAGAGTTCCAACACCTCATACTGCTCCCTCCTTCAAATCCCAACTAATCCCAATTTAGATGGAAACCAGCAATTTCTTTATTTGTGAACATATCAAGAGTGAACTTGTACTTGTGTTCAAGTGAGAGAGCTTCTGAGTTCTGTAAAGGCAGAATTTCTGAAGAGCAAGTTGTCTTGGCTCATTTAAGGCTGTACTGCTCACAGCATTGTACTAATTGCAACTGTTAATTGTTTCCTTTCATGACTGACATGCAAATTAATATTAAGACAATGTGAGCAAAGCTTCAAACTGCAGCATGAAACCTCCCCCACAGATTTTGTTGAATGGCACTGCTGTGACCCAGGAGGTTTTCATCAAAAGACATTAAAGGCTAAGGGAAAATCTCACCACCACCTGTTAAAATTGTGTTTCATTCTCTAAATTTGCCTGGGACTTGAGGGATGGAAAGCATTCTTACCTGTAATAGTCCAGGTAGGTGTATAACAGGTACTGCAAATTGTGCTCTAAGCAGTGAAGGACAAACTGAGCGTGGAAGTCCAAGCCACTGGGAGAGCTGTATCTGGGGACAGGGTGAGGATTTTGCAGGACTCCCCCAAGGCTGGACAGTCTTTGGAGCAGGAGCTCAAAATCCTCCAACTCAGAATGGACAAAAATCCCATTTCTGTCAGAAAAGGCAGAAAGCACAGACACTGATCAGAGAGTTCTCTCTTTAATGAGCTCTGAAGGGTGTTTTCAGCTCAAAATTGAAGCAGACACTTCCTCCCCAGGGGTTAATTCCCTACTGAGCCAAGCACAGTGTGCCAAAATACACCTGGTAGTGCTCAAACAACACTGAGGTGGTTTTATTCCCTTCTACAACCATCTGATTTTGGCTTCCTGCAGGACAGAGTGAGTGTAAAGCATGAAGAGCCCTCACCTGGCCAGCTTGTTCAGTATGTCCTGTCTCATGAAGCTGCTGCACAAAGTGTTCTGGTCAACAATGTCTGCAGTCAGGGGGGGCCAGGCAGCCGGGGCACACTGAGCCTGCCTGGCCTCTGACTCCTCAATCCAGGAACAAATGCTGGGCCAGTCATGCTGGGCTGTCAGGTGCATCCAAAGCACCTCAGGGCTGCAGGTCTTGAGTTCTGGGGTTCAGAAAGGGAAATGGGTGAAACCAGCACAAACCAACCCCACTGGGGGAAACACTGATGCCTTCACACACAGCAACCTGGAATGGGTTGGGCTGGAAAGGACCTTAAAGATCATCTCATGCCATGAACCAGGACACCTCCCACTGTCCCAGGGGGCTCCAACCTGGCCCTGGACACTCCCAGGGATCCAGGGGCAGCCACAGCTTCTCTGGGCACCCTGTGCCAGGGCCTGCCCACCCTCCCAGCCAGGAATCCCTCCCCATCATCCCATCTCTGGCAGTGGGAAGCCATTCCCTGTGTCCTGGCACTCCATGCACCTATTTTTAAGGAACAGTTGCTGAGGTGAAGTCTGTTGTCACAGCTTTATGTTGGCCAAGCTAAAAGCAACCCCAGAGTGCACTGAGCTTGACAGAACATGGCCCAGCCTGACACATTACAAGTGGCCACAGGCCCTTCAGCTCGTTCCAGACCTCTCTCTACAGGAAAAACACAGATCCAGAATACAAGAGGGCAAACCCCCCCTGTCACCCAGGTTCACTGATAAACAGGAACCAACTGGGGTGGCTCACAGCTTAAGCCACAGCAAGGCCACCCCTGCACAAGTGCAGGTCTCTACATCCCAGACACATTTTCAGTTCCCAGTTGAATCCCTCAGTCCCAGCACACTTGCCTTGGTGTGGCTTCCCAGGGAGAAGGATCATTTCCTGCACAGGCTCATCCCACCACTGGGCCCAGTCCAACATGACCCTGAGTCTCCTGCTGTGGGCTGGGGGTCTGTCCCAGCCCAGCACTGAGTCCAGCACAGCCACATGCCTGGAGAGGGCCTGATCCCTCCTCCAGCCACTGAAACTGCAACACAGCATGGGATTAGGGTGCTCTCCATTGCTGCTTCAATTAACAGCCACCAATCTAACAAACAGGGGGTGATGAAAGTTTTGCCAGTCCATTCTGAAGAGCTCTGGAAGTGGCAGAGGGAGCAACTGGAGCTAAAGGTTGGAGAACTAAAGAATTACCTCAGTTTTCCAAAAGTGACAGAGTAAATGATAATTACTGTAACATTTTTACAGTTATGTAACCTAGAAAAATCACTTTACAGTTATTTTAGCTTGCTATATTATATCCCAAAACCAGCAAATATTCCATCTGAGTGTTTAATTTGATTAATAATTCTAATAATATAATTTGTTATTAAAAGGGCTCTGCTCCCCTGACAGCAGAATGCCATGACTTAGTCTGGAAAAAACACAACAGGAACTGTTCCATCAATGAGAAAACCACTCAGTCCCCACACTGACCCTGATGTCTGCAAATGAAGACCAGTGTGAAATTAATGAAATTAAGACTCTTTTTGTTAGTGCAGTAAATCACACAGAATGTAGAATTCAGCACATTTTAAGTCCTCTTAACATTATTAACAATTAAAGCTGTTAACCCCCATTACCTGGAAAGAGACTCAATCCCTGTGTTTTCCTGGAAGGACTCCGAGTAAAACCTTTCAACCTGATGCACAAAGTCTATCATCTTCTTCTCTTTTTCAGAAAAATAGTTTTCTTCTTGTAAAACTTTCACCTTTAATTCAAATTAAAGTATTACCTCCAATTGTCATTTGGATCTACTTCTATTATATTCAAGCTGTAAAGGATCCTGCAAGTGCAAACAGTTACCAAGTGTAGGAAAAAGTGCAGGAAGCAGAGGGCAAAGCACCTAAATGACAAGAGGGGTCCCTTGTGTGTGCAAGGCCACGAGAACTAGAGCAGAGCCAGGACAAAGAAATGAGATTTCAATCAGATCTTGAACTACAAACACCAAAGGACCAGGGATGTGGCCCTGGCCCACCGGAGGAAGCACAGTGCCAGGATGCAGGGACACAGGGACAGGAGTCCAACACCAACACAGGAGGCCCCAGACTGAGGCTGGACAAGAAAAGCCTTTGCTGCACTCACCAGCAGGTCTCTGACGTGTCTATCCCCTGTGTAGAAACAGATCTTATGCAATTCCTCCTTCACGTTGAAGCCCTGACAGAAAGGGAGACACTCACAGTCAGCAGAGAGTGGAATGCAGCTGAGCCACAGAGCAAACAGCCAACCCCCCCTGCCTCCCACAGCAGGGCTGTGACAGTCCCTTCAGCAGCTCCTGGAGGGGCCACAGCACCCCAGAGACCTGCCTGGTGCCTCCAGCCTGCGTGGGCACAAACCCTGTCCCCTTGACCCCCCACCTGCCAGAGTCCCCCAGCACGGTGCTGACCATGCCAGCAGCCAGCACCTCCCCAAAGAGGCTCCCCCAGTGTTCTGAGGCCACCAGTGCCCAAGGCAGTCCCCTAAACCAAGGTCCCCTTCCCTGCAGCCACACCCACGAGCCCCCCACCCCTCATCAGTCACCAGGGTGTGAGGAGCCCCTGAACACCTCTCACCATATTCCTGAGCAGCTCTGAGGCCTCCCTGGTGTTGCCCTTCAGCAGATGGTCATAGACCAGGTTCAAACCTGTCTGGATAAATTCCTGAAGGTTCTCAGCAGGATGTTGGTGCATTCTGAAGAAGATCTGGGCCTCTGGCACTTTGTTGCTCAGGATGGCCTCAGCAACGACCTCCTGGCAGGGAGAAGGGCACAAACTCACCACCTGTTACTCTCTGTATAACCCACACATTGATTTTCCCCATAAAAATGTAAGACATTTCCACATCAATGATCTCTTTAAACATATACTAAGAACTGAACTATTCGTTTTTACCTCTGCTGTCAGTTTTTCCCATGCTTGGCTTTCTTCTATTGCAGGCAGGTCTTCACCCAGATCCCCCCCTGTGTGCCCAGGGTTTATTGGTGGCCGAGGGTATTTCCTCAGGAACCTCCTCAGTTTAATAATGTAATCAGTCCAAACATCTGCAGCCTGCTGCAGGAATTCATCGGGCTCTGCCAGGAGCACCAAGGCACCAGTTAAACAGGAATGGACAAGACAGGACTGGGAATGCTTGGCAATGGTGAATGTTCTCCTGACAGCCCCACCTCAGGGACCAGGGAACAAAAACTACAGTTTTTTTATTAATCCAACCACTTATTAGTCATGTAACCCCCCTGTGAAACACAGGGATGAACATCTTTCATTCACTTAACTGTGGCACTTTCTTTTGTTAATTCTGGGCAAATTTAAGCTTTTAATTAAAAAAAAAAATGCTGTTCTCACTTCCCCAAACAATGACATGAGGTATGACTCAAAAGGTGAAACCTTACCCTCTGTGAGCACAAAGATCTCCTCCAGCTGCCTGGTAAGGAAAGCCAGGGTGAGGTTCAGGAGCTGCTCAGAGAAGTGTTTGCTGTGAGGCTCCATGTCATTCTCTTGGATTGCTGAGCAAAGCAAGTTTAAAGCTGGCCTGAGCTCTTCCAAATCTGCAGTGGTGACAGAAAGAGGTCAAACATCTGCACTGCCCACGGGGAAAGGCAATTCAGCTGCAGCCTCTGGCAGCTGCAGGCACTGACTTACTTCTCAGGTAAGACTGGGAGGCACCATCACTGGACTGCTCAGGCCCAGGGAGACTGAAAACACTTTCTTTGCTTTTTAAAAACAAGTCCACTGTGTCCAGCTGGCGATTTTCCAAACCTGCCTGGACAAATATGCAGGGGAATAATTGTGATGGGTTCTAAAAGCATATAGAATACACTTACTGCTGGTTCTCTTCTGGCTTCACAAGGGGGGTATAATAAACCCCAAAATCTGGCTCCAATGATTCATTTTAATATTTTTTGGGTCCAATTAAGAGGCATTTTTGAGCACTGATTAGCTCAAAATTCTGGGTTTTTTTAATAAAGTGCATTCACTTTGCTGCTGTGTTTCTCCTTTGGGGTTACTCCTTTGCACTAGTTGGGGTTTTACTGTTTATTTAATAACTAAACCACTCCTTTTTGCCTCTAGGTTTGAGGCACCTTTTTAATTGTGTGTAAAACCACCCCCAGCATTGTTAAACTGCATTCATTACTTGAAAGTAGGAGTTTTGTTATTTGTAAGGCATGAAGCAGCCTTCCTTACCTCCAGGGCATGCACTGGGATGGAACATCTCTCCCACCCATTGAGGTGGCAAACGGAATCCACGACTCCAGCGCTGCCAAACATCATCAGCCTGTTCAGAAACTCCTCTTGAGTCACCCCAAACAGAACCAAGGACAGACCACGCTCTAAAGGACAGAATGGGACCAACAAGTGAAGGTGCTGTGGCAGCAGCATTCCCACCCACTGCCTCTCCTCCCAAAGGACCGGCCCCGTCTGGATTCCACCTCAGCAAGAATCCAACAGGCATCAGCCAACAGCAGCCAGGGAAGAGTGACAAGAAAAGCCCTGAGAAAGCTGTCAGAGAACAGCTCCACCAGCCCTCACCTGTGAGCAGCAGGCACAGGGGCCCCTCTGGACTGCTCTCCACATAGACACTGCTCCTGCCAAAGTGGGAACACGTCACCTCCCGGGACTCCAGATCCCAGAGAGCAAGAGACAGCCCTGTGTCCTCTGTCCACACCTCAAACACAGCTCTGGCTCCAGTGACCACTCTGCACTCCAGTTTCACCACTCCTCGTGCTGCTCCCCCAGGGATTTGTGTCCATTGCTGTGCTGCAGGCCCCAGGCTGGGGCTGGGGCTTTGCAGGGCTCTGGAAGCTGCCCGTGTCACAGCCCGTGGAACAAAGGCCACCCCCTTCTCTGGATCCTCATAAATTTCAGGGTCATGATCTTCCAGATGGGGAAAAAACTGATACCAAGGTAAATTCAAGTCATTCACCACATCTGGAGAACCTGGTTTTCTTCTCCTCACTCTGTCCCACAGGGAGGACAAATGTGCCTTCCAGGACCTGGGGAGAAGACAGAGGTCACCTGTTACTCCACTGCAAGAACAAAGCAGATAACGTTTTCTCAATTAAGCAAAATGCATTTAAAGCCTAGAAAATCCATCCAGCACCTTGCATTTTAACCTCAATGCCCTGCTTATTAGCATTCCAATACTGTCTGCAGCCAAGCTGAGTGATCACAGCTGCAGGACCTGACAATGTCCCTGAAGCTGAGCACTTGTAGTAGAAAATTTTCTTTTCCTCATAGAAAATAGCCCATCAATGAAAAAAAATACAGTGGAAATAATTTCAGAATTGAGTATTCCTTGCACTTACATCAACTTACAATTAACATGTTTTATTAGTACTAATACCTTTAAGACTAAGGGTCACAAGCACTTGAAGTGTTTTTACATGACCACAGGGTATTTTGGAGGCCACACACATTCATTTGTGCTGCATAAACCACGAGCTGTGAAGTCTTTGGGATACAAAAAAATGGTCAATAAATTAAATTAAAGGTAAAAATTAAATTAAAGGTAACCCCAAACCAGCAACTAGTGCTTGGAAGCTGCTCAGCGACACACACAAAGTTCTCTCATCCCATTTCCAAACAGCATCCTCAATTCAGAGACTTAAATCTCAGAGGAGATTTAAAGCAGAATGAGCTGATTTTACCTACCACAGCTACAATGTACAATCAAACCCCCAGGAGTTTGTTCCCAGAGCTCTGAGGAGCTGAGGGGTGGCCCCCTGTACCTGTCAGTGCGGAAGGGCTGGGCCAGCAGCTCCATGCTGCACTCAGAACTGCCAAGGTCATCCTCATCCAGGCCTTCAGGAGGCTCCATGGGAACACTCTCAGGATCTCTCTTGCAGAGCAAATGCCCAGGGAACTGCCTGTGAAGAAATAAATATTCAATTCCACCCTCCTGGGGTTTTTCTGCTGTTTAACCCCTCCAGGAGCTCTCAGCCAAGCAGTTTCCTCTCAGGCTAACAGCACTCACAGCACTGTGTCCAGATGGGCCACCAAACCCTGCTGCTGCCCCCTCAGAGGTGGCCACCACCCCTCAGTAACATCCTGGCCCTAATTTATCAGGCCCACCAGTACAGCTGCATCAGAACAGCTCAACAATCCCACCCCCACAGCTTTTCTAGAAGTGCTGCCCCCCAGCCCTGGCACTGAGAGCAGCTTCTGCATTCTTCCTAGGGCAAACAGGAAGCCCTAGACAAAGGCTGTCTATCACTTAGAGTGACAGAGCATAAACTGGAGCAAATAATAAAGGACAATCTTTAAACAAATGGGCAATTTCTGCTCTGCCACAGGGCCAGAACTCCAAAACCTGAGACCTCCACTCCTACAGGACCAACTCTAGGGTTAGTTCAGCCCCAAACCTGCTGCCCCAGTACCTGAAGTAGCTGTTCAGATCCACAGAGAGGGCACAGTTGGAGGAGCTGGTGACCACAGCAACACTGAGATCCTGGGAGACCCTCAGGGCAGTGAGTGGGGAGGGCAGGGCTGGGCTCCTGCCCTGGGCCTGCCCCCCTCCCTGGCACAGGCCCACGCTGACCTCCCCCAGCCTGGCACCATCAACGCTGTCAAAGATGTCTTCAAACAGCATCAAGGAAAAGCCCAGGGCTCACAGTGTCCAGCAGAACAGACACACACGGGGAAGATGCTGCATTTCAGGCTCTGCCCCACAGAACACGTGGAGTGTTGGCACTCCCAGAGCTTTCCAAGCTCAGGTGGGATCAGCAGTGGACTGTGCTGCCCAAACACGGGACCTGTGCCACCTCAAAGGAGTGAAGTGATGCCTGCAGTGAGCTGTGCTGGCAGCTCTGTGAGGAGGGAGCCTGATCTCAGTGCATCTTTCCCTGTGTCACTGGAAATGGCCAAGAACGGGGGGACAGAGAGGCCTGAGCCCTGCTCAGCACCACACACAGCTCTGCTCCCCAAGCTGTGGCTCCCTGTGCATCTCGGGCTATTTCCTGACTTTAATGAAGAAATGGGAAGGCAGGAGGTGTCAGTGTGCTGCACAGAGAGCCACAGGTCAAACCCATTTCCAGGCCTGTGTGAGAACACCTGATGCACAGCTTTGGCATTTCCACCACAACAACCAGGACTTTGCCACACAGCCCTTTCTGGAGGCATCTTCAAACCAGACACTTAAACACCTTCAAAGAAATTTCTGCTCCACCCTGACAGCAGGAAAAAACTAACTTTGCTCTTCCAGCTCATTTTTCCTGAGAGTTCCTCTCTCCAGCAAAGGATACAGATCCAGCCAGCACTGTCCAACAGGAACAGGATCCCTCTGCAGAGCTGGGAATCTGTTATTCTCCCCAAAACTTCTGGAAGCAAATCCAGGGTGAAGCAGTCACAGGCCTCCGAGGGCAAGTCCTCCCCAGGAAAGGTCAGGTGCACAAGGATGAACTGGTTGAGCAGAAGTTTGCACTTGTTGTTCCCAAAAGACAGAATCTTCACAGAGAAAACTGAAGGCAGACCTGCAAATGGAAAGATATTTTAGGATTACAGCCACGTGGCAATTTTGATTTGTAAAGGAATCCCAACAAAATGACAGCTCAGATCCATTGTCTCTGCTCCCAACTCAGGAGAAGTTGAGATTGTGGGGGGGGGTTGTTTTGTTTTAAATCTCACTCTCTGTATCACTAATCCTAGAACAGTTTCCTAAAACTTTTTATGTGGCTTTTTCAGTGGACAATACTATGAAAAAACACAACAAAACCACCACAAAATGACATTTCAGTCAGCACTGAAAGTAAAAGCCACAAACTTTGGAAATAAAATATTTTAGGGAGACTATTTAAGAACAAAAATCCTGCAAAGTCTAACTGTACACTACATTTGCTAGTCATAAAATATAATTAATTAAACACTTAATTAGTCTTTGCAGGGTTAATGAGGAGCCCTGTCTCTGTTTTCTTCCCACCAGTTCCAATATTAAAGAGGAAATTTAAGAGAGCAGGGTTGCATGAATATGTCATTAAAATGGATTTTGACCTTCCTATCAGCCAAACACATGGCCCTACAGCAGTTTAATTCCCCCCAACAATGTCACCTTTGGGTACAGAGGGGTCCCTTTTATTTTTCCACTCCCTCAATGCTGCTGATCACTTTAAATCAGGGTGGAATAACCCTGACACTTCCCCAGTGCTCAATCCCACTGCCCCCAGGGCAGCACATGCAGTGATTTCACACATGGAACACGCTGAAAGTTACTCACTGATATTTTTATCTCCCAGGAGCTTTCTAAGTGTCTCCTCTGTACAACTGTGCAGGGAATTCAGGTTGTACTGTCCATCTTCTGCAGCCAATTCATAGACAGACAGCCCATGGCTCTGGCCAAGAGCCAGGAGCTTTGTCCTGCTGCCTTGCAAACCATCATCTTCTGTGCTGTCCCACACGAAGCTGACGAGACAACATTGAGGGGGTCATTGGCTCGGTTCCCTGCCAGGCTGAGCAGCTCTGCCATGCCCCGGGGATCCCCCCCGAGGGGCCCTGCTCCTCTCGGGAGCAAAGGGAATGGACCCCGTGGGCTGCCTTCAGCCCCGAGGGATGCTCTGCCCGGGGAGCCCGGGAGGGGAACACCGGCCCTGCCAGGACAGCAGAGCCCTGGCAGAGCACGGGCTTTGATAACCCGGGACAGTGGGAGGGGAGGGGCTTTGATAACCCGGGACAGGGGATGGGATGGGCTTTGATAACCCGGGACAGGGCATGGGATGGGCTTTAATAACCCGGGACAGCGGGAGGGGCTTTGATAACCCGTGACAGCGGCAGGGGAGGGGCTTTAATAATTCAGGGCAGGGCACGGGCTTTAATAACCCGGGACAGGGCACGGGCTTTGATAACCCAGGGCAGGGGATGGGCTTTAATAACCTGGGATAGGAGATGGGCTTTAATAACCCGGGACAGACTTTGATAACCCAGGACAGCGGGATGGGCTTTGATAACCCGGGACAGGGGACGGGCCCTGATCCCCGGGGGCTCGGGACGGGCCCTCAGGTCCCTCCCCACGCCCCGGGCCGTGGCTCAGACACTCCCCGAGCGGCGCCGGGCCCGACGCTGCGAACGCTCGGGATTAAAACGCGCGAATTAACCCCGCCCGGAATTAAAACGCGGCTCCGACTCTGCAGCAGAAC
>VXBA01005137.1:94436-121927 GCA_013399895.1 Serilophus lunatus | reverse complement strand
GAGGGGCTGCCCTGGGGGTGCTCCCTGGTCAAGGAGGGTGGGAGGAGGTGTCTGTGCTCCCAGAGGGGCTGGAGAAGGGCTGGAGGGCTGTCCAGCCCTGCCCTGCCCCGGGGCAGTTACCTGTGTTTCCTCACCTGAGACACAGGAGCAGCTGGACACGCCTGGAAAGGCCAGTAATTCCAGAAGGGCCACCAGTGGGTCCAGGGAACCCGGGGTGGCTGTTACTGGGTGGCTGTTTCTGTAAAACACAGAGAGCTTTCACTGCAGGAAGTTCTGCTCGTGGAGGATTCCCAAAAACATGGTGAAGCCTCGAGGCACAGTTAATTTTGGAGGCATTTGGGGCTGGGGGGAGGAGTTTATGCAGAGAGTAAAAGAGGAAACAAAAAAAGCAAACAAACCTGGTTTGAAAACTTGAGTGCTTTAAATGTAAGCACTTTGAAACATCAGTGGCTCCAAGCAGAAGCTATTGCCCATAACCCAGGTTATGAACCTGAGCATGGAAACAAGTCCTGGGGACTTTGGTTCACCCACAGGACCACGACCTTTGCAGAACTAAAGCAGCAATCCCTGTAAGACTGAGGTTTAGAAGAGCAGAGCAATCCCTGGAGTGCTGCTGAACTCAACTGGAACCAATGGAAAGGGAAAAGTAAATCCCCAGTGGGCAACAAATGCCCCAGTTTGCCCCGTTCTGGAGGGATCTGTGGTTATTTCCAGCTCTGCCAGAGGGCAGCAGCAGGGCTGGGAAGGGGGTTGCTCCTCCAAACCCCTGGAATGAAGGCCAGGGAAGGCATCTGACTGTGGCTCCTGGTCTCTGTTTCAGACATAATCCGGAGCATCCGCGACCCGGAGAAGCCGCAGACGCTGGAGGAGCTGGAGGTGGTGACAGAGGGAGGGGTGGAGGTGCAGGAGATTGGGGAGGAGGAGTTCCTGGTCACCATCAGGTTCACCCCCACAGTCCCTCACTGCTCCTTGGCCACTCTCATTGGTGAGCTTGGGGTCCTTCAACCAGCAGCCACCAGCAGAGGGTTAACTGGGGGGGCTGAGGAGTGCCAGGCTTGGCTTCACTTCAGCCTCGTGCTGCTGGCTTGGTTGGAACAGGGGTTTCATCTTCAGAACCTGAACACCAGTGCAACAAAAAACCCAAAGCAAGCAAAAAAATAAACCCCAAACCCAGAGAACTGTGGGGACATCACCTGACCCAAGACTTTGGACTTTGTCCAAGGCATGGACTTTGTACCAGGTCAGGGAACCTCTGCAAAAAGAGCCTCTCCAAAGTTTGCTGGGGAGTGGCACAGAATTCCTTCTTTGTGTTCTCCAAGTTATTTTATTAGTGTTACATTGAAAATTTGTCATCTCTTAACTATTAAAAGTTAATGGTTGTCTTTCCTTTCCCTTTCCCTTCCCTTCCCAGAAATCCCCACGTGCAATCCAAGAATCCCCAAAAAATCCTGAACCATTGGCACCTGGAAAGGAATTAAACTGAATGAGAACCTACATTGGCTTATTTTGCCTTTTTGTTTTTTCCCTTATGATTTGTGGTGAGGTTTCATCTGAACAATCCCATTGCAGAGCTCTGGTTTGTTCAAATTGCCAAGGTTAGGAACTCTTACCATTAAATATCAGAACTAAGATTCCTCAGTGTGTTTTAGAGATTTAAGGGAAAACAAGCCTTTAATATAATTCAATAAGGAAGTTAATGGACTTATGCCTGAATAATTTATGTAGAACTCTTTAACAAACGTTAAAAGCAAACCAAGCATTCCCCTCAGTGCAGGTGCAGCCACAGGCACAGCTGGGGAGCTCTATCCAAAGCACCAAAACAAGCTGGAAATGGAATTTGTCTCTATTTGGTATTTCTAGAAGGTGTTTAGAGTCCAGAGCTTGTAAGGCAGGTGTGAACTTACCTGGGAAGCTGCAGCCAAAGGGTCAAACCAGGAATTATTTAGTGCCTCTGTGGCTTGTGCTGCTCAGGATATGAAAGGAGGTTGTCAACTGTGCTGATGGCTAATTATGGATTCTCTGAAAATGCACCTCATACCTTGAATTTTACAAGGAAATCTCTGTTTTGTTTCAACAGGTCTTTGTTTAAGAATAAAACTTCAGAGATGTTTGCCCTTCAGACACAAGGTAAAGTCCCTGGTTTTAACCTACTTGACTAAGAGACAGACCTTTAGAGACTTGCCCAAGGTAACTTAGAAGTGTAAATGAATTACCTGAGGATTTCTGCTGGTGACTTTTAGGTGGCTCTTTTGTTTTTATGGTTGCTGCCTTCATCTTTGCAGTGGAACAGTGTAGGGTGAGGCTTGAAGAAGAGGAGGTGGATGGTGTGTGGGACAGTTTTCTTCTAGCAAGGAATATGTTCAGCTGTTGGGATGCTTCTGACACTGTTTTATCTCTCCCCTCCAGCTGGAAATCTACATTTCTGAGGGCACACATTCCACAGAGGAGGACAGTGAGTAGAGCTTGGCAATGAGCTGCTCCAGCCTCTTTGTGTTCCCTTGAGTCCTTTCCTTCCCAGCAATGGATACCTGTGAAAGCTTGGAAATCAAACATGGCCTTGAGGCTGTTTCCAAAGCTGTGGTGGCTCTCTGACCACGTGCTTGCTGTTGGTTTGGTTTTTAACAAAAAAAACCCAACCCAAACCACAGTTCCTGCAGGTGTTGTGTTTGTAACAAAAGCAGTTGCTGCTGAATAATTAACATGAAGAACTGGCTGGCTGATCTCACTGCCCTAAAATATTCAGAACAAAAATTTAATGTTTCTCAGTCAGTGTTTTAAGTGAAGTTTGCAGGACATGGACATTCTGTCAGAGCCAGTCCCTGCCCTAAACAGCTGCTCCCTGTCCAGGAGGGTCCCAGTGCTGGGCAGTGCCTGTCTCTGCATCATGAAAATTGGTTATTTTGGTTAAATTTGGAGCAGCAGAACTGGGACTATTAATTTGTCATGATTTTCACCCTTAACTATAATATATTAGAGCATCTCAACCTCCTTCCCTAAATTAAAAAAAGCAACAAAACCTCTTGATTTGTGGTGGTGGCTCTGTTGTGCCTGAGCTTTGCTTTGCCTCGTTCTCACTAACCCTGTGCCCTCTGGCTGCCCTGAGCCCCCTGCTGTGCTCCTGGGCCTCCTGAATCCCTTTTTCCTGGGCTGTTTTGCAGTCAACAAACAAATCAACGACAAGGAGAGAGTGGCAGCAGCGATGGAGAACCCCACCCTGCGGGAGATGGTGGAGCAGTGTGTGACTGAGCCTGAGTAGGGCACAGCCCTGCTCACACCTCTGCTCCACACACAAACAACAAGCAAGGCCTGCAGTTTCTTACTTGAGTTCTTTTTACCTTCCTGGGGTTTTGTTTTTTTTAAAAAGGAATTGTTTATAAGATAGATGTAAATGATGAGGAATCAGTCTCTAAATGTGGAGAGTGTGGAATTTCTGGTGCCCAGAGGAGTATTTTGTGATTACAGACAACACACCTGCATTGCCTTCTGAGAGACATTGGGATATAAATTCAGTTTTGCAAGTTAAATTTCTACCTTGTTTCAGTCACTGCACTGTGAAAATAAAAGAGATTCTTGTACTGAAATGCTGCTTTCTGGGTTCTGAATTTTTGGGGTTTTTTTCTTTAAACTTTAGATTTCTATTAGAGAAGGAAAGATTTTATTCAACTTCTCCATTACAGCAAACACATTAAACTGAAATGGGAAAAACAACTTGGAGCTGAAGGACTGGATCAGAACAAGGAGTTTCTCCCTGGGACACTACTCCTGCTAAATCCCTGCTCCCACTGCCCTGTCCTTGTTGCTGCTCTCTCCCCATTCTTACCTGGAGCATCCAGAACGTTTCCAGCTGCCACTGGAGAAGTTCCTCAGAGTTTGTCTCCATTGCAGCTGTGGGTCTGACCATGGATTTGCCTTTCCCTGAGGAATCAGGCAAACCATTCCCTGCCATGTCCTTCCCCCAGGGCCAGGGATGTCCAGGACCTGCTGGAGTGGCTCAGCAGGGATTTAGGGAGCTCTTTCTCCCTGGAACTGAGCCCTGCAGTGCTTTGTGTGGTGAGAAACCCTTGGAGCTCAGTGCAAACATCTGGTTTGATTCCAGGGATTTCAATAATCTCCACAAAGCTCTCCTGGGAGGGTGGAGTGGACTCCAGATGCTAAACAGGGAGGGGATGTTTCCCTTTGCAAAGCAGGGAACTGCCCCATGGCACAGTGGTGCCAAGGGGTTCCTCCCCTCCCCAACCCTGGGGCCAAATCAGCTGGAAAAGGAATTTAAAAAGGGGGGTGGCAGGGGAGGATGGGAGGGAAACAACCCCCCTTTCCCACAGGTTCCTGCACATGTGGAAAATTGCTTTGCTTAACTGTTCAATTAAATTTTAGTTCAACTTCAAACCCCTTTGTACCCTCACTGCTGAACTGAGTTCCTGGAGAAGCCCAGATGTGGTTTAAATTACTAAAATGGGGCTTTCCAGGTTGTCCTGAGGATCAGAAGATGCAATTCTCTGGAAATACTGAACAGCTGAGCTCCAGCCAGGCCAGCAGCTCAGGCAAACCCTCGTTTCAGGGGTATGATGCCAGTTTTGGGACCAGCTTTGCCATGTGCAAATGGGATTCCACCAGATCCATGGTCCTGAGGGCTCCTGTGTCCCAGGCACCTGCCTGGGGGGCCAGGAACAGCCTGTCCTGAGCAAGAGCCCCTGGGCCTGGCAGAAGGTGAAGCAAAGAGTTACTCCAACCCAGGCTTTAGGGAGTATCTAAGTCATGAATTTGGAGCAAAAGTGAAAACCCCACAGAGGAAAAACAGGAGATGATTCAGGCAAGGATTTACCCTGTGCCTGTCACACCTGCAAGATTTACCAGACAAAAATCCAGAAAAACCAAAGCAACTCAGGAAAAGCAAGCTTGGCTTTTTTAACTTACAACTAAACTTCAGGCACTTCTCTGTCCCAAACCCTCCCTGTGCAGGGAATTTTCCTGCCCTGGCAGCTTCTCTGGGTGCAGAGGGGAGGGGCAGAAGTGGGGCCACACGTCCTGCATCCCTCCTGCTGGGGGGGGCTCCAGGCAGGGCAGCACCTGCAGGGTCAGTGCTGGGACCTGTGTTATCTCTTGGCTGCTTTCCTGGAATTTGCTCTCCTGCTTTCCAGCGCGGGGGGTGACGTTTGCTTTGCAGAGCCCCGATACCTGAGCCAGCAGCTCAGAGGGGTTGGGATGCTGTGGGCAGCAGATAAGCTGCTGCTGTCGGGGGAGGAGCTGCCTGGGGGCTCTCTGTGCCCAGCTCTGGCTGCACCACCAGGGCTCTGCCCTCCCAAGGGCCCGGGGCACAAGGAACAGGCTTTGGGGACAAGACTTTCCTCGTGTCTGCAGCGCCTTGGGGTCGTTGGCACCAAGGGCTTTGTGCTGGATCACAGCGGCTCAATGTCCTCCCTCGGAGCAGCGACTCAGGAGGATGGAGCAGACCCCAACCCAGGTCTGTGGAAGCAGGAACATTCCCAGTTCCTCGGGGAAGTCGCTGCTGGGAGCACTGGGAGCCTCGGGAGCTGCTGCTCCTCCCAGCATTTGCCCTGAGCCCAGGGCTGGGATCTTTGTCCGTCCCGCTGCTGCCCCACGGGCCGGGCTGGGCAGAGCTTTGGTGCCGGGGGGGGGCTGGGGACACCAGTTGGGGACACCAGTTGGGGACAGAGGAACAGCCGGGAGGGGAGCAGCCCCCGAGGGTCCCATGGGGCAGCAGTTGGGGGCCCAGGGGCACGGGGTGCTCCTCCAAACCCGGGGACACTCACACGCGCCCCCGCCCTCGCTGGTGCCACCGAGCGAGCGCATCGTCCCTTCTGTTCCCGACGTTCTGCATTTCCAGCGAGGAGCAAGAACTGCAGAGGGCACCAGCAAACCACGGCTGGAGCTGCGGGCAGAGGGGCCCCCCCGATCCCGGGAGTGCCGGGCAGCCCCAGGACAGGGCTGGGCACAGCCTGGGAAGGGTCCGAGCTGAGCTCTGACGGCTCCTGTCGTGTCTCAGTGCTGCTTTCTGCGGTAAATCCCACAATATTCCAAGTTGGACGGGACTCGGCGCTCTCTGCTCATGCCCATCGCAGGAGGACAAGGTCTCCCAGTAGGAGTGTGGGCACCTGGGATTATAAATCTCCAGAGGGAACCCAGGAAGCATCTGCAGGGATGTGGAAGGAGGCAGAGAGCAGGTGGAGCTGTGGGGAATCTCACCCAGGCAGATGCTGATGTGCCACCCTCACCCCATCAGGTCACCTTTCCAGCAGGAGGGGACTGTCCCAAGCCCAGGTTTAGCTCCTGTCTTGCCTCAAATCTCAGCACAAACACAGACACGGACCATTCCCCACCTCCAATCCCCCCAGGAAGAACCAGCATCATCCTTTTGCTCCTTTGCTGGGCTCCCCTGACATGCAAAGCATTTACAGCAGCCTCTGCTTTTCCAGGCTGGAATAACAGGCTGGAAATCACATTTCCAGTCCCAGATCCCCAGGCTGCGAGGTCTTGCAAACAAAGAACAAACTGAGAAGGATTGTTCTCCCTACACCTGGACTCACCCACAGCAGGGCTGTGCAAAGGGCTCCCGGGGCTCCTTTGCAAACATTTTACACGAGGGTGTAGCTGTTACTCACTGCAGAAGGCAATGGAGCTGCTGCATGTAGAGACAGAGGCACTTCTAGCACGTAGATATTTCTAAATATTGACACCCAGCCTGCTGAGCCCTCCCTGAAGTGCAGAGGCAGGTCCTCTCTCCCCTCACTCAGCACATGGGAAAGAGCTTTATTGAATCTCCCAACAGAAATGGTTGCTCTGGAGGAGCAAACAGGCCGTGCCTTGGCACCAGGTGAGAAACGAGGCAGCTCCTTTTTCCTTTCCTTTCCTTTCCTTTCCTTTCCTTTCCTTTCCTTTCCTTTCCTTTCCTTTCCTTTCCTTTCCTTTCCTTTCCTTTCCTTTCCTTTCCTTTTTCCTTTCCTTTTTCCTTTCCTTTCCCCCTCCTGTTTCCAGCTGCTGCACTTCCCCCTGGAATGTCCCTCTGCACGGGGCAGTCCTGGGATCAGCACCCCCAGGAGGGGGGTGGCGGCTGTTCCCCACCTGGGGCAGCCAGCAGGGAGCCCAAAATCAGATCGATCAGCGAAATTCTTCAAATCCTCTCCCTGCTGTGCTGGCTTGGCCTTCCTGATGCTGGAGGCTGTGCCTGTGGACCCTTTGTATGCAGAACAAGGAGGTTTTGAGAGCAGGAGAAAACAAAACTGAGTCTCATCACCCTCTGGAGGGCCCTGATGGTGTTGGGAGCTGTTCTGCTCTGACTGGACCCGCTGCCTCCTCCCACGCTCGGGGCATTGGCAGCACCAGGTCTCGTCCTTGCAGCTGATGAAGGTCTGAAGACCCCTCTGGTTCCTGGGGAATGAAAACCCTCCAGCTGTGACCACTGGGCCAGACAGAGGCCCTTGGCAAGGTCTGAGAGCTGCAAAGCTCAGGTGCTCTGCCAGGGGACCCGAGTGCTGCGGAAACGCTGCGAGTGTGGCCGTGAGTCCCAGACACAAACAACCCCCTCCCTGAGAGCCTCTGCTTCCAATCCATGAGCTCCACTTCCTTCCTGCCTCCAGGATGGAAATGTCTGGGGGTGACCAAGGGAGGCACAAAGCTCCGATCTCTTATCTGAAGCCAAAAGCCTCTGACTCCTGGGAGAAGCTTTCATGGAATCCCTCAATGGTTTGAGTGGGAAGGGACCTTAAAGCCCATCCAGTCCCACCCTGCCCTGGGCAGGGACACCTCCCACTGCCCCAGGGATCCCAAACCTGGCCTTGGACACTCCCAGGGCTGGGGCAGCCACAGCTTCTCTGGGCACCCTGTGCATTGGGAACGAGCATCTTAGGGCTGATTCGTCCAGAATCAAATTATTTTTTAAATTAACTTCATCAACAGTTTCCTGAAAATGAAGCCTGCACAAGGTGAGAGTTTTCCCTTGTTCCAATTCCAGCTCCTGTGGATTTATCACCTGTTAGTCCAAAACACAGCCTGTGAAATCTGTGAGTGACTCAGGGATCACCAGATGGGGATGACAACAGATGTCAGGAAACTTTACTCAAATCCTCTTGAAAACATCTTCTTTGTTCTGTTTCCTCTGTGGAGAATATAGGAAAAAACTGCTCAGGAGTGTCTGTTGGACCCTGGGGGGGTGCTGGGTGTCCTGGGGCTGGAGGGCAGTTCCAAGTCATTGTGCAGCTTTATTTCCCAAAAATACAAACTCCTGGGGTCTTAACCTTTGTATTTGGTTTCTGTTGGGTTTCAGTTTTGTCCATTCCTCCCCATATTTTGTCTCCCACAGGAGCCACGCACCCAAAAATAGTCTCTGATGGCACTTTGGAAGAGGAGAAAAAGCTCTGCCATTGGGAGCTGGATTAGCCCTAAAACTGAGCCCCCATCTCCAGTTAACCCAGTGCAGATAACTGGCCAGTGCAGGGAGGTGATGAGGCTGAAAACCAAAATTCCCTGTAGCCCCTGGGAGTGGAAACATCAGATATTTTTCAAATGGGCCAAGTTAAACTGAGCAGCCAAACGTTGGGAGCCTTCAACACCCCAAGGCCACCCTGACAAGGGGGGTGACCCCAGGAACCCCCTTTGCTCTGAACCAAATGAGGCACCTGAGCTCCCCAGGGGGTCCTAAATGGGAATAATGAGCCAAAAGTGGCTGAGAGTGCCAGAGGGAATGTGTCCTGCTCCCTGCACAGCCTGCATCTCCAGGGGAAGCAGGAGGTAGGGCTGCTCAGAGAAGGGGTTTTGGGAGGCCACAGGGGGACTTTGGACAGGGGCTGGAGGGACAGGACCCAGGGAATGGATCCCAGTGCCAGAGGGCAGGAGAGATGGGATAGTGGGAAGGGATTCCTGGCTGGGAGGGTGGGGAGGGGCTGGGATGGAATTCCCAGAGAAGCTGTGGCTGCCCCATCCCTGGGAGTGTCCAAGGGCAGGTTGGGATCCCTGGGACAGTGGGAGGTGTCCCTGCCCAGGGCAGGGGGGGGATGGGATGGACTTTAAGGTCCTTTCCCACCCAAACCCTTCCATTTCAAACATCTTTTGACCCATAAGCCCTTTCCTCCTCCCTTTCACCCCACTACAGCAGCTATGTCTGAATAACATCCTGCTTGTGCTGAGACAATAAAAGCATCTTTAAATAAAGAAAAAAGGCATTTCTATATCCCAGGGAGCCCTTCCCTCTCAGTGGGAAGCCATTCCCCCTTGTCCTTTGTAAGGGATCTCTCCCCAGAGCCACTGCAGGTGTCTCTTTGAAAGAAAATATTGCAGGTATTTAATCCAGATGTGTGTGATTGCCTCTGATGGGAGGCCTGGCTTGTTATGTGGCTAAAAATCAGAAGAAATGCCCTTCCAACAGAGATTCCCACACTTTGATCCAACCTTCTGCAGCCTCAGCACCCACCAGACACCTGCACAGTTTGGCCTCTGCTGGGGTCAGGGCTGCTGTGCTCCTGGTTGGCACTAATCCTGCTGCTCCCAGCCCAGACTCGTGGGCTCAGCTCAGCCCTTCCCAGAGGGAGCCAGGGCTGGGCTGTGACAGCTGGGGGTCACAGCAGAGCTGGGGGTCACAGCAGAGCTGGGGGTCACAGCAGAGCTGGGGGCACCACACCCTGCAAGCCCCAGGGCCCTTCTGAGACACTGAGGATTCGGGGTGAAGCAGGAGGGGTTTGGGGTTGCAATGGGAAGGCTCCTGGTGGAAAGCCAGGCTGCTCCCTGGCTGTGCCCTGTCCCACAGTCACAGCCTGGGTGGGCCCACAGGGACACAAGGTGTTGGTGGGCACCAGGCTCTGGCCATGGGCCTGTGCAGGGGGTTTGGCTGAGTCTCCCCCAGGGATTATCCCATTCCCTCATCCTGGCTGTGGGTGGGACCCTGCACATGGACAGGTACTGCAGGAGGGATCACACAGCACCAAAAGAAATGGATTTGCAGAATTGATTCACCCCATCAGCCCAGTTCACTTTTTAATCTGCCAATCCCAGCTGCAAGTGGCCACTGTAAAGGCTTCTCAGATGAAAACTGATCCTCCTTCCTGCTGCCAGGGCCTAAACCGTCCCCAATCGGCTGAAAACTCCCTCGAAATTCCCCAAGGGGAAGAGAAAATGTGAAACCCACCGGTTTCCTTCAGTAAGTGTTTAATTTAACACACTTGTGAGCTGTGGCCATGAGGCATCATCCTTCAGCAAACCCGGGGGGGATGGAGCTGGGGAGAAGCAAACCACGACTGGACACAGGCTCTTGGAACATATAAAATTTACACCATGTTGGAAAGGAATAAAACACAAACGGTGAAGTCATGGGTGTGCTTCACATACAGATCACACACAGCAATTTCCCCCGATTTTGGACTGAGTGCTGCTCCCAACAGCCCAGGAGAAGAAAAGGCACTGGGGCTGTGACCTGGGGTGGGCTCCAGCCAAGAGGATTGTCCTCATGGGCCCCCCGTGTTTGGGTGTTCCCCACAGCCTGAAGAGTAATAGGGAAAGGAATTCCTACCTAAATCCTCCTGCTCTCCTCCAGGGACCAACCTACCGTGAGACAGGGAGGGAATCCCACAGCACACTCCTGGAAAGGAGCTGTGCCTCATACAATACAGGGTAGTCTAGTTAAAAATCAGCTAACCTTAACAGAGATGACTCTAGAAAAGCAGGGAAAAAGGGGCTTAGCTTGTAAGAACACAGAAAAACACCTTAACCAACCATTACACTGCTACACACACAGAATTCCAGGGGGTGAGCACTGCTGGGCTGCCCGCGAGGGAGGGGATGTGCTGCTCACACCGTGGCCAGAGCAGCTTCCCTCTGCTGCCCAAGAACAGGCAAGGGAATGTGCTGGGGGACTGCCCCCTTGGTGCCCTGGTGATCCCCTCTGCTCCAGGGTGACACGGGCACTGCCTTTGGCAGAGAGAGCCAGCAGAGGGGACACGGGGTACAGAGCCCTGCACGGCCCTGGCTGGGGCCAAGCCTTTCCTCCTCTGCCCTGTCTCCATTTCTTAAATTAAATCTGTTGAGCTTCACAGCATAAACATGTTCATGAAAATTGCAGGAATGGCTTGCCAGCTTCAAGTCCCTTAAGGAGAATTAAAAAAAAGAATCCCTACCCCAAGGGGTCGGTGGGATGCTGGATGCTCACTCCAGAGATATAAAATTAACAATAAAAGTCCAGGTCTGTGCTGGCCAGCCAACACCTTCCAGAGGCTGAAAATGTCAAGTGATAGCACCATAAGCGTTTCTGAGAGGTGTGCCCCGAATTATTGCTGCTTTGCCCTTCCCCAAAAGGCTTTCCCCGCTGCTCCCCCAGCCCTCCCTCCCTCCTGCCCACCGTGGCTCGGGCACCGTCCGAGGGTGGCGCAGAGCCCGGAGCGGGGCAGAGCCGCCCGTGCCAGCCCCCGGGAGCGCCGGGCGGTCACCGGGAGAGCCGCTGGTCCCCGCGGCCCGGGCGGCAGCTGCGGCAGCACTGCAGGAGCACCGTGGGCAGCGGGCACCTGCCCAGCAGCCGCAGCGTCTGGCAGAAGCCGAAGGTCAGGCGGTCGCGCTCGCAGGGGGCACCTGGAGGGGACAAGGAGCGTGTCAGTGCCCGTGTCACCCCTCGGGGTCCAGCGGGAGGTGGCGCGTCCTGGCACGGACGCGCACAGAGCTCCCCAAAGGCAGAGCCCGCCGGGCACTGGGCACTCGGGGTGTTCCTCGTTGCCAGCAGCACTCACACCTTTGCTGCTCCCTGCGGCCCCGCAGCACCTTCCCAGGGCACTGACACCCCGGGGAGAGGGGGACAAAGCTCCCTGTACCGACACCCCCCCCCCTCCAGCGGCAGCAGAGCGGCAGAAAGGCCAAACTCCTTTTTTCTCTGCATCGTTCAGGTTATTTGGAGATGCTGCGTCATCTGTTTTGCTTCCTGCAGGTGTCTTGCAGACTTCAAAACAACTCCAAGGACAGGCTTTGTTTGGGGATCCTCTGCTCCAGTGCCAGCCCCTGCTGGGCAGTGCCCAGGCAGCTGCAGCAGCCGCTGTGGTGGCCACGGGCCACAGCCTGGCCACGCCACTGAGTCACCCACGGGCTCAGCAAACTTCCCAGGAGCTGCTTCCTCTCTGCAAACAGTCTGGGAGCCCCAGATCCCACTCCAAGGCCAGGAGCACCAGGCAGGGGGGTTGGGCTCACAGCAGGGAAGACGTGAGAGAAAGAGACCTCAAAGAGACCTTGTCCTTGGGGGGTGAGAGGCTGGAACATCCCACCCCCCTAAAACACCCTCACACAGGCCCATGCATCCCATGGGAGGGTTTGGGATGTGCATCCCATGGGAAGGTGTGGGATGTGCATCCCATGGGAGGGTTTGGGATGTGTGGGATGTGCATCCCATGGGAGGGTGTGGGATGTGCATCCCATGGGATGGTGTGGGATGTGCATCCCATGGGAGGGTGTGGGATGTGCATCCCATGGGAGGGTGTGGGATGTGCATCCCATGGGAAGGTGTGGGATGTGCATCCCATGGGAAGGTGTGGGATGTGCATCCCATGGGAGGGTGTGGGATGTGCATCCCATGGGAGGGTTTGGGATGTGCATCCCATGGGAGGGTTTGGGATGTGCATCCCATGGGAGGGTGTGGGATGTGCATCCCATGGGAGGGTGTGGGATGTGCATCCCATGGGATAATGTGGGATATACATCCCGTGGGAAGGTGTGGGATGTAGCAAGGAAGGGACAGCAGCTCCCAGCTCCATCAGCAGCCAGACCAGGCCCAACCAGCCCACCCCCCAACTCATTCACAGTGGCAGAGACCATCACCAGTTACACATTGTTTATAGGAATATATAGTTGGTTTCCTTGAGTTTTTAATTTCCTCCTTTGCTCCTTTATCTCAACACAAGCACCCTCCTCCCTGAGCCTGCAGCATTTCACCCAGTTGGGTAAGACTCACTTAAATTACATCAGCTCTGTGTGATTTTGCCTCCTGTACAAGTCACTGAAGCAAAAAAGACAGCGTTTCTCTGGGGAAGGGCAGAGTTGATGCTCCCCAGGGCTGATCCCCTGGTGCTGCCCCTTTCCAGGCACCCTCCACACAGGGGCAGAAATGGGGCAGGAAAATGGGCTGTTCTCTTTCCCAGGACACTCCTCTGCTGGGGGAACAGTGGGATTGAGCCAGGGGAGCTCTCAGTGACCACTGCCCCTCACCACATTCCCCCTGGAACAAAGGCTGTGCCGAGGGAAAGGCTGCTGCCCCCATTCCCACGGGAGGAGCTGCAGCAAACGATGCAAAGGATGTGGCAGATGCAGAGCACAGACTTTTCCCCCGTTTGGGATTTCAGCCTCGGCCCCCTCCCCCCAGCCAGGAGGTCACTACACTGCTCTAAAATTAATTTTCTATCTCAGCTGAGGTATTTCCTCTCTTCCTCCTGAGCTGCAGCTCTTTGTGCCCCAAGAAAGCCATTTATCCCCAGCAGGACTGAGCAGACCCTGGCTTCCCATCCCTTCCCCAGGCTGGGGGCTTGCTCCAGCCCCTGGGTGCTGGGACAATGAGGATTTTTCCTGCTGGTTGGGCAGAGTGGATAACAAATCTCTGTACAGCTCAGGGAGGGCCAGGCCAGGCCAGCAGCCTGTCCCAGCATCAGAGCTGGTTGGGCAAAGGGAAGTGCTGGTGCAATGGTCCCTCAGGGCCTCGGGGATGATATTCCTGGGAGCATCCTCGTGGCTCCACGTGGTATCTCCTGAACCCCCAGGGCCCTGTGGCACTGGGATGTTGGAGCAAAGGAACACACATTGCTGTTCACAAGTGCTGCAGGGCACAAATGGCTCCAGGGGCTCCTGAAACACCTCAGGGGTGTCCCATGGGAGGGGGAATCAGCCTGGAGAATTGCCCATGGCTGGTGACAGGGATACTGGGGTGCACCAGCTGAGCTGCACCTTTAACACCCCAGTGCCCAGCTCTGGGCACACCAATCCCAGTCATCCCCATCCCACAGGATTTGGTAACTCATTTACTCCTCACCACTGAGAACCCCCACTGGCCCAACTCGTGCTTCCCATGGGATTTATAGACTCAGAATCACAGAACCACTAAGATTGGAAAAGCCCTCTGAGACCATCCAGTCCCTCAGCACTGCCAAGGCCACCACTGAACCACGTCCCCAAGTGCCACGTCCACACATCCTTTATATCCCTCCAGGGACTGTAAACTCATGGGGTTTGGAGGTTGGAAGTGCTGTTGAGCAGGAGAGCTGGAGAGCAGGACGAGGAGCAGCAAAGGTCTGGTGTGCTCTGGGTGTAACTGCAGTAAAGCCCCAGGGTGATGAGAACTCAGTTCACACACCCCATGGGTGGATGGGAATGTCACTGTCCCAGCCTGGGGGGTGTCCTGCCAGGGCAGACCCTGCAGAGCCCCTCGGTATTTTGAGCTCTCACTCCATTTATCACAGCTCCCTAGAAAGATATTTATGGATCCCACCCAAGCCTTCCCTTGAAAGAGCCTGCAGGCTGCTGCAGCCTTGCACTGGGAGGAAGCTTTCCAGGACCAGAGAGAAGGTTCAGCTCTTTCCTGACCCCTTTGCAGTGGGTCAGCACCCTGGGCAGGACATTCCCATCCCTGCACTGCCCAGGCAGCAGTGGGCCCATCCTGACAGCAGTTGCTGCTCTTTGGGCACCCCATTATCAGCAAAGGTATGAGATAACTGTGGAAGCAGCTGGGATGGGCCTGGAGAGGGTGGAGAAGAGCCACCACCCTTGGCTGGAGGCTCTGCTGACCTTACAGGAGACCTTGCAACAGGACTCCAGAACCAAAGCAAAATGAACTCACGGAATCATAAAATACCCGAGCTGGAAGGGACCCACAGGGATCATTGATCCAACTGCTGGCCCTGCACGGACACCCCAGCAATCCCCCCCTGGGGCTGAGAGCATTGTCCAGCCACTTGCAGAGCTCAGTGAAGTCAGTGGGAGCCATTCAGTTGTGGAGTTCTCATCCCTTTTCCAGCTCCCGGGGCTGATGCAGCCTCTCAGGGTGGATGTGCTCAGGGTCAGGCCCAGGTCTGAGAATCTTGGCTGAGCTTGTGATTCCTCCCTGGAATTTGGGCTTGGGCAAGGGAAGTTGTAATAAGCACGTAATTTGTCAGCTCTTCAGAGAGGGCCCTACAGAACCGACCCCATTTTCATTTAATCCTTTCACTGTTATTTTTTTCTATTAGCAATTTTTTTATATAATCCTCACACTTCATTTGGACACACGTTCCACAAGTCTATGCCAAATTTTAGGCTAAAAAAACAGCTTAAAGCAGGGCTTTAAAACTCCAGGCTAAGTCAGCACATCAGAGACTGGAAACCCCCACTTTTTGGGGGGTTGTTTTTTTTAGGCCAGTGTGGAAGTCGCTTTAAATTTCAGTTAAGCTTCTGCCACCCAGACCTAAGCTTTTACTTTTATTCTTGGGAAAAATAAACTTCCTGGAACAGGTTTTGTGAAAACAAGGAAAGGTTGAGCTTAGAGCTGAGCTAGCAAATCCAGGGAATTAGGCTGCTGACCTCTGGCCTTTGGGATGCTCTGAGAGCCAGGGCCAAATTTAACAAGGATCCCAGGGTCCTGCTCCCCTGTGGCCCCTGGTGAGGATGATGGGATGTGTGGAACACACCCCCAGCTGCCAGGTTGGCCTGCACAGACTGACACCAACACAGCCACAGCTGGGAAAACTGGGAGAAAACCCCAAAGCCCACCAGTCCTCAGGTATCAGCCCTGCTGTGGGCAACACCCTTCTCCCACATTTAATCAAAACAGGGAGTCCTTTTCCAAGCATCCCTTTCCCACTGCCTCCAGTTGTTAATTAGCAGTTAATTAACTGCCCTCAATGCCTTCCTCAGCAGCACCTCCCTGCCTTGCCACGTGGATAACCACTTCCATGCTCAAATGACAGAGAAAATTGGAATTTGCTGCAATTATTTCCCATATGGATCCTTTGTGCACAAACTCAGCGACATGCAGAACCAGGAACAATTTCATTTCCTTACTCAGAGCAAGCAGGAACACATTTAATTGCCAATTAATCTTGAGGCAACTAGAAATATAGTCAGTCCTGGATCAGGAGCCTGGAATACAGGAGCAGTTGGAGGGTGATGGGAGTCACCCCAGTGTGAGCAGGGGCTTCACCCCTGGTCCCCCCAGGCATTGTCCCTCTCACAGCCCCCCTACAATCCCCTGTGCTCACCCCACCCCACTCTCTGCCCCATTCCCAGAGGGCTGCTCCCAGTTTATACCCCCTTGTGCAGGAGCCAGCTGAAGGCTTTACCTCATCCCTTTGGTATTCCAAGCTGAGACACCTGTGGAACAGCTGTGCTTGCTGAGGTGCCTTGGCTGGAGCCAAGATCCTGCCTGACACCTGCTTGGGGTGAATCTGGGCAGCTCACAGACCCCTCCAGTGTCACACCAGAGAAAGGGGCACGAGGGGAATTATTCCTTCTGTGGCCATGCCCCCATGGGCTGCCCTGTGCTCTGTGCCCAGCAGGGCTGGGTCACCATCACTGGGTCTCCCCAGAAGCTCTGGTCCCAGCACAGCCACCACCCTGCTCCAGTGGGATAAGCAGCTCCATCCCCCCCTTGCCTTCCTCCTCCACTATCCACCAATTCCTGCTTTTCTGGGTTCAAGCTGTTTGATCTGCTGCACCACCTGCTGCTCTTCTCTTCAAGCCCTCAGGTGGGACCTGGGGCCCATCTCCTTTCCAAGACATCATGAACAATTCCCAGACAAACATCCTCCTCCTCTGGAGCATCCCACAGAGGCACTGGGGTGCCCAGGGGCTCCAGTGCTCCCCAGGAGCCATCTAAGGACACCCTCACAGCTGGCTGCAGCTGGAAGACAACAGGCACATCCAGAAATAACCTCAGTGTAATCTTCAATTAATTTATAACCTGGCAACAGCACAGGACTCTGGTTCTAATTAATCCTGACCTCCTTTAATTGAGGAGCCCACTGCTGTGAGATATTTGTGCTTCATTTGTTCCACCTCGGCTCCAAATCCATCTGATAATGATTTGAACGTGTAAACCCATCTGGGGGGATTGGCATTTCTGTGCCCAAAGAGGGCACCACTGCCCACAGAACCAGCCCTGGTACCAGAGCACCTGGTGCTGGGGCAGGGAGAGGCTCCTTGTGCTCCTAAGGAAAACACAGATCCCTCCAGCCTGCAACCATCTTGTGCAGTGAAGATCCTCTAAAACACAGGAAAGGGCTGGAGTTACACTCATGCCTTTCTGGGAGCCTGTGGATTTACACATCTGGGATTTCCTGCCATGTGAAAGTTTTGTTCCCCTTCATGGTTTTGCTGGAAACGTTTGTATTTCCAAGAGGCGTTTCCTGCCCTGGGCTGCAGCCAGAGCATTTATGTCATTTTTGGTCCAGGGTTTTAACATTTATTTGTGTGCTTCCTACACATCTCAGTGGTTATTCTGGTCCAGCCTTGGCTCCATGGCTCTCATCACAGAGCCCAGCACGGAAATTTTCCCTTGACAAAAATAGTCAGAACCACACAAAGTTCCTGGAGCAAGGCTGACTAATCATTTCCTAAATGCTGGAAACCCTGCAAACACACTGAAAAGGGGCTGTTCAGTGGCTGAAAACATCCCAATGGCCAGCGGTGCCAGTCCCCAGATCCCACTTAACCACAGCCAATGCTCCTGCCCTCTCTGGAACTGCTGTTAGGAGGAACATTGTGGGTATGGGAGACACACAAATAGCTGGAAGGGGGAAAATGGGTGTCCCAGGCTGCAGAGGGCACCTGCATGGAGGTGTGGAGCAGCCATGGATCTGGCTCCTGCCCACCTCCCCATCTCTCAGCCCTCTCTTTGTCCAGCAAACCTCCTGAGGGTCTCATATTTCCTTCTGGGCAGCCAAAAAACTGGGTTGCTTTTTTTTTTTTTTTTGCACAGACACATTAAAAAGAGAAAGGTGATAAATTATTGACATGCTAATACCAGTGACATCCAATCCTTCGTTGTATTGCTTTTCCTTTAGGCACCATTAACCCTTGCAACCCCCAGATTTCTGGCTCTCAGGGACTGCCTGGTGCTGTGGGATGTACCCCTGGGAGTGAAGGTGGCAGGAGAAGCCAAGTGAGTGCCCGTGGTGTGGCTGAGCACTGTGGCTGCACCCCCAAAGTGGGGCTGTGTCCCCTGGGGCACCCCCTCAGACACACCTGAACATGCTGGAGAGCTGGATTTTTATCTGGTTTTCTAATGCTGAGCCCAGCTGATTCCAAAGGTTCTGTATTCTGGGACTTTACCCCTAAACTGCTTTCTGAGAGCTTCATCACTGGGTGTTCCCTTCTGCCTTCATTTCCTGGATGCCACGTTGCCCCTGAGCCAGGTCCCTTCACCCCACACCCCCAGCAGGTCCCCTTGGGCAGATGGTGGTGGTCCCTGTCCTGGGTGACACTTCTGCATCCAACAAGCACATCCCAGCTCAAAACCATGCCAGTAAAGACCCTGCTCAGTCCCTTGAGAGACAGATGCTCTGGACATTTAGAGATGGTTATGACATTCCCACTTAATTAGTGATTAGCCAAGCCAGCCTTACACAATCCATGTGGGAAACACTCACTCCATCTCCCCACAGTGCCCAGCACCCAGCCCACCCTGCCTGTGTCAGTGCTGACTGCATGGCCCTCCCTGGGGTCCCTTCCCAGGAGCAGGACAGCACAGGGCATGACCTGCCCTGCAACAATGGACAGAGTGCAGCTGCTCTGTCAGCAAGGCCAGTCACTGCTGACATCCTCCTCCAGCCCAGCCAGGGAGATGGGAGGTGAAAAGTGGGCAGAAACATAAAGCAGGAGTCTAAACTTGGCTAGAGAAACCATCTCCAGTTACAGGCCCCAGGACAGGTCATGCTCTTACATGGCCTCTGCTTTAATTTTGTGGTGAGGCTTTGAGGAGACCCAACAGAGCATCACAGAGTGGGACCACCCAACACCCCTGGACACGGGGACACTCCCACCTCCCAGCAGAGTGTGGCAATGCCATGATGTCCCACTGCTCTGTGACCTTGGCAAGGGGCAGAACTCTGCACCCCAACATTTCTAACCAGGTGTTGGCCACCAGCCCCCACCGGTGCCGTGTGGTGGGAGAGTGTCTCCAGCCACGGCAGAGGATGGCGTTGGAGGACCTGCACCACTCCTCCAAAAAGCTGGGGATGGAGGAGCTGCCTGGTCTGCAGTAACAGCCCTTAACTGGGAGCCTGGGTGGCTCCCACACCAACCCCCAAGATTATCACCATGTCCCCAAAACGCAGCGTTTATCCCAAAGACCTCCACAAGCTCCTGGGGAGCACAACCACCCTAAGGACCCACCTCTCAGCTGCCAGGACAGGCAGGAGGCCCTGGGCTCTGCTCCTTACCTGGCTCAGAACTGTCACAGTCCTGCAGGTTGCACTTCTGGGTGCTCTCAGGCCAGGGCTCGTGGTCGCAGAGGCTGCTGTCCTCCTCGGCCACCCCTGTCTTGGTGTTGATGCACTTGACCTGGCGCCGCTGGATGCCCCCTCCACAGGGAGCTGAGCACTGTGGGATCAGGGGCCCTGTCAAGCTGAGGGACCTGTCCCTGTGCCCCTCAGAGCCACCCCCAGTGCCACACCCCAGGAGGTTGTTATTGCAGCAGCCCCCAGGTTGGTTTGGAGGGTTGGGTTTCCCCCCCTCCCCATTCGCAGAATCACAGAATTAACGGGGTTGGAAAAGACCATTGAGATCATTGAGTCCAACCTGTTACCCAACACCATCCCACCGTGTGAATCATGGCACTAAGCACCTCATCCAGTGTCAAGCACATCCTGGACAGTGACTCAGCCACCTCCCAGGGCAGCCCATTCCAGTGGGCAGTCATTTCGTGCCAATCCCCTCGGAGGGGAGCCCGTGCCCACTCACCTGCCCCCAGGAGCCCACCACCCAGGTGGTGCAGGGCTGTGTGTTGCAGGGCCGGGTCGTGTTGGGCCGGTGGGTCTCCTCACAGCGCCCCAGCTCTGGGCACGTCACCAGCCTCTGCTGCTCCCCACCACCACAGGCCTCCGAGCACTGCCAGACACAACCCACGGGCAGCACCATCAGCACCTGGGGGCTGGAGCCCCTCTCACCTGGGCACAGGCTGGGTGTTCAGCCTGGAGAGGAGAAGGCTCTGGGGAGACCTTAGAGCTCCTTCCAGGGCCTAAGGGGGCTCCAGGAGAGCTGCAGAGGGGCTGGGGACAAGGGCTGGAGGGACAGGACACAGGGAATGGCCTGAAGCTGAAGGTCATTAGGGTTAGATGGGATATTGGGAAGGGATTCCTGGCTGGGAGGGTGGGCAGGCCCTGGCACAGGGTGCCCAGAGGAGCTGTGGCTGCCCCATCCCTGGGAGTGTCCGAGGGCAGGTTGGATCCCCCTGGGACAGTGGGATGAGGGGGTGGAATGAGCAGCCTCCCAGCTCAGCCCCTACCTCTCTCCAGGAGGATGTGTACCAGTCCAGGCAGGGTGAGCTGTGGCAGGGCAGCTGTGCTGGGGGTTTGAAGCCCACGGCCTGGCAGTGGAAGGGCCGCAGCAGCCGCTGGTCTCTGGTGTCAACACAATGAACATCCCGAACCTTCACCCCCTCCCCGCAGTTCCTGGAGCACTGGAAGGGACACGAGCATCGTGCTGGGGAAAGGCAGCGAGGGCCAGTGCAGGGCCCACGGACGTGCTCTGCCTTGGGTTGGGTTGAGGTGATACTCCACCTCTTTTCCCGTTCCTCTAATCCGAGCTAGAGAAGAGTCCAGGCGGACCCTCATCCGTCACTACCACCCCTCTAAAAGTTGGTTTCCAATTGTAACAAGAACAATCTTTACAACTGAGACCACCCAGAGTAAGGAGGGCTGTTCCCCACCACTGAACCTGCTGGATTCACCCAATCCAATGCAAAGACCCTCTGGTAGCACAGACTGTCCACAATTGTTTTCCAGAGACTGACAACTCATGGAATCCTGCAATGGTTGGGGCTGGATGAGACCTTGAAGCCCACCTTGTTCCAACACCCTGTCACGGCCAGGGGCACCTTCTACTAGACCAGGTCCCCACCCACTTCCAAACCACTTTTCACTTAGATTTCCCAAATTCCTGGCCCCAGAGCAGGAAAAAATACTACGGCACAACTCTGTGACAAGTGCAACCCCCCACCCTCCGCCTTCGTGAGCCACGGGACAGGACCCCCCGCCCCGGCACCGGGTGTGACCCCGCACCCGCACTGCCCCCCCGGGCCCTCCCTCCCTGCAGGGCCCCTTACCTTGCTCCAGCTGCCCACTCGCCACGAGGAGCAGGGTCTCAGGGAGCACCTGCGGGCAGGGACGGGCCTGGTGGCCATGGCACAGCCGCCGCCGCTGCAGCGCACGCTGCGCCAGATCGCGCCCACGCCGCACGTGGCCGAGCACTGCAACACACGGGCAACACTGACCCCCTGCCCTCCTGGCACCTCCTTGCAGCTTATAGGAAAGCAGCATAATCCAGACCGGAACAAGGTGCACTGGTTGTTAGATGCTCTGACTGAAAGTGTGAAATGTAATGCTGATAGAATTTTGCTTTCGCTAATGAGTGGAGTCCATGTTGTAAGCAGTTTTAGAGTTATGCTTTGATTAAATGAATAAGATTCATGTTGTAGTGTTTAGATATGTTAGTAGTGTAATGTAAGAGATGGTGAGCTCTAATGAGCCCTTCCTGCTGAAGGCCATTAGAACAAGGACACATTGTTCACTCCCCGAAACTTTGAAGGAACACAGACACCTTTCTGCAGTGAATCTCTCCAGGATCTCCTGGGTAGGCCATCAATTGGTCCACCAGAAGGTAACGCCACCTTCAGAGCCCATCAAGGAAGGCTCATGCCAGTTTTTCCAGAAAAGTTGAAAAGTTCAAGATGAGGAAGAGTGTTCTGCTTCAGTCTCAAGACCCTCAAAAAGCAATAAAATCCCCCAGACCCAAATCCCCAAGGGGAGGAGAAAGGGGATGTACCTATGGAAATAATTTCCCTCCTACCTCAAAGGAATTGTAATAATCCCACCCGCTTTTGTGCCAATTTTGTTATAGAAACCTGACCTGTCTGAGGGCCCTTTGCGCCTCTGACTTGAAAACCAACCAAGTCACGCACCCAGTGCTGGTTGCCTTTGTGTTATAATAAATTGCTTTGGAAAATTAAAATAATTGTGGGCACGTTTCTCACAAAAGTGAGGAGCGAATGATTGTAAAAGTAGCTGTAGACTTGGCTACAGGTTGGGCCAAAGGGACACAGGAGGATGTAAAGGAATATTTTCACCTCCATCAATCACCTCCCATCAATCCTTGGGGATTCAGCTCATGGGCACTGGGAAGGGTGCTGGTTAAACTGGGGGGTGTGGGGTGATGTGGGGAGAGGAGCTTTCCTGCGGGCTGCTCCTCTCTGGGCAGTGCCACCCTCAGAGAACTCCCCATCAATTCCCCGTTCCACTTTTACTGGGGCTCAACACGTACCTCACTCCAGTTCCCAACTTCCCAGGTGGGCATGGCAGGAGCTGCCGTGCTGGTTGGTGGTGGAAGCAAAGTCTCCTCGTCCTCCATCCTCTTCTCCCAGGTTGGTGGTGGGGCAGGGGAGGGCTGGGACAACTTGTGCCCCCCATCGCTGAAGGCAAATGTCCCTGGGGGTGCCCATGGGGAGGGCTCCCCTGGCACGGTGATGCTGAGGGGGGTTCCATGGGAGGTCAGCTCGGCACTGGGCGATGCTGGCTCTGGGTGGTGGGGCATCCCCAGGGTCCTCCATTCCGAGGGGGATTTGGAGGGGGATGGTCCTGCTGGGTGCACAGGAGGGCCATGACCCAGGGCCGTGGGCAGGGCTGGTGCCAGGGCATCCTGCCAGGTGAGGCCACTGGAGGTGAGCTGGGTGGCTGCTGTAGGCATGGCTGGGGACAAGGGCACTGATGTGGGAGGGGCTGTAGTGGCCATCGAGGGGGCTGAGGTCAGGGCTATGGGGGTGTGGAGCTCTGGCTGGTGCCCTGCCTGCCCTGTGGGATGCCCATCAGCACCCATGGGAGGGTGACTCACAGCAGGATGGGTGCTGCCAACACTCCCTCCCATCTCCCACCCTGGTGCCTGCAGGGTGGGGAGGGAAAGATCTGCCCTCTCTGTCCCACGGGGATGTTCACTGTCCCCTGGCACTGCACGTGTGTCCACCATCCCCCCGGGCGTTTGTGCCCACCCATCCTGCTCCAGGGTGTCACCCTCAGTGTCACCAGTGAGGACCAGACCCATTTCCGTGGGGTCCTCGTGGCCTGTCCCTGCAGACCCAGGCATGTCCACGTCCTGCCCTTCCCTGCTGGTGTGAGCTGGCCCTGCTGTGCCCACAGGACCCTCCTCGTGGCTCCCTGGTGCTCCCAGACTGCTGGACGTGCCCACTCTGGTGCTGCCCCAGGCAGTGGGCAGTGGAGGTGGGGGCTTTGCTGGGTGGGGCCCCCAGGGAGTGAGGCCATGGGCTGGAGCATCCTGCCCAGGATGGGTCCTCGTGGGCACGGCTCCGTGGGGTTCATCCAGTGCCAGGTGGTTGTGGCTGCTGGCAGAGTCACCACTTGTGGTGCTCTGGGTGGGCACATGGTCCTCAGAGTGGGGCACAAGCATTGTGTCCTCTTCATCCACAAACCCAGGGACGGTGTGTTTGGGAGTGGCTGATCCCACATCCTCGGGGGCCACACTCAGGAGGCCATTCGTGGCTAAATTCCCAGGCTCCATCTCTCCCTCAAACACAGAACCGGTCCCCAGATGGTCCTCACTCTCTCCTCCCAGCTTGGTGGGAACCAGGACGTCAGTGGGCATCTCCCGGGGCCCCTCCACGTTGTTGTTGCCCAGCTCTGGCTTTGGCTCCTCGCCTTTGGTCTCCTTCTCCGCGAAGGAATAGTCAGACAGATCCTCATGGAAGTTGATAAAATTATAATCATAGTAAAAATCATCAACAAAGACGTTTCCCTTCCTGGCTGGGAGGTCCTCCTCAGTGATGATGTTGATGTCGTTGGACTCGGGAATGTTTGGGATCAAGGGATCAAACTTGGCCATGTGGTTGCTGGGGATGTAATGGATTTCATTAAACACCTCCCTGCTGGAGGAGCCGCTGCCAGACCAGTCTGAGCTGGCACTGTCTGCTCCCTGCTGGCACTGTGGCAGGGAGCACTCTGCCTCCGAGCTGGGTCTCTCCGCAGGGTCACAGGCGGCCCCCGTGCTGTTGCTGCAGTGAACAGGGCGCCTCTGTGTCCCATTGCCACAGGTCACAGAGCACTGGGGAAGGGAGGGGAGAGAGAGGAAAACATCAGGGACTGGAGAGCAGCAGGAGTGGGGATGGGGATGGGGATGGGGTGGCAGCACTGCCCGTGCCCCTCACCAGTGCTCCAGGTGTTTGATTGTCCCACGTGCCACAATGCTTTGGGCACAGGGGATCCACGTTGCTCTGCCATGCTCCCACCACCCACCTGGGTCCCCAAATGTCTCCTGAGCCAGTCCCACCTGTGGCAGGGGGTCCCCTGCCCCAGCAGTTGGGAGCAGGGGATACTGGTTGCACTGGTATGGAGGGTATTCCCGCCCCAACAGACCTCTGGGGCTGTGTCCTGTTAGAGACAATCCCAGAGCAGGGCTGGTGCTGGTGGGCACTTTGCTCAGGGTGATCCTTGACCTGCACTCCAGCCAGAAACAGTTTTCCCAGGAGAAGGACACAGGGAAGGGCATTGGATAAGATGATCTAATAGGTCTTTCCTATGACCTATTGCCATAATTGCATCTCTTTTTCTAGAAGAGAATTTTTGAAGGAGGGAATAACAACATGGGTGTTGTCTGAGCAGGGAAAAAGCAAAGGGCAGGAAGGAGCTTTGCTGGGGACACCCCGTTCCCCACCATAATGGGCTCTTTGAGATGGGCCAGTACAAAAGAAACTGAGAAGCTGGAAAGAAGGACAGCAGCATTTCCTGCTGCACTTGGGGCTTGGAGCAACCCTGACTTGTGAAAGGTGTCACTGCCCAGGCAGGGGGTGGCATGAGATGAGCTTTAAGATCCCTTCCCACCCAAACCATCCCAGGATTCTCTGGTAACACCACAGGGCCACCACCAGGCATTTCCACCTGCTGGAATAAAGCATTGCCACACACAGCAGCTGTGAGAGGGCTGCAAGGAGGCTGCTTCCCACTCTGGGATGGCACTGGCCACCCAGGGAAAACAGAGGTCAACTCCCACAAAGCTAAAATTACCCTGCAAAGGCCTCCAGCTCCATCCAGGAGATAAACTCTTGCAGCAGGGAGGGAAGGGGGTTACTTGTCAAGGCTGGGTTATCAGGGAAGCCTCTGGGACACAGATAAGGAATGAGGGCTGGTAGGAGCCTCGTGGAGGAACACACAGAGCAGGCAGGAAGGGTCAGCCTTGGGCAGGACGTGCTCCCACCAGGAGACAGACACTCCTGTTTGGGAATTGATGGCAACAAATCATCCTTCTGGCTGCATTAACTCCTTTGGAAAGCCCATAAAGCTGGGTGTGCTTTGCTTTAGGGTCTTTCCACAGGCACTAAGCCCCAGTGTTCAAGCAGTTTGTTGGGCTTCCCAAACCCCAGAGAAACCCCTTGGCAGTGGGTGCTCTGGTGCTGGACTGGCACATGCACTCCTGGCCTCGAGGTCTGCATGGACAAAACCAGCCCCCACCCTTGTTAGCATTGCTGACAGAAGGACCACATTTCTGGGAAGCTTCCAAGCCCCTCCAATTCTCCTACTCATGATGGTGGTGGAAATGGAGAAGAAAGAGAGCTCTTGCTTTAAATTAAAGGACAGAAAAATTACAGAATCTCAAAATTCCAAGTTCTTTTGTCCTGAACTCACAGATCTGTCCATGCCAACACCACAGAGGATGACTGAGAGGGCTGGGGCTGGCCCTGCTCAGCACTGACCCACCACCAAGCCTTGATTTTCCAGTTAAACCATTGCATCCATCTCTCTCAGCCCTTAATTGTGGCTTTTGTGGGGCCCTAGAAAAATATTTCCAACTTGCTCTCATTTAGCCTTCAAATTCTCTGCTCCCATCTGATCCTGGTTGTTCCTTAGCAACAAGCTCCATTCCCAGGCTCTCTCCCTTTTCTCCTGCTATTTCTCTTCACACTGCACACTTTTTGGAACCTCTGCTTAAATTAGGAGCTATCATTTTCTGGTTGAAATCCTCAACCTGTGGTTAAGCTGACCCCCAGAAATACAAAAATAAATCAGGGCTACACAGAGTAGCCTTGACACTATCAAGCAGAATCATAAATCTTCTTATGGAATGATTTGGGCTGGAAGGGATCTTAAAGATCATCCAGTTTTACCCCTTGCCACGGGCAGGGACAGCTCCCACTAGACAAAGTTGCTCCAAGACCCATCCAGCTGAAAACTTCTCGGGTTTGCCCTCCTTGCTCTGGGGCCATCACCCTGAGGGAGCAGCAAGGCTCAGGGATGGGGCAGAGTCCAGCAGCCCAATGCTCCTTCCTCCCTCTGAGGCCTCTCCAAGCAGTGGAATTCCCATGCATGGGAGCTGGTGAGTGCAGACAGACACATCCATGGATTTTCCCTGGGAGCAGCAGCACACCCCTCACTCCCAGGCAGGCTGAGGGTGTCTGAGGGCACCTTGTCCCCAGCTCCCACCAGCTCTGCAGGGCACTGGGATCTCCACAGTGCTCCTCCTCACCTCGGACCAGTTCCCCACGGCCCACTGGGAGGGACAGGGGACCTCCAGGTGGCAGGGTGTGGTGGCCTCTGGCCTGGGGAGGTGCTGGCAGTCTGCAGGCTGCAGGGCCCTCTGCTCGTCCAGCCCCACGCTCTGGATGCACAGCACTGTCCTCTTCATCAGCCCCGAGCTGCCACACGTGGCTGAGCACTTCTGCCACTCCCCGACCCACCACCTGCAGAGAGGGACAGGCACAGGGACAGGGGGGAAAGGGAAGGGCAGAGGGGAGGGGAAAGGGAAGGGCAGAGGGGAGGTCTCAGCCAGAGCGAGTGGCCATGTGCTGGGTTCCATCCCATGGGGCACAGGGGAATGAGAACCCCAAGTGCAGCCTCTGTGTCGGCTCAAGGTCAGGGAGCACAGATGGGGGTCAGGGACAGGACAGTCCTCGAGCTGTGCCAGGGATGGTTCTGGGCACAGGGGCAGAGAGGAGCATCCTGCCAGGATGTGACCTCCTGCAGCCTGCAGACGGGCAACACCCCGCAGCTGCCAGGGTGTTCTCATAGACCAACACAGGGCCTGGCACCCATCCCCGAGGATGAGGGAGAGGAGAGGTGCCAACCCACGGGTGTGAGGAGCTGCACACATCCTGGGGCAATCCAGCATGGCACCCACTGAGGCTCCCCAGCCCTGCTCCCCCCTCAGGGCTGTGGGACTCTAAGGATGTGCTGAGGAGGGAAGGGAAGGTTTGGGAAGGGAAGGTTTGGGAAGGTTTGGGAAGGTTTGGGAAGGTTTGGGAAGGTTTGGGAAGGGAAGGTTTGGGAAGGGAAGGGAAG
>VXBA01005137.1:74508-93681 GCA_013399895.1 Serilophus lunatus | reverse complement strand
TGGGAAGGGGGGGGAAGGGAAGGTATGGGAAGGGAAGGGAAGGGAAGGGAAGGGAAGGGAAGGGTCAGACCTGGCGGGGCAGGGCTCCTCACTGCAGGGCCGCTGCTGGTCATCAGGTCGGGTGAGAGCGTCGCAGAACCGCTCCTCCACGATGCCAGCCAGCTTCTCCACACAGTGCACCACCTGCCTCTGCACCCCTGTGGGCATGGACACAGACACGGGCTCTGGATGGGCTGGGGAAACCACTCCATGGGCACTGGCACTGGTTTGGCCTTGGAAACCACACCAAACCACCCAGCACAGCTCCAGCAGCAGGTAACAAGAGACCCTTGGTAAGCCCAGGCCACCAAAATGGGAAAGAAAATGAAGGCACCACTTGGAGCTGTGAGCCCACTTCTGCTGAGCTTCCAATGCCCTCACAGAGCACCCTGGCACTGGTGCAGGTGGGGCAGCAGGGCCAAGGTGAACGTGCTGCACCCACAGGCAGCAGCACCCTGGCAGTGCTGCCCAGAGCCACGTCCAGCCACAGGAGTCTGTGGACACGAGGGATTTTGGGGAGCTGTGTCCAAAGGGAGCCAATAGGCAGCACAGAGCTCTTTTGGCAGCACTGCCCCAGCAACAGCTCAGGGATAAATCACTGGCTGAAGCCTCCCATCCTCGAAGCACTCAGGGGGGATGTTTGAGGGTGACCTCACCATGCTGCCTCGCTCTGGCTTTTGTCCCCGTTTCTGTAACACATACTTGACCTGGGACTCGGAGAGCTGTCACTGAACCAGCTGAGACTGAGAGAATCCTGCTGAGGAGGCTGAGCTGGGCTCTGCCTCCAGCACTGGGAGCTTACAGGGCTCTGGGACTGACCAGAGGCTCACCCTGAGCTCTTCCAAATCCACGTCTCAGCTCCCTCCATCATCCAGCCCAGGGAAAGGGGCTCAGCCCTCCTCCAGCTGCTCACCCTCACCTAACTCCTGCCTGATTCACTCCTGTATTTCCCTTCTGTTCTGGAAGCCAAACACTCACACCGTGCAAAGGAAAGCTTGTTTTAAAAACCCCCCATCTCCTGGCCCTCTGTGTTACCTAGAAAGCATGAGTGCCCTTGAATTCCCCTTTTATCCAGTGCCAGCAGCTCTCGAGGAAGAGCTTGCTGGTCCCAGCCTCACCCTGGTAGTGTGCCAGGAAGGTCCAACTCCATCAGCTGCCCCGAAACTGCCCCGGGGACCCTGGCGGTGCAGTGGGGCGGGATGGGGGGCAGCACTGGAGCAGCGCAGGGTCCACGCCAGGCACCTCCCCGTGTGCTCTCTGCAAAACCCTGGACACGCTCCCCCCTGCAGAGGCCCAGCCAGGCAGGAGACCGGCCCTTCCACACTCCCGGACTTCTCTAAAGCCCTTTTGTCTCCATCCCTGACGACGGGGAACGCCCGGTGGTAACAGGACACCAGCAAAGCGCTGATCAAGCGCCTGGCGAGCGCCGCGGGGGCACCAGAGCCCTGACCTCAGCAGATGTCCCTTTTTTCCCCGTCCTAAAACCTGCTGAAACCCAAGGCCCAGGAATCTGTCAGGCATCCCTGGGGATGCTGCAGCTGCTCCGCACTCACCGGTGCCACACGTGGCCGTGCAGCTGGTCCAGGAGCCGAAGCGCCAAAGGAACTCGGCCGCCTCCACCTCGTTGTCGCTGTCGGCCGGGCGCTGGATCGTGTACTGGTACCTCACCCCGGGGTTGGTCTCCTGGAACAGCAGCTGGGGGGGCACAATGGGCCGTCAGGGCAGGGCAGAGCAGGGTGGCATCACATCCCAGGAGCTTCTCACGGGAGAACGACCTGCCCGGCACAGCCAGAAGGGCTGGGATTCCCTGCCCGGCTCTGGACCGGGGCTGTGTTACCCAGCACAGGATGCCCATAGGAGCTGTGGATGCCTCGTTTCAGGAAGTGTTCGAGGCCAGGTTGGATGGGGCTTGGAGCAACCTGGTCTGGTGGAAAGTGTCCCTGCTTGGAGGAATTTCCTCAGTTGCTGGAAACAGGCTCCCACTGCTCCTGCAGTTGACACAAGTCCTGCCCAAAGCGCCTCCTGCACCCGTGCTGGAGAGGGCCAGGAGTTCATCAGTGTTTTTCTTAGCCTAAGCACTCCCATTATTGCCAAAGCTTTGTTGTTCTTGGAGCTTTGGCAGGAGCCAGGGCATCTTTCCAAAACCTCTCCATGAATATTGAAACATTCTTCTCCAAAGGTTTTAAATAGGCTCCGAATCCCAGAAAGTGATTTGTGGGTGCTGAGTGTGCCAGCATTCCCATTAAGAGCAGCCCAAGATCCCACTGCTGAGCTGCTGCTGGAGGAAAGGCAGAGGGAGAAGGTTTTGGCTGCTGGGGGTGGCTGAGCTCTGGGAGAGCCTGTGCAAAGGTGCTCCTGAGCCACCACCACCGGGGCAGGGGAGGGTCCAGGGGTCCAAGGGATGCAGCTCTGTGGCCACCACTGGCCCTGCACCACACATGGCACAGCAAGGGATTTCAGCCTGGAGCCAGCTGTGCCATCATCCATGGGATGATCCCACTGGCTTCGCCAGAGGAAAGCTTGGCCTCATGGTCACAAGGACACTGACTCCTCACAGCTTTGCATTAACTGGCAGGTAACTCACTCCTGGCATTGTCTCTCAAGAGCTTTGCATTTACTGGCAGATAACTCACTCCTGGCATTGTCTCTCAAGAGCTTTGCATTTACTGGCAGATAACTCACTCCTGACTGTCCAGCCCAGCCAGAAGCACCGAGGGCTGTTCCCCTGCTCGTGATAAGATATGGGAAAGGCCTCAGGAAACAGTTCTTTCTCCTCATGCTCCCTCTCCTGCCTAAATGTTTAGAGGAATGCAGCAAAGGGGATGAGGCTCAGCTGGAAGTGGTGTGGGCTGGAAACGCTCTCCGGGCTGGCAGCATGTGCTTGGCTGCTCCAGTGTTGGCTCCCAGAGAAACACACTCACAGCCAGGAGATGCAGAGCCCCATCCCTCGGATGCAGGGAAGGGCTGTGATGGACCACAGTGGCTCAGCCCTGCACAGGAAGGCAGGAGATCCAGCAGCTCTGTCCCCCCATCCACCCTGCCGTGCATCCCATCATACCTGGATCCACACAGGCTCCACGGTGGGCCCTGGAGAGGTCAGGTTCTCCCAGTTCCCTGTCCTCTTGTAGGTGAAGGTGGTCCCTGCCACCCTGTAGTCCCCGTTCCACTGGATGGTCCAGCCACCATTCAGGAAATACTTCTCCGGGTCCTCGCTCCGCAGCGCCAGGAAATTCCCAGCTTCTGCAACCTCTTCAATCCGGATCTCCCGGGCTCCCACGGGGATAATCCCAATATCAACGTAACCTGGGCACGGAACCAAGCGCTGGTCTTAGGGAAGTCCCCCTGGGCCAGGCTCCCCGTGCCCTGGGGGCAGCGCTGTGCCCTTACCCAGCCCCTCGCTGTCCTCGAAGGTCTTCTGGACGGTGTGGCAGGTGGAGCCGTCCCCGCGGCACACCCCGCACCGATCCTCCACCGCGTGCGAGTCGATCTCGTAGTCACAGCCCACGTTCTGCAAGGGACCCCTGTGAGCTCCCAGACCCCAGGATGGCCCATCCCACCCGTGCAAGTCCTGGGGGACACACAGCCCTGAGCTTGGATTTGTCCCATGTGGGACCCTGCCTTGCAGGCCACAGTGCCACGGTAGCTGAGATCACCACCTAGTCTCTAATTTAACAGAAATCCAATATCCCTAAGCCTTGGGACCACTTCCCTAGGGAAAGAAAGGGCAGGTGTGAATGAAAGGTTTGGTTCAGTGTCATCAAAGGCAGCTGGAGGAGCCAGGGCACAGCTTGACAAAGCCTCCCCAGCCAATCCAGCATCTCCCCAATCCGCACCAATGGATTCACAAAGCATGGAATGGTTTGGGTTGAAAGAGACATTAAAGACAACAGTCCCAACACCCCTGCCATGGGCAGGGACATCTTCCACGAGACTGGGTTACTCCATGCCCTGTCCAACCTGGCCTGGGTTGTGCTCTGTATCCCTAAGACCAGTGCAGAGGCTGGAACACATCCATACCACACACCCCACGGGAATCAGGAATGCTTTCCCAGTGGGGAACGACAGAAGGACTCAGCTCAGGACGTGAAGGAGGGGGCGCTGACCCCCTAACTCACGGGTCCTGCACCCCCCTGCCTCTCCCAGGCTCTGGGCTCGCTCCCAGAGGAGCAGCACAGCACCCACCTTGCAGATGCCGTTGATGCACATGTCCCTGCTGGCGTCCTGCTCGTAGCACGGCGTCCCGTCCACCACCGCGTCCCGCAGCTTCTCCGCAAAGTACTCGTGCTCCGGCCGGCAGTGCAGCTCACAGGGGTTAACTGGGGAACCCAACAGGCACAGACTGAACCCCGGCAGCTGGGGCCACCCAGCCGCCTCCGAAACCAGAGATGAACCCCGCGGGCCCGGCCGGGACGCAGAGCACTGCCGGGCACGCCTGAGACACAAACGCCAAACTCAGGCCCTCGGCGGGACCGTGCTTGAGGTTTTCCGTGCTTGAGCTCTCTGCCCTCCACTCACTGTTGTTGGGCACTGGTGTCCACTTGTAGAGCTTCCCTTTGTAGGGCATGGGGTTGAACTGGCTGCACTGGAGCTGGCGGAAGGAGGGCTTGTCGGGGGGACACAGGCGGACGTTGCAAATCCGGAACCGCTTGCGCTCTCCCAGGCAGTACCGGCCCCCGTACTTTGGCCTGTCCGTGGGGAGGGGAGGGGAGAATCAGGGCATCACAGGAGGGATTGGCATGGAAGAAACCTTTGGGTTGGAAGGGATCTTAAAGCCCGTCTTATCACAAGCCTCTGCCACGGGCAGGGACACCTTCCTCCAGACCGTGTTGCTCCAAGCCCCATCCAGCCTGTCCTGCAGCTCCTCTGGAAGAGCTGCTCCCCATCCCACCTGGGATACCCTTCCAAGTATGCTCCTCTACTGCCAAGGGAATGCAAAGCTGCCGCTGGATTTTTTTAAAGAGAGACTTGAAAAGCCACAACATGTTTCTCAGATGCCAACAGACCCTCCAAACGCTGCCACCACCCCGGCCACGCTGCCTGCTCCTTCAGCCACACCACTTTCCACGGCCCACATCCCCATGACCTCATGAAAATTCCTTCTCCTGGGCACACTGCTGCTTTAGAGAATGAAGTTAATGATTAGTTTAGGGCTGTGTTTACATGCTGTGCCCCGAGGGAATGTCTGTGGGAGGAGGGGTGGCCAGCACACACGTTGTCTCACTCCATCCCAAAGGCAAAACCGAAGATTTACCTCTGGTGGCCAAAGCAAAAAACTACCCAGGAAATTCCGCTGCTTTCCCAGCGTTTGCTCTCCTGCCTGACCACAGCTGTGTTTGGAACACTCCATAAACCACCACAGCACTTCTGCCACGGAGCTCATGTCAAACCAGACCTGGCTCTTGACCCGGGATCGAGACAATGGAGCACTTCCCTCAAGAGCCCAACAGCACGTGCCCAACATGCCCGAGGAAGGGGACGGGCAGAACACACATCTGGGCACATCTAGGGAGCAGATGGATCAGCCCAGAAATCATGGGACAGAGGAAGCTGCTCTGGCAGTGCTCAAATGCTTCCAGGCAGGAGCCAGCGCTGGATCATGGAATGTAATGGGCTGATAAACTGCAGCAGGGTTTTCCAAAACAACTCTGAATCAGGCTCCAAGAATGCCTTGTTTGCTGTTCTGTCACTAAAAGACACTGGATGTGTTTTTTGAGTCACACTGCAACTGCTGCCTGTCTGCACAGAGCAGGAACAACACAGGGAAGGAGCCAGAGAAAACCCAGCCCCTCCAGAGGCTCCCATGGGTAATCCCATGGGTAATTAATGTCCTGAGTGTTCAGACCAGTGACTGCACAAGGGCACAGCTCAGCTGTGTGACACAGATGGGCTATGACTGCACTGGCCAGATGATGGTCCTTGGCTTTACAGGGACGAAGGAACAGTTGGGTTCTTCTGCTCTGGAGACAGGCTGGGAGAGCTGGAGGTGTACAAACTGGAAAAGAAGAGGCTCTGAGGAGCCCTTAGAGACCTTCCCAGTGCCTAAAGGGGCAACCTGGGATAGTGGAAGGCGTCCCTGCCCATGGCACGAGGGGAGCTTTAAGGTCCCTTCCATTCCAGGCCATTCTGTGCCCTGTGCTTCCCAAGTGGTGCCCCGTGCAGGGCCCCTGACTCACGTGGGGGTGCTGCAGTGCCTCTCTGAGCTCTGCACTCCTGCGCCGCAGCTCCGGGAACAGGCAGCCCAGGGGCTCCAGGGGCTCCAGCCCCCGTCGATGGCCTGGGGACGGTGACCCACGGGAACACACTCCCCGTTGAAGCACCACTGCAGAGGGACAGCACAAGAGAAAGCAAGGCCAAGGCTGCAACAGCTGGTGCTGAGTCAGACAGCCCGGCATGGCGAGCACTGGCACCCAGCACTCGTGTTGGCCCCATGGAAATGCACCATGGATGGAGGTGCCTGGGGTCAGCTGGGCTTTGCCAGAGCCTGGAGCACCTCAGGCAGCGAGAAATTCAGGGATGTTGGGCTGTTTGAGGATTTGCCTGGTTCTCCAGCGAGACCCCTCAACAAGGGGCTTCACAGCCCAGTCTCAGCCCAGAGGGACGAGCCATCGAGGCTCAGAGGTGCCTCCCTGGCAGTGGGGCAGCTCCCAGGGATGAGCATTCACCCCTGCAGCAGACAGAGAGCACAACAAGCTTCATGCTCTCCTGCCATGGTCATTAACTGTGGGTTTCACCTTCCCAAGGATTTTCCAGTTTCCCCGAAGGCAGCTGCTCCTGGGAGCGATGGCTTTTTGGGCAGAGCCTGTCCCTGTTCTGGAGCCGTGAAGCTCCTCTGTGTGCAGGACAGGGGGTCCCTGAGGCCATGAGGGGTTTGCCCCCCGTTACCTTGTTCTCCCCACACGCTGTGCCATCCACAGCAGCATCCAGCTTGGAGTGACACGTGTTCCCCACCGTGCACCACAGCGTGTTGCAGACGCTCTGCAGGGAACAGCACGTGCAGGACACAGTCACTGCCCAGCCAACCCTCCCGATTTAACCCCCAGGGTGGTCCCAGCCAAGCCCCCAGCCCAGAGAGCCCCCACGGGCCCTGGGGGACCCCAACTCACATCCATGTCATCGCAGAAGGTGGAGTAGGGGCCGTACTGCAGCCGGCACTGGTGCCCCACGTCGTAGAGCACCCCCGGGGGCACCAGGGGGAAGTCCAGCACCTCCCGGGCTGGGGGGTCGTCCAGGCACAGCCCCCAGCCCCGGCTGAAAGAGAGAGGGCACAGCAGAGTCACCAGGGCACCCACAGCTGCCAGGGGAGGAACAACAGCTCATGAACACCCCACCACCACGGGGAGCAATTAGCATTTCTCTCTGACAGGACCCTGGCTCTGCAATCAGCCCTGGAGCTGCTCCAGGGTGGATGGGCACGTGTGGGTACCTCATTTGGAGGGTGGGAGCCCCCCAGAGACACCCCCCCATGTCTCCCGGGTATGGCAGGACATGGGCAGGGCAAAGGCAGCAGTGGCTTCACTGTGCAGCTCCCAGCCTGGTGCCTTGCCCCCCTTTCCCCCTCTGAGATACCACTGAAGAGCCTGAAACATTATTTTCCCTGTGAATAACTCCTTGGATCTCTGCTTTGTGATGAGAACATGAGCTCAGTCTTCAGCCAGGACCCTCCTTTTGCTGTTCAAGGTGAATGATTCCACTGAAAAAAACCCATTTCACTGCTAAGGAACAGCTGCTCTCTCCATGCTGGTACATCATGGTGACCCCAGAAATGTCCCTGGGGACGCCCACAACCTTCAGAAATGTCCCTGCAGAGCCCCAACTCTGTGACAACACCCTGCTAACAGGAATAAAGGAGATTACAAGCAGCCAAATGTGCTCACTCTCATATTTACCACTACAAAAAGTGCTCAAACCAGGCTGGACAGGCTGTTTTTGGAGCAGGGATGGAAGCAAAGCTGCCAGGCTGTGAGGCCTCCCTCTGCTCTGGCTGCTTTTGCTGTGATACTTCCCAAACACACATGGAATTGTCACCAGCTCAGCCCTCAGTGTTGATTTAAACAAAGTCGTTTCCAGCAAGGCAAAGCCTCTGGCAAGGCTGTCGGGGCAGATTAGATTACTGGGGTTTGTTGTGATTGGGAGCAGGTCTAAATTAACTTGAAATGAGATTCCTTTTTAACCCAAACCAGCAACATGGAAACAAAGGCTGGAAGCACAGGAGAGCCCCTGCTTTGAGGGGCTGGCAGAGCCATGGGGGGATGCCCAGCAGAACCAGCACCCCCTCCACTCTTTCCCATCCCACCCAGTGAGCCCCACACTGGACACCTGCAAACAGCTCGCTTGGCTGGAGAGAGCCACTCCAAATCCCATTGCAACAGAGGATTTGTATTTCCCTGCTGGAAAAATCAGGAAACAGGTTGCTTTCATCAGCCCAGGGGCTTCAAAGTTTCATTTCCAGAACTCCAAGAGCAGGAGCATCCTGTCTGTCCCAGCCCAGTGGGAAGGGAAGGAGCACTGTGGGCAGCGTGGGGCTGAGCTGGGGATGGGTTGAGCATGGATCAGGCAGCTGGACACAATGCCATGGAGCAGCCTGTTCCAGGCACACACAGAGGGTCCTGTGTGTGGCATGGCATCCCCAGTTATTTTCATGGAATCTCAGACTGATTTGGGTTGGAATTTCTTCCCATCACACCCCCTGCCATGGGCAGGGGCTCCTTCCACTGGCCCAGGCTGCTCCAAGCCAGACTCCAGGCCAAAACTCCCCATCTTGCCCCAGATCAGGGTGAGGTCTCTGTCCTGCCTGGGGGTGACAGATCTGCCATCAGATTTCCAGTGCTCTGTTCAGAGCCTATTTCTTTGTTAAATATTTCATGATCATTCTCCTGGTCTCTTCAATTGGCCAAAACACATCTCTAAGCCAAGAAAAATTGGCCTGAATTTCCCTCTGGCTTTGTAGGGATCTGCAGTAAATCCCACTCCACAGGGAAACATGGAAGGGTCTGAGCTGCCTCTGCCTCCTCCAGCCCCTTCCTTAACGAGCTGGATGATGGAGTGGATGGAAGGATGATTAAATCCCCATCTGTGAGCAGGCTGGGAGGATCTGCTGATACGTTTGAGAGCATGATTAAAATTCCAAAAGCTCTCAGAGAACCAGAGGAAGGGCCCAAAAGAGCCCAGGACGGAATTAAATAAAAACAAAGGCAAGGATTGGAGCTTGGGAAAAAAGCAGCTGCACAACCAGGGAGCTGGTGGGGCTGGCAGGGGAAGAGCAGCCAGCCCCAGGCCCTGGAAAGAGGAGGATGAAGGAAGAAGAGCTCCAGCAATGTGGAAAGAGGATGACAAACTGGTTATTTGATGGAGAGCAAAGGGAGAAGGGACAGACTGCAGCTGTGCCAGGGCTGCTGCTGCTGAACCAAAGAGAGGTGGCTCCATTCCATCCTGGCATCCATGAGACCCCAGACCCCCTTTGACAAGCTGGGCTGGGAAATAGCTCATGTCATGGTGAGCAACAAGGAGCCTCACAGCATCCTCTGAGGGTTCAAGGGGAAAATCCCAGAACTGCTGGACCAGGGAATCACAGAACCTCCCAAGCTGGAAGGGACCCACAAGGATCATGGAGTCCAACTCCTGGCCCTGCACAGGACACCCCAACAATCCCACCATGTGCCTGAGAGCATTGTCCAAATGCTCCTTGAGCTCTGGCAGGCAAGAGAACCAAAAAGGGCCCATCTGGGAAGCCCTGGCACAACTTGGGGCTGAAGTGACTCTGGTTCTGGAGCATCATCACCCCCCCTGTGCTGACATCCCACATTACCCTGAGCCAGGGATGCTCCTTCCTTGGGGACACCACTGCCACACCTCTTCCAGTGCCCCTGGGTGTCCAAGTGGACTCTGACCCAGGAGGGTCCCCAGCTCTGGCTGCTCCAGGACTAACACACAGTGCTGGGGCTGTGCCACTGCCAGGGATCACTTTCAGGTCCTTAAACATCCTGCAGTGCTTGTAAAATAATAACCTTCTATAAAATAATAAAAACCATCATCTGAGAGCAGGTTTTTTCCAAATGTGAGGTCTGTTCCAAGCATATCCAGCAACCCCAGGTCAGCAAGGTCCCATCCTCTGGCTCACTCCTTCCCATTTCCCTGCCAACACCACATTATAACATGCTCATGTCTGTTCATGCCTCTCCCTGACCTGGGGGATGTCACAGCTGGGGACAGAGGGCTGCTGGGCTTTGTGCTGCTCTGAAGGAAGAGCTGCCCCTCCAGGGGGGACAAAGAGACCACAACCCAACCAGAGGAGCATCCAGCTGCTCCATGTCTCCCCCATCACCACTCAGAGCAGCCCAAGGTCATGGCAAGCAGGAAATTCTTAAGGCTAAAGTGAAGTTAAAAGCAGAGGGCCAAGTGTGATGTGGATACAGGAAAGCTCCATTGCTCTGAAAGGCATAAATCAACAAAAATTCACCCTGTGCAGGGCTGAGCCCACGTGTCCCAGCTGGGATTTAGGAGCAGCTCAGCCCTGGAATGCCAGCCCCTCATCCAGCTCTCCCATCACTGTTCCTCACAGTTTTCAAACCTTCCTGCAGCAAGGAAGGAAAATGTTCCTGCAGTGCAAGTCACTGGCTGACAAATGTAAGTCTCTGGGATGTGTTTCTTGGAACTTCATAACAACAGCCTGAAAAATCAGCCAGGGGTGCTAAAAATAAACAAAGGCAGGGAAGAATTTGGCTGGGTCTCGTTTCCCCACGTGATGCCTCCTCGGGCAGACAACCACCCACCCCCTGCAGACACTGAAGGACCCACCCCGGGCCACTTTGTGCAGCCACAGCCCCTGTGCCACCACCCACATGCTCCTGATCCCACTTCACAGCATGGACTGAGGCAATGGGAGGTCATGGAACCCCAGGACACTTGGGCTGGGAGGGACCTTAAAACTCAGCTCATTCCACCCTCTGTCACTGGACACATCCCACAGGATGCTCCAAGGCCCATCCAACACAGCCTTGAACACTGCCAGGGATGGGGCAGCCACAGCTTCTCTGGGCAAAAGACCCTCAGAGATGGTCCTGGAGGTAAGGGACATGAGGAACCCCCAGCACCCCCCCAGTGAGGAAGAGGAGGAGGAAGGACTTACTCGAGGAATCGTGTGATGTACTCGCGGCTGCAGCGGGACCAGGTGAGGGGGGACGTGTCATACAGGAGCTGTGGAGACATGATGAAAGGTCTTTTCCCAACTGGCTCACAGTCATTGCTGCTTCCATCATGCTGAATCCCAAAACTGTGTAAGAGCACAGTCCCACAAAGGAGAGATGAGCCACACGCTGCTACAACCGCACAGCCACCGCTACCCAGAGACACCGGCCACGGCACCGGGACAGGGATGGGGATGGGGACAGGGACGGGGATGGGGACAGGGACAAGGGCAGGGACAGGGACAGGGGACAAGGGACTGCCTCTGATCCATGGGGACACGGGTGGGGACAGGGACAGGGATGGGGACAGGGACAAGGGCAGGGACAGGGACAGGGATGGGGATGGAGACAGGGATGGGGACAGGGACAAGGGCAGGGACAGGGACAGGGATGGGGATGGAGACAGGGATGGGGACAGGGACAAGGGCAGGGACAGGGACAGGGATGGGGATGGAGACAGGGATGGGGACAGGGACAAGGGCAGGGACAGGGACAGGGATGGGGATGGAGACAGGGATGGGGACAGGGACAAGGGCAGGGACAGGGACAGGGATGGGGATGGAGACAGGGATGGGGACAGGGACAAGGGCAGGGACAGGGACAGGGGACAAGGGACTGCCTCTGATCCATGGGGACATGGTACTGCCCCTGACTCATGGGGACACGGGTGGGATCAGGGACAGGGGACACAGGCAGGAACAGGGCTGGAGGGTCAGGCCCTGGGGGTCGTTTCACTGATACCAAGGCCACTGCCCTGAACTTTGTCCTGTGCTTTTATTTCAGTTTTCCCACTGAAAATTCGGGAATAGTGAACAAGACCATCAAACTTACGGGTGGGTGTTTTCCCACACACAGATGTCTAATTGTGAACTGTGATGTTCAAATGATCTTATCAAAATTTAATTGAAATTGGGGTGAGCAAAATTGCTGATTCTACAGACAGATCCTATTTTAAATCTTTTCAATGGGCAAGTCTCTGCTCCAAACCCTTCCCAAACCACCACAGGACAATACCCAAACCCAATCTGTCCAGGTTGCCTTGGGTTATGTGGTTTCCGTTAAACCTAGGGCAACCAAAAATTCAGCTCTGGAATTAAATCCCTGCGGGACAGAGGAGGGTTTGCATCACTGAGGAACCACTGGGGACCATCTCCCAACTTCCCCCTGTGCCTTCTCCAGCCCTGACTGAGCACGCAGAGGAAGAGGAGGAGGGGGTGGTGGTACCTGTGCCCGAGCTCGTGGGCCACGGTGAAGGCCAGGGGCAGCCCCGTGTCCTCGTTGATGTTGCAGCTCCGGTGGGGTTGGCACATCCCTGCCACGTGGGACAGCCCCAGGGTCTCACAGGGCCTGTTCATGGCAGCACAGATGTCCTTCCTGGGGTGGTGGGGACAGACAGACAGACACAGAGCAGAGAGGGCGTTGGGGGCTGCAGGACAGAGCGTGGCACACGCCCAGGCACACGGACCCCGGCCAAACACAAGTGAGAACGGACGCGTCCAACGGCCGCCCACAAGGGAAACATTTGTGACCTTCCCTTTCCCCTTTCCTCTCCCAGTACCCCCAGCTTATTAAGCCTGATTAATGGCAACTGCAAAGCCAGACTGGCCACGTTTATTCTGTTGTATAAATAAAGCTGATGCTGGGAATAATAAAGCCATTACTGTGGGGAAGCACATCCCAGGAGTGCCGTGGTCCAGGGCAGCTCCAGCCACCCAGGGAGAACAGCTCCACTGAAGTAAAAGGCCTGAAGTGCCTGATTGCTGCTACAAAGCAAAATTCACAGAGAAGATAAAGCTGTTGTGGGTTGTGACTCACGGCCCAAAACACCACAATGCTGCCAAAAGCCAATGCACAGCAGCCTGAAACCCTCACAGTAGGCTTTGACTGCAAGGTATATAAACTTGGCCAGAGGCATGAATTCCTGTTGGCTCCATGGGAGGCCAGGGGCTTCCCAGAGGCTCCTCTGCCAAGACAGCCTCCCAGGGGAAAAGGAGAGTTAATCCCTGTGTACACCTCCTGGAAGGATCCAGCCATTCTGGGGCTTGGCAACAGATGAAAACCTGGTTTGGAAACCTCAGCTGGGAGCTGTGTCCAGGTTTAAACCTGAGATTTGAGACCAGTTCATAGAATCACAGAATCCTGGAATGGTTTGGCTTGGAAGAGACCTCAAATCTCACCTCATCCCAACTGCCTGCCATGGGCAGGGGCACCTTCCACCACAGTTCCAGCATTAGGACCCAGATATCTCCAGGTTTCACGTTACATATCTCAGGTGTGCAGGCAGTGCTCAGGATTGAGGTTTCACCAAGGTGTTCCTCTGCCTGCAGGCAGGTGAGCTTTGAGCTGCCAGCTTTTAGCACCCCATCAGCAGGAGGGCACAGTACCTGGTGAGCAGGACGGCGACGTCGTGGTGCAGGGGATGGGAATCTCCTTTCACATTGATGCTCTTCTGCCACTTGCAAAAGCTTTTCAAGGTGTTGTCTGCGTGGTGGGAGATCTTCAGGTCCTCCTGAGAAAGGAGAAGTCTGCTATCATGTCACTGCTGGAGCTGTTTGGATTTTGGGGTGGAGGGGGGAGAGTGGAATCGGCTGTGACTGCCATCCAGATGGAATTGCTCCATGTTTATAGGTTGTAGGCTGGGTGGGAAGACAGTCCTTTCCTGCTTTCTTTTCATTTGTGTTTCAACCAAAACATTAAATCATCCAGTAATGGGGGTTAAGAAACACCGTTAAAAAAATTCCTGTGCTGGCTGAGGGCGGAGGACACAGCTGGGAGCCCGTCTGAGCGGCCTCAAAGCCACCACAGCAGCTGGGACACGACCACCCAGCAGCCCACAGCCCTCTGCTCCCACATCCAGGGCTAGTTATCAGAAATTATCCCAGAAATCAGACTCAGCAGCTCCTCTGACCAGTCTGTCCCTGACTCCACCAGCCAAGACGAGGACGCAAACCTGGATTTCTCTTACACCAAGTCCTCCATGCCACCAAGACAGCCCAGGAGGGAGCCTGATTTTCCCAGCCTGGCTGCCAGGGTGGGGTGAGTCCCCCTGTGTCCCTCTCACCTCCTCGTGCTCCAGCAGGATGAGCCTCACTATGGCAATGTTGATGGGGTTCCCAATGCTGGCGTGGTGGAACAGCCCCGCCACCTGTGACAGGGAAGCAAAGCTGAGAACAGAGCCAGGACCGTGGGCTCCAGGGGAAGCTACTGGAGCCTGCTGACAACATCTTGGGGAATTCCTTGAACCAAAGACAAGAACAGACACGGGCCTGGCCTGAGGCCTGCAATGATTTCCAGTTGCACTCGATAGGATCTGTGTAGACACTGGAACTCATCCAGAGGCGCCCGGGGAAACCCTCTGCTCTCACGGAGAGAAGTGTTTAACATCTCAGAGGAGTTCAGCGCTCCCTGGGTGCCTTCACCACCTCCAGAGATCCAGGGATGTTACCTGAGGTCCTCTGCCCGATCCCATCCTTTCCTGGCATCAACCAAAGCTCTCTTCTGGAGAGCAAAGAGGTGCTGCCTCCAGCAGAAGAGAGAACAGGCTGAACCAACTCATCCCAACTTCTCTGCTTGTTTTATGGCACCAGCAAACCCCCTCCTCCCAGTTCCTGGTGGAGACCACTGCAGGCTGGTGCTCCTTCCCAGGAAAGCTGTTCCCACCTCTCCTGCTAACCCAGCTAGTGCCAGCTCTGGCACCCACCACCTCCCTTCCTCAGAGCACGTTTCCCTTCGAGGGGCCTCCCTGGGAGACCCGCATCCCCACATGGAGGGAAGGAGAAGGGAAGAGCCCTCGGGCCCCAGGGGAAATGGTGGGAGCCCAGCTGCTCCTGCCTGCACAGAGGTTTTGGCCTTGGGTTTGCTGGCACCAACCTGTCCCAGGGCTGCAGCAAGGCACCAGAGCCAGGGGGTGGGTGGCAAGAGCCTGAGGGATGAGAGGTCCCACCAGGGATGGACAAACCCAGAGGGGCTGTGGCTGCCCCAGCCCTGCCCTGCCCTGCCCAGCACTCACCATGTTCATCACGGTCAGCACGTACTTCTCGATGTTCTCACTCCCATGGAACTCCACCATCTTGGTGTCAGCCACCACCAGGGTTTCCACCCACTTCTCCCTGCTGATGGAGCGCTGCTTAATTCTCCTCCTCCTGTGCTGCTTCTGCTGCCACCTCTCCCTGCGCCTCTCGGACAGCTCCAGGCTTTCCTGAGATTCTGGGGATTAAAGGGGAGAAAGAAAAGGATTTTTTTCCTTGATAAAATGTCTGCAACTTTGGTAAAATATCCCTTTGGGTTTGTTTTTTTTTTTTAAATTCAGAGGAATAACCTTTTGATGTGGAGAAGACTCCACACTCAGACCATAAGTGATGTGCATTTTGCTGTGCTCTGCTCCAAGAGACTCTGAGCTCAGTCTGTTGCACATGATAGAAAAGCAAACAAACAAAGCATTTGAAGTAATTTCTTTGATTGGAACAGGGTTTGCAATATTCCATGAGGAAAATGGAGCCTCCCAGAGCAGATTTGTAGGGTTTGTACTGACATAGGAATTTATAGGCAACCCTGCAGAGATGCTTGAGAAATAACCTGAGGAACCCTGAGAAACAGCCCTGCTGGCTCAACATTTCAGATTATCATCTCAGATCTGTATTTTTCAGAGAGGGACAGTTCCCAATATGGTAAACTCTGTGCCCCAAAGCTGGACTGAAGCCTTGAGCCCAATCCCACGACCACCAGTGCCCTGGGCAAGCCGAGATGCTGCACAGAAGATTTCCTCAGGCACACGGAGCCTGAACTCTGCTCCTTCCCAAGGACAGGCAAGGGGAACGTTCCCTGGGCTGAGAGGAGTCTGGAGGGGGGAGAGCTGGGCTGCTCCTCACGCACACCAGCAACTGGGAATTCTCCAGCAGGGACTTTTCCTGTGACGCTGCTCCAAGATCAAGGTCAGGGTCAGCCCCAAGCTGGGGGAAGGCTTTACAAACCTCATCCCACACAGTGGGAATCGCTTGCATGACCAGTTTCAGAGGCTCAGGCTCACTTCCCTAACAATGGACTTGTACATTTTATGGACTGTACTGTCCATCAGCTGTGAAAGGGCGTTTTATCCCCCAGCCTGAAAAATCCCAACTATCTGGATAATTTGATGAATTACTAATGCCACTGTGACAGTTTAATCGCAGCAGCTTCCTTGGAGCTTGTTTCCATTGTGTCCTTGGCTGCTGAGCTTCCAGCTGGGATGTGAGGGTACTGCAGAGCAGAGGGTGCTGAGGGGTCCTGGGGGGGCTCATGTGGCATTTTCCTTTGGGGTGATCCCTCTCAAACACTTGCCCAGCTGTACACACAGCCTGCTCTGTGTGCTGACACAAGCCAAACAACACCCAGCAGCCCAACACCACCCAGCTCTAGTGGTGCTGGGCAAAGCAACACACACACCACATCAGGGCAGGACGAAAGGGTGGCAGGCATTAAAATCCTACAGACTCTGGGATTCCTCTCCAGGGCACATCCACACTGCTGGCCCTGACTGCAAGGGAGATGCACACAAGTTACACATGGGCCACAGTTCAGCCAGAGAAAAGGATTTTCAAGGATAAGCATCCCAGTCAAGAACAGACTTGAGTCGAGAACAGTCAAGACTTCAAAGACTTGAAGAAGCCGTTAAGATTATTACCACAGATTAAATAATTAATTTAGATTACCAGAAGAATGCCTGAAGATAAGCTGATTATAGCCAACCCCCCCCCAGTTTCTGAAAGCAGAGATCCCAAGGAAATAGCAAACCAAGCTGTGCTGCCTGGAAGAAGCAGCTCCACTGAGGAGTAAAGTGCCCCTGAGCTGCTGGGGATGGACTGAACTCCTCAGCCCCTGAAAACTGGGGTTTGGGACCTTACCCAACCCCTCTGCTCTGAGCACAGAAGGAACGACAGGCACTCTGCCCACAGCAACTAAGTCTCACTCCCAAAGTCCAACGCCCTGGCAGGTAAAATCCCCAAAGTTTTCAAGGAAACGCAACCCAATGCTCAGTGTCCACATCATCCCTCTACTTGCAGCGGGGCTGGGAGGAGCAGCTGAGAGCAAGAGGCCCGAGCTCTGCAGCCCTCGGGTCCTTGGTGGCCCCGACACTGCGGGGATGCCGGAGGAGGGGCAGTACCTGGCACGCCGCAGGTTTCCCGAGGGGCTGGGGGGCTCCTGCCCTGCTCTGCCCCGGCCTCGGGCGCCTGGCGCTTGTAAATCCTGTGGGGCTGTGCTGCCCCCTCCTCCCGAGGGCTGGGGGACACGGGCTCGATGAAATAGTCCTCGTTCCTGAGCCGGAACACACCTTTCTGGCAGGGAGAGACAAAGGGTCACGGGGAAGCCACGGGCTCCTAGCACGGGCTCCCTCTGAAGAACCTGGGAATGGGAGGGAGCATTAGAATCACAGGACCCTGGAGTGGGCTGGGCTGGAAGGGACCTGAAAGCCCATCCATCCCACCCCTGCCCTGGGCAGGGACACCTCCCACTGTCCCAGGTTGCTCCAGCCTGGCCTGGGACACTCCCAGGGATCCAGGGGCAGCCACAGCTTCTCTGGGAATTCCAGCCCAGCCCCTCCCCACCCTCCCAGCCTTCCCAGCTGTGGAGCTGTCATCCCTCCACACTGGGAGACACTGGTATGAACACTGCTGGTGATGCCTGTGAGCCCCAGAGAAGAAGAACCCCCCACAATCATCAGCTCCAGGGAACCCCAGGGCCCCCCTCAGGAACAGGGACCGGCACATCCTCAGCCATGTAGTACCACTTTTGCAAGCCCACGAGGAGTTTTTAGCTCTTCCCCCCCCCAAATGCCACTCTTTCAGGCCACTATCACCTTGGAAATACTGAGTGGAATAAGGCAGTGAAGAGTTAAGGAAACAGGGAGTAGTTTCACTACCACGTGTGTGACCACAGGCGCAGCTCGGAGCCCCTCGCTTCCAGCCCTGCTCCTCACAATCCCACATTTATGTACTAGAAGGCAGAGATTTGCCCTCTCTGGGAACCGGGACACAACACAGCCCTGCAGACACGGTTCCCAGCTCCAGGGAGGATCGGCACCCAGCTCATCCACGGCCACCTCAGCCCTGCGTGCCCCTGCCCTGCCGGCAGCTCCGCCGTCACTCCGGGCACCAAGGGGGGGTCCAGCAGCTCCTGCTCCTGCCTGGTGGGAGCAGGATGCCCGTGCCCGAGGGCTGGACTCACCAGGCCATCGCAGGTGCTGAGGGCGGCCAGCCCTCCCTCCGGCGCCCGGCCCCGAACCTCCCCGATCATGTGGCAGGGGTTGGGGGCGCGGGGCTGGATCTTGGCCCCGGCCGTGCCCCCGAATCGCCTCTCGCTGACGAAGCCCGGAGCCAGGAGGTTCCTGTTGAGGCTCAGGTTGAATTTCAGGGGTTGTCCTTTGTAATGCAGCTCGTAGAAGGCGGGGAACTTGCTGCTGGAGGCGGGAGACCGCCGGCGAAGGGCGCGGTGGGTCAGGTCGTAGGACAGGAAGGATCCGCTCTCGTCCACCTTGACGGGATGGACGATGTCGCTGCCGGGGCTCGGCGGAGGCGGCTCTGGGAACAGGGGGGCCGTGGTTACCGGCAGGGCTCCTCACCTTCCCTCTGCCATCCTCCCGCTGGGTGCGCAACTCCCGCGGCAGCTCGCTGGGCTCAGGTACCCAAATCCCAGTCGGATCGGGTAACTGGTGTCCACTGGGACAGACCCGCCCGCGGGGTTCAGGGCTGGGGTTGGTCCTGACAGAGGGTTAAGGTCAGGGGTAGGGGCGGGTGGGGAAGAACGAGGGTGGGCGAGAGGGGTCGGGCAGCTCGGGAGTTCTGCTCTGCCCGGGGCTGGTCCCGGTTTCCACGCGCACGCTCCTGCTGCCAGCAAAAAAACCACCAACCACCCCAAAAAAACCGCACCAAAAAATCAAATCCCAGCTTTGAAACGGTGTCGGGACGCCGTCTCTGGG
>VXBA01005137.1:52608-71569 GCA_013399895.1 Serilophus lunatus | reverse complement strand
GGATTGATGGGATGGGATTGATGGTTTGGGGTGGGATGGGATTGATGGTTTCGGGTGGGATGGGATGGTTTGGGATGAGATGGGTTTGATGGGATGGGATGGGATTGATGGTTTGGGGTGGGATGGGATGTTTTGGGATGGGATGGGTTGGATGGGGTGGGATGGGATAGGATTGATGGGATGGGATTGATGGTTTGGGGTGGGATTGATGGTTTGGGGTGACCTTTGGGATAAGGAATTGCAGTGGGTGTGTCCCTGCAGTGTGGGCATGCATTCATAGCAGAGGCTGCAGGAGGGGAGCAGGGCCCTGCAAACAATGCAGAACGTTTGGTGTGGTTTGGAAAAAAATTAAGCATTTCTCAGGGACTGTGGGCACCCAAACCCGGAGAATGTTGCTCAGCAATTGGAACAGAGGTGTGTTCCCACCTGCACTGGTGGGCAGTGTGACTCCTGAGGGTGGGAGTGTCACTTCTGCTTGTCACCCTGCCTGTACAGATATTTTCTTTAAATGAAAATCCTGACTGCTTGCTGTATCGAAATGGGCACTTCTGTGACAGCCTTTCCAAGCCTTTTACTTTGCTGACACACAGCAGCATTGTACAGTTGGGCAGCCCATCTCCCCAGAAATGCTGAGGCACTGCAGCTTCCAGAGGGGAAACATCTGCACCCAGATATCCTGTGTTAAGTGCATTGAAATTCCCACTGTGTAACCACACAATAAGGCCTTGCCATGGAGGAGGAAAAAACCAGGCTGAGAACCAATCTTGTCCTACTTAAAGCCCCCAAAGTGATCAGTTTTTCTTGCTGTTGCACAGCCCCAGCTCTGCTCCATCCCCAGATGGGAAGTGTGGGGCTCTGCTCTCTCTTCCTGCCTTCACTGAACTGGGAATAGCAGGTGCTGTTCCTCCTGCAGGATAAGGAGCACTGGGGGGCAGTGGGATCTCTCAGGAGAGCTGATTCCCTGCTCTGGATCAGAATCCAGTGTCACAGGGACCCCTGGGAGCGGGGCAGCTCTCCCACTTTGCTGTGGGGACACTGGGGCTGCAGCTGATCAGTTGATCAGCCCCAGACCTGCCTTTGAGGTGCTTCCCAGGCCCCTGGGGGCCCAGGGGTGGGAGGGCTCTCTGTTCTCAGCTGTTTGTGCTCCTCTCTTGCAGGTGAGAGGGTGCTGTGTTTCCATGGGCCTCTCCTTTATGAAGCAAAGGTAGGTGTGGCTGCAGGAGGCTCTCCCTGTGCCCCAGGAGGAGAAGGGGCTCTTCCAGTTTTCCTGCTGGGCCTCACTTAAGGGGGGGATCAAGGACAGAAAATGAGAACTTGATAATGTGTGAGAGCTTAAATCCTGGAGCTTTATATTACGGGACAGTTTCAGGAAACCCAGTGGCACTTGTGGTAAACTCCCAAAGGTTGTGGGGTCCTACATGTTGGAATATCTGATCCCAGAACTGTGGGAAGCATCTCAGGCTTCCTCAGGGGGCTGAGGACAACCCATGGGCTGCTCCAGCACCATGCAACAGAGAGCACTGGGCTGCAGTGACAAAGGAAGGGGCACTCCCAGCTCTGGTCCCAGTTCTGGCTCCTTCACCTCACCAATGTGCATTGCAGGTTTGGGATTTGGAGGGTGTCCCTGCTGCCTCAGGTTTGCTGAAGGTGCAGCTCAGGGTCTGCCTGCTGAAATGGGAAAAGGCTGTGTGGGTCAGAGGACGTGCAGAAATTCCTGGGGCATCTCAAGCAGGGACTTAAATCCATTAGGATTTGGTGCCAGTAAATGTTAAGTGATGGAGCAGCTTCAGAGGGGTGGTGGCAGCAGGAAATACTTGGCATCTCTCCTCGTGAGAGATGGGTGCTGTGATGTTAAAACAATGCCCAGAGCTCTGGCAGGGGCCAGGCTGCTCCAAGCCTTTCTCACTTTGGAGTTTCTGCCCTGTTCCCTCCCGTGCTGCAGGACTGGAGGATGAGGAATATGGGGATGTGTGCTCAGGGTTGTGTCCTGCCAGTGCCTGCAGAGGGGAGAGGAATTGAGACTTCTGGTTCAGTGGAGATAAACCTCTGTCAGAGCTCCTCTGTGCTCTGTCCCTCTTCTTTAACCAGGATCTTAAAAGGTTTCATTCATTTACCTCAAAGGGTTTCGTTTTAAAAGGTGCTTTTGAAGCAGTAATGAATAATAACCTTCATTTTCTTCCCTTTCCTTTGATCCATTTTTCTTGTGTGACTCTCAGTCCCTCAGGAGTTTTGCTCCTGAGCACATCCTGGCTGTCCCTCAGCAGGATGGCCAGAGAAGCTCTTGCTTGTGTCAGAGGAGTGTGAGGAGCTTCTGGACATCTCTGTGCAGTGGGGGCCACTGAAAGCACTTGTAACCTCCAGCAAGGAAAATATTGTGCTGCAGAAATATACCTTGAGTCACCTTTTGCTTCATGCTCAGCCCTTTTATTCTTCAAAACAAGTGGAGACAAGCACAGTGTGGTTGGGTTTAACTGTGAAGATAGTAGTTTATCCAACAGGAGTAGGAGAACCCTCCTCCCAAATGCAAGTCTGAGTTGAAGTTCCATCTGTGGCATCTTGGAATTGATTGCTGGAATATGATGTTGGCAATTTTTTAATTTAAAAAGGAGTCCTGAGCAGTTGTTGTGTAGCAGAACTCTCTCTCTAAGCACTTAAGGTGACTCAGCATGGCAAGACAATAGCAGTTACAGCTTCTGGGAGGAGTTTGTACTTTAATGGGGAAAAAAGTCCTTTAAAGGGGACTGAGAGCTGGAGCCCCAGAGGCAGCCACACGTTCCTGGGGCTTTACAACAGCCTCTCCCTGCTGCAGTGGCAGGGGTGTCTCAGCCTCTCCAGGACAGGGCTTTGACTTGCCAGGGGAGGTGCTGGGTTTAGTTGGTGTGACCATGAAGCTCAGGGGTGTGTGGTGGGCCCAAAATCCAGCTGGGGTTCTGTAGCTTCTGTTCTGGGCTGGTTTTCCTGTCAGGGATGTCCCTGGCTGGGTTTTGGTGCAGCTGTTGCAGCCTGGGCTGGATCCACAGGCCAGTCTGATGGAAATAACTGTCTTTGTTCACCTCCTGTTTACATTCTTTAAAGAAAAAGCCCTTCCTACAGGGCTCTGTGCTGTGGCTGGAGGGATCCCTGTTCTTAATTTTCCTGCAGGATTCTCCTCTTTCCCAGCAGCTGAGCTGTCTGTGGGGTGGGGCTGGATGGGGCTGAGCTCCAGGGAAAGGCTTGTGGCTCACAGGGGCAGGGATGTGGCTGCCTGGCTGCTCCTGGGGCATCCTCAGGGGTTTCTGCTCCTGCTCCTGGAGGGAGGGGTCCCTCTGAAGGGCTTTGCTTTGCCCTTCCCCATCCATCACCAGGCAGGAACTGGGCTTAGAGAATTCCCTCTCTGCTGTGGAATAGCTGCCAGGATTCCAGGTGCTGGCAGGGGAGTCTCTGCAGCCTGAACTGAGAGCTAAAGATCAGAACTGCTTCAGATCTCCTTGGGACTGACAGACCTTTCTTCTCTGTTCCAGTGTGTAAAGGTTGCCATAAAGGACAAACAAGTGAAATACTTTATCCATTACAGTGGTTGGAATAAAAAGTAAGTATTGCCCAAAATGAAAGCAGGATTCCTTTCCCTGTGCAGGGTGTGGGCTGGGTGCAGCTCCCTGGTGCTGGGAGGTTCTCAGGGGTTGACAGGAATGATTTTATACCTGAGCTGATGATCTGTGGCAACACAAAGAGCACTTTGCCAAACCAGCCAGTTCCTGCAGAGCTTGGGGTGTCAGCAGTGATGGGAGTGCTCTGTGGCCTTCTGAGTGCTCAGGGTGGAAACCACTGCAGTTCCTCCCTGGCTGAAGTGTCTGTTGTGAAAACTTCCTTGTGTGTGTGTAGGAAAGGCACCTCCTGCTGAGGGGGAGCAGAACTCCACTACCCTGTGCTGGACTTCCATGCCAGGACTGGCAGCAGGGGCTGGGGAAGCACAGCCTGGTTGGCCCTGCCCAGCAGCTGCTGTACCCTGGGCCTCACTTCCAGCCTCTCATGCCAAAGGAAACTTGGGGATACCTTTCCCCCCTGCAGGAACAGCAGGATTCCTGGTGAGGGATTGCTGGAGATCAGAGGTGGCTCCATGAAATAAATGTTGAGCCCTCTAAGGGTGACCACTTCCAGGAGGTTGTTGTGCTGATGTACTTCTCCTCTTTTTTTTTGAATTCTCTTCTTCCACTTGGTTTGAATTTAGGAAAAGTGGGATCCTTTCTTAGTGATGGAAAGGTTCTGGAGGGCTCAGAGAGCAGTTTCCTGTTAGGTTTGGTTTTGCCTCCTTCCAGTGCTGCAGGCTCTGAGTCCCAGCTCTGCTGATCTCCCTGCTGTGACTCAAAGCTGAACTCAGTGTTTGATGTGTCACTGGTGACTGCACCCACTCACCCTCCTGCCACAGGACAGGCAATGTTTCAGTGTAAACACCAACAGCTACAGCAGCACAATTAGCTGGTTTGGTGGCTCCTGGCTGGTAATGAGGCAGCAGAAATTTGGTCCTTCCTGCCCTTGTTGATCCCAGGGAAGGGGGGCAGAACTGGTGTCCTGCTTTTCTTGCTTGTGCTGTGGTTTTTTTGCCCTCAAGCTTCCAGTGAATGACATTAAAAGTGGTGTTGCTACAAGAGCCAGGGAGCTGGGGCACTGCAGCTCCTTAATTTGGGGTTCTGTAGTGATGGGCCTTTGCTAATTGCTTGGCTTCCTCTTTTTTTTTTTTTTTTGCAAATCTCAGCAGCCAGGGCACCAAAAAGGTTCCTTGCCCCTCCAGTGTGATGTGTCACCTGGTTACACAGCTCTCCCTGAGGCTGTGCAGGAAGGAGGGAGATATTTAAGCAGCTGATCAAGGCCCTGCCCTGAACACATCACCCCTGGAGGGGCTTCTCTGGCATTTTTGGATGCTGCCCTTGCCTTGTCCTCACACCCTGGAGAGCTGCTCCTGCTGTGAACACTGGTGTGGCAGCTGCTGAGAAGTGACACAGAACTCCTTCTAAAGAGCTTTACCTTTAGAATATCTTGGGCAATTTTAATGTGTTTTATTTGAGATGAACTGTCAGCTTGCTCAGGTGAGCAAACCCACTTTGTCACAGTGGGTTTGCTGCTGGTAATGGTAATTTCCCCAGCACCTCTTCTCTGAAATCACTCACTTCAGATTCTCCAAATATTCATTGCATCTTGGTTTCCTTCACAGACAGAAATCAGAGCTCTTCTCCTTACAGTAAGATCTTATTGCTGAATTTGTTAACCTGTGGAATGTTGGAATAGATAAAGGAAATTTGCCTCCTAATATATAATACCTACAGGTGTCCCATAATTTAATGAGCATGGAATAGTTTGGGGTTTTTTTTTCCTGTGATGCTCCTTTTGAATTAAAGACAGTCCTCTCCCTTTTAAATTGCCCATCCTTCAAGTTTGGGAAATTCTTTGGAAATGACTGAGGGCTGCCCCTCCCTAGGAAAACTCCAGCTTCAGTCAGTGGGGAATGTTTGGTGCCTTGCACCTTGAGTTGTGCCAGTCCAGGACTTGGCACAAACAGTTTAGTCCTAATTTCTGTGAAGCTTTGGATTGCCTGTTGTGTGTAGATGCAATTATGGGATGGTTTGGAGTGATCACTTGCTATTTGGATTTTTTTCCAGCTGGGATGAATGGGTTCCAGAAAGCAGAGTGCTCAAATACGTGGACACCAACCTGCAGAAACAAAAAGAACTCCAAAAGGCCAATCAGTGAGTGGTTTTGTGACAAGTCCTTCTCAGCAAATACTTTTAAAGAGCTTCAATCCAACAACTGCATATCAAGAGAAGGTGGTGTTTGAAAAAAGCAAAACGAGCTTCTTTTCTGTTGAAATCTCATTTATGAATTTTCTCTTTTCAAAGGGAACAATATGCAGAAGGGAAGATGAGAGGAGCTGCTCCAGGCAAGAAAACTTCTGGTCTGCAGCAGAAGAATGTTGAAGTGTAAGAAGGCTTTTATATTTTATTTTTTTTTAAAAGAAACCAAACAAAACAACCCACCCTCAAAAATACCTCCCAAACCTTTGCTTGACTGTTTTACTATTGATTTTTCTTAGAATAAACTCCATTATTGTGGCACAGCCCTTGCAAAAGCTGTTTCACTTCTGTGGTGTCAGAACAGCTTTTGTTGAAGTATTTTATTAAACTGCCTTTGGATGGGGCAGAGTCAATCCTGATTCAGGTACTGAGGAGACACACTCTGCATTTTTTCCTCTCTGTTCCTCTGAAGTTGGTGACCTGACACTCACAAAATTGGTGATTCCTCATAAGCCTCATGTGAAATCATTTTCTATATAGAATTTCCCAGTTCCTCCAGGCTCTGTCAGCACTTTGGAATAAAAATAATAATCCTTACAGTGCCTTCTCACTGCACAGTTGCCAAAGCTGCATTTAAGGAGTGCTTGTTTTGGCTGGTTTTGACAAAGCTAAACCCATACTCCATTAAAAATGATTTAGCATCTTAAGGGACCAGAAGCAAAAACTAATCAGAGGCTGTGACTGTCAGAAGAGGAGTTGTGGTCCATCCCCACTCAGGGCAGCTCTGCTGCTTTGCTCATTGGTCTCCAAACTGCTGTGTTTGGGCAGTGTTCCTCAGTCGTGAAGGTGGTCATTGCTCATGGGCTGTTTTGAATTCCTGACTCCATTTCTGATTTGTGAGGAAGCTGCTGAAATGGCAGCAGTTCTTCAGAAGTGGGTTTGGCAGCAGCCTCAGGTCCAGTGTGTCATTCATGGGCAGCTCTGTTATGAGACATGAATCCTTGGTTTGGGAAGTGCAGCAGCAGTGGCACAGTTAATGGGTTGTTGCTGTGGGTCCTGGAGCAGTTTCACTCTGGGATTAGTCAAAGCCCAGCCCAGGCTGTAATGGGCTCCTGGTCTCTGGGATGGGGAGCCTTTGGATCTGGCTGATCCCTAATCCTGGCTGAGTGTTCCCTGTGCTCTGCTGGGGGCTCTCAGGGGCTCTCCCTCCAGCTCAGGGTGTGCTCTGCCAGCTCAGCACTGACCCCTCTCCCAGACCAGGCACTGCTGTGTTCCTTTGGGGGTGGAACAAACCCCAGACCAAGTATCTGCAGAGACAGTTGATAATGAACGTCATTAAAACCTAATTAAACCAGCTCTAAATAATGGGCCATTACTAATTTGGCTGCTCAAGGAGCTGTTGCACCCCAGCCATCTCACATTTGAGTCAGTGGGAGGAGAGGTAATTGCAGGTGTGAGTCTGACAGAGGCAGGGGTGACTCAGCTGGCAATGTGCAGTTTGCACTACAGAGAGCTGGGCAGGACGAGCTGCAGAGGAGGGTCCAGCTTGAGCCACCCAGGGAGCTCAGACTGGGAGCAGGGGGTGACTTTAAACCCTTTTAAACTGGGCTTAAAGTCAGAGTTGGCCTCATGCTCCCTCCCACAGCTGATGTTGTGTCCAAGGGACACCCAGCAGCAAAACTGCCTTTGGTTTAAGCCCCTGTGAAACTAAAGCTCAACCCACATTACCAGGTCTGACTTTACTCCTGGCTGAAACCAGTTTTGGAGTGGGGCTGGCTTGTTCTCCTGCTGCTTTTTGCAGCACTCTGGGAGGGTCTGGGAGGGTTGGACTCTGATCTTGGAGGTCTCTTCCAACCTAGTAATGCTGTGCGAGTCCGTGTGATCTTAAAATCCATTCTTCAGACAGCCAAGCAATCATGGGAAGCAGGTAAGCACAGCTTATGGCCCAGGAGTGTTCAGCAGAACTATAATGTGCTGCCACAGAGGTAAATTTTGGCCCCTGAGAGTGGCTTTGTGGCTGGACACAAGGTGTGACCTCCTGTCCCCGACTCGCCGCCAGGTTCTTCCGCCGGGATGGAGCCCACGCCGTGTGCTGCCTGGAGAGCCCTGCCATCTCCACCCGGTGAGTCAGGGCTCCTGCCAGCCCAGCCTCTCTGCTTGCCTGCATTCCTTGTAGGGTCTCAGGGCCCTCAGCTGGATGGTGTGAGTTTGGCAGCTTTGTCCTTCTGGGGCTGGGGGTTCTTTAAATCCAGTTTTCAGTCTCTCCGCCATGTCCCTCTTTGACCACAGTGACCACAATGTGAGTGGTCAAATGCACTCTCTGTGTCCACTGTTTCCAACTGACTCCAGACTTTGGGAACTGGATTGTTCTGGAAGGTTTCACTGGTGTTCCTGCAGCCCAGAGTTCTGTGGAAACCAGTAACAGAGTTTTCTGCTGCATGAAAAATCTTGTGGTGTCATAACTCTGAAGCAAAGTCAGCTGGTGTTTCTTTCATGTGTTCTTATCTAAATATTCCCCTGAGCATCTGCTCCTTGTGCTGAACTTGGTGGACAATTTTTTTGGCTTTCTACTTTGGCTTTCTTAAGTCCCACTCTCTTGATAATTGCAATAACTTGTGTTCTTCTTGCAGGAAAACAAAAAAGAACAAGCAGAAAAGTAAGTGTGTCTTTATTTTTCTAAGTGGATCCCCTTAGTGAAGGGTTCTTAGCTGAAATAAGACCTTCAGTCTGCCCCAGTAATCTACTGTCACCTTGTGCTTTCCCCTTGGTCTCTCCCTGCTCAGGAGGGATGCACACTTTTCTGATTTGTACAGAATCTGCTTGTTTCAGTCTGGCAGGATTTTGACCTCTTGCAATTGAAAAGCAAAATAATATCTCTGTGAATGTATTGAAATAATTTCATAAGTCAAACTTCTGTTTTCTTACTGAGATGGGGATGTGGCACAGCTGCAGAGCTGAGCTGCTGTGCCCAAAAATTCTGCTAGAGAATATGACAGACAGTGACATACTGGTTTGGTTTAATGCAGGAACCTCCACCCCCAGGTAAGAGTCAGTACAGGAGTTTAAACTGTCACAAACGTGGCACTTCCAGAATACAAGTAATATTTAAAACAAAAACAAACAAGTGATCTGAGAGAAATCTGAGTATTATTCTAAATCTTTCCTGGTGTTTCTCACTGATAAAGTCTGTGTCCTGCACAGCTCCAGGCATTGGAGAGGGGAGCAGCACCAGTGAGACTCCCCAGCCTCCCAGGAAGAAAAGAGCTCGAGTAGATCCCACAGTTGAAAGTGTGAGTGTTCTCCATTCTCTGCCAGGGTTTTGGGTAGGAAACAGGAAGGGTGCTGTGCTCACAGTTGCTATCTCAGAGTAATGAGCCTGGCTTTGCTTTTTTCAGGAGGAAACATTTATGAACAGAGTAGAAGTGAAGGTGAAAATCCCAGAAGAGCTGAAGCCGTGGCTGGTCGATGACTGGGACTTGATCACCAGGCAGAAGCAGGTGACTTGGCAGGAGAACAGTTTGGGCCACCCCAGACACTGAAAAGTCATGGCCAGGTCCATAGGGGCACCTGTGTGTCTTGTTGGGTACTTCTGACTCTTGGCCTGGCTTTACTGAACTCTCATTTAGGAGTTCTTCATCAGGTTGCTGCTGAGCAGCACAAGTGTTAGATGGGAACCTGGATGGAGTCATAGAATCCAGGAATATTTTGGGTGGGGAGGGACCTTAAAGCCCATCTTGTTCCAGTGCTGTGGGCAGAGACACCCAGACCAGGCTGGCTGGGTTTTTATATGTCCAGATAAAACAGTTGGGGGTGTTCCTCTAATAAGAGGTGGCATCTTAACCTGCTCATTTCATTCTAGAAATGGCCTTGTGTGCATTGGTCTCGATTTACTTTCCAGGTATAAATGTCTGCAAAGCTTAGCCAACTTGTGTTTGTTGTGTTTGACTTCTGCAGCTCTTCTACCTTCCTGCCAAGAAGAATGTTGACTCCATTTTAGAGGATTATGCAAACTACAAAAAATCCCGAGGAAATACTGATAACAAGTGAGTGGTGATCACTTCCAGCCTCAGGCACTTCCTTTGCTGCTGTTGTTGGAAAATTGAGTGAGGTGGTGAGACATGGCCCAGCCCAAAGTCCAGTTTCCTGTTCCAAGACCAAGGTGATGGAGGAGTTTGGAAATCTGGAGGGGGTAATTCCAGGCTGCAGTTCTGCTTGCTGGGTGTGATTTCTGCTCCCCCCACTTTCCCCAAGCCTTTTCCTGAAGGAAGCTTATACAAACAGCCCAAAAAGCTGTGTGGGAGGTGTACTCAGAGCTCCTGGGCTCTCTCCCAGGCACAGGGCCAGGGAGTTGGACAAGGACTTGGAAAAGATTCAGATGGGCAGACCTAATTACTTGTTTCTAATTACCCCAGCAGCCAGTCCTGACCACAACAAGGTGTGTTTATTCTGAAGGAAGCTTTCCTGCTTTAAGGGGAGAGAGAACAGAAAGGGGAAGTTATTTTCTATTCAAGAGGAGGCAGATTATTGACTTGTCAGGGTGTTTTAACCTTCTCTGATGTAATTGTCCTGATGCCTGTTCTAAATTTGTTGGCAGGGTGGAGTGAGAGTTGGTTTCTCAGTGTCACTGAGTCCTGTGCAGGGAGGGTGAAGCTGCAGGAACATGGCAGGAGAGGCCTGGGAAGAAGGGATCAGGTGCCTGAAATACTGAGAGACTGTCCCTCTCTTTGAGCAGGAGTTCAGTCCAGTTACTTCAGTGTTGTACTTTTAAAGTGGTGTGAGTTGGGATGAACTTCAGGTGAAGACAGAAGAGCTGGTAGGTGTCCCCAGCAGAGCCTGGTCCTTTGGAAAGGCTGCTCCAAGAGATCATCTTGGAGTGGGTGACTGAAAGCAAAGCTGCTCTTGGTTTGCCTAAATTCCTGCTGAGTTCAGAGCAGCCTGTTCTTAAGGGAGGTCTGGAAATGCATCTCTCCCCAGGGCTGTGCAGTTTGAGGTCTCCTTGAAAGGTTTGAAGGCCTATGAAAGACCTTCAGGCTTTTGCTGCTCTCACCAAGCCCAGGCTCCCCCTGTGTCCATGCAGCCCTTGGAGCAAGGCTGGCAGTGTTCTCTGTCCACAGGGAATATGCTGTCAACGAGGTGGTGGCTGGAATTAAGGAATATTTCAACGTCATGCTGGGAACTCAACTGCTCTACAAGTTCGAGAGGCCCCAATACGCCGAAATCTTGGCAGATCACCCAGATGCTCCAATGTCTCAAGTGTATGGTGCCCCACACCTCCTGAGGCTGTTTGGTGAGTGCCACCTCGGGAGGGGGAACAGCAGCTGCAAGGATTCATCTCCTCCTTTTCCCTTCCAGAGTCTGTGACAGGCAGCTCTGAGTCGCGAGTTCACTCTTTCCTTGCTCCAAAATGGCTCAGAGCCATTGAGGGGTTTGGAATGGAAATGAGTTTTTAAGTCTAGTTGAGCTTGTACTCTGTTGGAGTAGGTTCCTGGGCTGCTTTTCTGTGCTGCTGTAAGTTGTGGGCTGTGCTTGAGCACGTGCTGCAGCTGCTGTGACTAACGAGTGCTCCTTCCCTCGGAGCAGTGCGCATCGGAGCCATGCTGGCCTACACCCCCCTGGACGAGAAGAGCCTGGCTTTGCTCTTGAACTATTTGCATGACTTCTTAAAGTGAGTACTCCAAAGGTCTTGCAGCAACAAGGAGAAGGTTCAGGGAGCACGGGCTGTTGTACTGCTGCCTGTTCTCAGGGAATGGTTGGGTCATTTGGATCGTCACCGACGTTTGCAGCGAAGCTCTGCCAGACTCTGGTACAGGAGCAGAGTTAAACTGGGCTTAATTCTGCCCTGTTGCACTGAGGTTATTGCTAGTGCTAGGAGAAGGGCTTCCCTCTGCCAGGGAGAGATGGGATAGTGGGAAGGGATTCCTGGCTGGGAGGGTGGGCAGGCCCTGGCACAGGGTGCCCAGAGGAGCTGTGGCTGTCCCTGGATCCCTGGGAGTGTCCGAGGGCAGGTTGGAGCCCCCTGGGACAGTGGGAGGTGTCCCTGCCCAGGGCAGGGGTGGGATGGGATGGGATTTAAGGTCCCTCCAACCCAAACCAGTCTGGGATTCTGGGATTCTGTTTATCTGCACTTCTAAACTGCCCAAAGCTGCTACTTGTTTCAAAATAAATGGTGCAACATTTATTTATAGTTGCTATAAAAAGCAGATGATAATTCCAGCAAGCTATTGAATTACACAACAGCTACTCAACAACAATTGAGCAAATGTTAAAAAACTGATGAACTTTATGAATGTTATTTCTGGGACAGGCAGTCACTGGAGTTTTAACGTGCTGCAGTGCCCTGCAGCCATGGGATATTTGGGAGGAAAACACCATCCTGAATAATAATAAAAGGCTTTAATGAGAAATGAGATGTGCTTTAAAGTCCCTGCCAACCCAAACCATTCCAGGACTCTCTGATGGGATCAGCAATTGGGAGTTCAAAGAAAGCTCTCAGTAAATGCAGGATGGCTCTGCAGCAGGGCTTGGAATGGATCAGCCTGATAACCAGGGAAAAGCTGCCTTGGAATAACCTGAGAGCCTCGAGTAGACCCTGTTCTTTTGGGTCAGTCTGAGGTTAATGCAGGTGCTGAAGAGCTTTGGTTGTAAAGGCAGGAATGTGAAGACAATGACTAGAAATCCCTGACTCCATTCCTTGTTTTGCCATCACATTCAGCCCTTGAGGTTCCCTGTTTGTGCAGACAGAACTTCCTGGTGTCCTGTTCCCTGTCCCTCCTCCTTTGAGTAGATAGAAGTAAATCAATTCTTGGTGCTGCAGCTGCCCAGACCTCAAATGTCAACTGTTTCTCCTTGTTAATCCTGACCTCCCTGAGCTCACCTGGAGCCAGAGGAGTTTGACAGCTTGTATGGAATTGGTTTTTTTGGCATGAGCTGTCAAATGTGGAGTTGCCTGACACAGCTGACACGAGCAGCTCCAGGTGAGGTTTGTACCCCCCAAATCCTGTGCTGTGATCTGGACTGACAGCTCGTGACTCTAACCCTGGTGCTGAGCAGCACAGACTTCAGGCAAGAGGTAATTTCACCTGTTTCTTGTTTTTGAAGGTATTTAGCAAAGAATTCCTCTGCACTGTTCAGTGCCAGTGACTATGAGGTGGCCCCCCCGGAGTACCACCGGAAAGCCGTGTAACCCCAGCCCCTGGCACTGCCCATTCTGCATCCTGGCCTTCACTCCCCACTGCACAGCTCCTGCTCAGACCCTGGAATGGACTCATTCATGTAAGGTGAATGCAGCTGTGTGTGTGAAGTGGGACTGGCATGGCAAGTTCTGAAGATTTCCTGTCCCAAAGTGGAAGCCTGGAGCTCCCAGGAGCTCTGGGCTGTCCCTGGTGTGCTGTTGGCATCAGTGGGATGTGAAGGAGTGTGTTCTGGTGTGTCATTGTCTGAACCCAGTGCTGTAGGGCTGCTCTGAGGTGAGGGTTGGCCTCACTAACCTGCTTTGTTCCATAGTACCACAGCCCCACGAGGGCTGTGTCACCCTGTGTTGGTGCTATTGACTGTCTGACTCAACCCATCGACTTGTTGTGTTGGAGGTTCAATGTTTGGTCCATAAATGTCTGCTTTTCTTGGGGTAGTTGAAAGACTGTGACTTTTTTATATTCTGACAGTAGGAAAACGTGTTCTCATCTCGTAGTGTTTGGAAATGTTGGTCTTTCATGGAGCTGTTTTACAGAGCTGCAAATAAACTTTTTTTAATTTCAGATGCTGTTCCCAGTGTTTGTGTCTGTATCAGTCACTGCCCTGTGAGTGGCCTAGCCAGGGTGGCCCGAGGGAATGAGGGATTTGGGGACATCTGTTAGTGTTGCATGGCTGAGGGGGTCTGAGCAGCTGCTGTTTCCAGGCAAAATCCTGTGATTCCAGGAAATCACAGCATCTGGGGACCCAAGACCTGTCCTGGCCAAGGGCTGCGCTGGTGTGGGTGGGGTGGGGTCGTGCCCTTCCTGCAGGGGCTGGGTCCTGCACCCACCCTCCTCCCCAGGAGCTGCCTGTGTGTGAGGATGGAAGGGGCTGGGCAGGGCCAGGAGAGGTGTGAGCACATTTCCTGCCCAGGAATCCAGCGGGGTCCTGTCCCCCCCCTGCCCCCTGTGCCCTCCCCCGCGGGGCTGGGACAGGGATGGGCTGGTGGGACAACGAGCTCTGCAGAGGAGCAGCAGGATCTGCTGTTAAATGGAAAAAAGAACAATATTGAGCAACCATGTGAGGGGAAGTTTCCATGGAAACTGAGGCAGGGCTGGGAGCAGCTGCAGCTTTTCCGAGGCGGGTTCCTACCAGGAATCCTGTCCAGGGCAGGGGAGGGGGGCTGCGGGTTCCCTGCCCCTCTCCAGGATGGGCAGGAGCAGCCCTGGGGCTCTGTGGGAGGGTGGGGGCTCCTCTGGCTCCTGGTGGTGTCCCAGCCACTGTCTGCTCTTGTCACACCTTCATTAGGTTAATTAGGTACTGCCGGTAATTTATCACCGTTACCCGGAGCCAGGACCGTGTTCTGATCTGAACAATGGATTTATCTCCTGCCAACTGCCCCGACAGTGGAAACACTTGGGCTGTCAGTGCTCGTGTTCACAGCACAGCGTTTGGAGCCAGACGTGGACAGATGTGCTGGTGGTGCTGTTGTTGTATGAGGAGCTCCCGGGTGTCCTGCTGGAAATGCAGGGGCAGGACAGCCCGTGTGAGGGTGGCAGCAGGGCCTGGAGGTGGTGCCACAGCCCCCTGGGCAAGGCTTGTACCCCTGGGTGAGTCACAGGGTCCTGCTAAGGCTCCTTCCCTCCCCTGCTGCTCCTGTGCTGAGCTGGGGAGACAAGCTCTGTGTCTTCCAGGCTGTCCACAGGCAGGGAGGGGAGGAGAGCAGGGAGCCCTGCCCGTGTGTCTCCAGCCAAGGGGTGTTTGGGATGCAGGATGTTTTTGTGGCAGCTTCCCAGGGTGCTGGGTGTCCCCAGGGGGAGGATGGGCCTGGTGCTGTGTTGTTCCTCTGGGCTGGGAAGCCTCTGCTCCTCCTGGGAAAGCTGAACTCTTCCCTGGTGGCCTGGGGCATCAATTGTTGGATTCAGGCAGAGATTTCACACAATCGTTTGGGTTGGAAAAGACCTCTCAGATCATTGATTTCATGCCAAGCCTGGAGTTAAAGCCCTCCGTGTCTCTCCCAAGGTGAGGGGTGCACAAAGAAAAGCTCCTGCTCCCAATGCTGTGGGATGAGTGTGGCCTGTCCCTCACAGCCTCAAGGCTGGGATCACTGCTCTGGATCTGGGATGGAGTAACTGGAGCTGTGGCATTATCCCTGTACCCAGCAGGTCTGTGTATCTCAGGAGAGGGATGGTGCCCTTGCAGTGGCACAGCCCCCACGGAGGCTGGGAGTGCTGGAGGGCTCTGGTGCCTTGGGTGGGGCTGTACCTGCTGGGGAGGCTGACACAGGGTTTGCAGAGAAGGAAATGCTGTCTCCTCAAGGATGGAGTGCTGGAAGCCAAACCTGGTGGCCTGGGAGGCTCTTGGCAGTGGGGCAGCACAATGCCCATGCTGAGCAGAGCCCCTGGCACAGCACAGTGTGACTGAGCCTGGGGGAGCTCAGCTGGCCCAGTTCCTCCTGCAGAAGAACATGGAAAAGTGTTTTATTCAGAGACTGTGGCTGAGCTGCGATGAGGGACTGTCCCTCTGGGGTGGCCCTGGCTGGGGGGGGGGCTGGGCTTCCAGCTGTGCCTCCTGCCCCCTGTGCTGTGTCACCTTTTTCCTTCCTTTGCTCCAATCCCAGGGTGATTTCCTGCGCTGGGTCCCTGTTTGCTGCCGTTTGGAGCCTGCCCGGCACAGCAGCGGTTGTGCCAGAGGAGGTTCCAGTGCTGCTCCATCCCCGCGGCCAGTCCCTCCCCCTGAGCTCCGAGTCCCCGGGCTGGGAGAGGAGGGGAGGCAGGAGAGCGACCCCTGCACGTGCCCAAACTCAGCCACGGCATCCCTGCAGGTGAGTGCTTCCCCCCGTGTCCTGCCTGCCTGTGTGCTGCCTGTGCCGGCTCTGGGGCGCTCTGGGATGTGCTGGGGGCAGCCCGTGCCCTCCTGGGGGTCTGTGGGGCTGTGCCAGTGCCGGGGGTGCTGGGGCTCCTGCGGGAGATCAGGGGCTTAGAAGGGAATGAGGAGCTAATGGGTCCCCCCGCGGGGCTGCAGCCAAAGCCCATTAAGCGTCGGTGTGACTCCCTGTTACCCACAATAGGCTTTTGCAGGTGCTTTCTGGGCTTTCCACACGCTCTAATGCCACCCTGGGATTGTGCCTTCCCGCTGCTAATTAGTGACTGGAATTAGCGGCGTGAACGGTGGGGAGGTGCAGGGAGCAAAGCAGAGGATGCTCCCCTGGCCCATCACCCACAGGAGCTGCTGGTGCAGCAAAAGCAGCTCCAAAGCCTTGGGCCCAGCCGTGGCTCTGCTGCCTGGGTGCCCTTCCTGGGTGCCAGGGAACTGTGACCTGCTCCTCTCAGAGTCAGTCAGCTTCCTGCAGCTGCCCGGGGCTGCCAGGGGCTGCCAGGGGCTGCGTCTCCCCTCCAGCTGCTGGGTGGCACCACTCCATTCCCACTTCCACGGGGTTCCAGTGGCTCCACATCACCCCGGAGCCCCAGCAGCTGCTCAGTGGATCTGGGAGCCCTTGGCTGGGCAGCACCCACTGGCAACACGAGCGAGGGAAGGGTGGGATTGCCTTGGCAAATCCTCCCTGGAGGAGCGAGGCCGGGGGAGCAGCTCCAGCTCAGACACTGCTGTCACCTTCCATTTGCACCGAGGGGCTGCTAAATGCAGCAGGGAAGGCTGCTGGCTAATGAGTTTATTCTTTAAAGAGCCTTGAGGAGGGACTGAGTCATCTGGGAAAGGCTTCCCTCTGCCAGGGCTGGACAGGGGAGTCATTAATCTGCCAGGTCAGCCAGGGGAGCTGGAAAACACAAACCTGTGACTGTTCCCTCCTCCAGGTCCCCCAGAGACCAAAGCTGGGTGACAGGGCTGGATGTGGTGGCCCAGGCCAGCCCTCCCTCCTTCCCTTGGGGGTTTCATGGGCAGCAGAGGCTCCTGCAGGTGCCCACGTTGCAGCCCTGCTGCCTCCTGTGCCACACTGCTCCTGCTGCCAGCACTTCAGCAGCAGCCTTGTGAGCAATCCCGTGAAATTCCCCGGGCTGCTTGAGCTCCTGTGAAGTGGGAGAAGTTCAGGGAGGGGCTGTGCTGCACTCGAACAATTTGCTGCCACACAATTGCTCTTGTTTCTCTGCCCTGCTCCCTCCTTCCCTTCCTGTAGCAGCTGGAGGGGAAGCGTGGCCTTGGGGAGCAGGGGGTCACCAATATTTTAGGAAGTTCTGGCATTTTTGGCTTTGTTTTTTTTAAATTTGGAGAATGTAGTGTGTCAAAAAAAAAAGTGTTTTACCCAAAACTTCCTTTACAAAACCCGTGGCACGTGGCCACCTGCCACGGCAGAACAGGGTTTCCAAATGTTCCCAAACCTCTGCCAACTTCAAGCAACGCCCCTGTCACTACAGAACAGTCTCACTGGAAACTCCTCCTCCCAAAGCCCTGCAATTGCAGAATCACTGCAGGTCGTGGCCTTTCCAGCCTCACCAGGCACTCTTGCACAGCGTGAGGAGATAACACAGCAGCTGCACAAAGGCAGGAGGCTCCAGGAACCCTTGTACACCCCTGAGAGGGAATCCTGGCAGAGCTGGACCAGCAGACAAGCCAAGATGTTTTCCCACTGTGCAGCCTCAGGGAGGTAAAAGCTCATCCTTGTTTTAACTCCAGCAGCCAGGAGCTCTGGGCTGCTCCAGCAGCAGCTCCTGAAGGTGTTGAGCTGCTGAGGGCTTGCAAAAGCTCCAGGTGCTGCCCAGACCTGCCCACACATTCCTCTCCTTCCTCTGTTTGCCTTGTGACTCTGCCCCAAGCCTTCCCCTGGGCAGGGCATGCTGTGCCAGGCACGGGGCTGTCCAGGCTCCTCAGCCCTGTCCTGGCAGCTGCCCCCTGTGCTCTGACACGGCCCATTTTCCACCCGGAGTTTGGGTGCTGGGGTCAGCTGCTGCTCCCAGGAAGGAGGGGGCTGGTGTGGGGGCAGGGGCAGGAGAGCTGAGCTCCCTGCTGGGGGGTGGGGCTGGGCAGCCAGGCAGGGCTCGTCCAAGCCTGCAGGGGCTCGAGGATGTTTCCCTGCAGGAAGGCAGAGTGTGTGCTGTGCCCCTGCTGTGGTAGCTGGTGGTCCTGGCTCCGACTGGGGAAGTCCTGGCTCCCTCAGTGAGGTATAAAAGACAGAAAAGCCCCCGGGCTGCCACCGTGCCCTCAAACAGCCTCGGCTTCTCATTGTGCCATCCTGGTGTGGACCGGTTCAGCCTCACCCAGGTGGGTCAGGCAGGGACAAAGGCACAGTGCCCCCTCCCTGCCCTGTGACAGCCCCTGAGCACTCCCCGAGGTAAGAGGAGAGTGGCTTTGGCCCAGAGACATCCCAGTGTGGGCTGGGATGACCTCCCTGAGGAGCTGTGGGTGTGTTACCGCCGGCTGCTCCCCTGCTGCAATCGCTGCTTTTGTTTTTAAATTGGGTGGGGAGTGGAAACCCCTTTCCGTCCACACCAGAGGGATTCGTTATCCAGGAACCCGGCGCTCAGATTCGCACTAATGAAGCTCCCACCCCTCTTTCCACCTTTTCTGATTTCTACTGAGCTCTGGAAACGGGATCAGCATCACCCCATGAGCCCCACAGCCATGCTGGTGCTACTGGGGCTGGGGCAGGTGCTGGGGCTCTGAGCTGGCACCGAAACGCTGCTCCTTCCCTGGACTGAGAGGATGCTCCAGCTGCTGCCCCCCGGAGTGAGAGGATGCTCCAGTCCCTGTGTCCATCCCCGAAGTGAGGGGATGCTCCAGTCCCTGTGTCCATCCCCGGAGCGAGAGGATGCTCCAGTCCCTGTGTCCATCCCCGGAGCGAGAGGATGCTCCAGTCCCTGTGTCCATCCCCGGAGTGAGAGGATGCTCCAGTCCCTGTGTCCATCCCCGGAGTGAGAGGATGCTCCAGTCCCTGTGTCCATCCTCGGAGTGAGAGGATGCTCCAGTCCCTGTGTCCATCCCCGGAGTGAGACGCTGCTCTGTGCTTTAGGGCCAGGTCGGCCCTTCCCCCGCAGGATCCCGGTGCCCTCCCTGCCTGGCATCGCTGCCCGGTG
>VXBA01005137.1:42017-52581 GCA_013399895.1 Serilophus lunatus | reverse complement strand
GGGGGGGGGGGGGTGGATTGCTCGGTACACGAGTGCCGGGGGGTGACCGCAGGGACCCCGGAATCCCACAATCACAGAATTCCTAGGGCTGGCCGAGCTCCTGCTGCTCTGCGGCCCTTCCCAGCCCAGGGCACGGGTCCCGCTGCCCCTGCACACCCCTCCGAGCCTCCGCTGGCACCCGGGGCAGGGGCGGGGAGCGATAATGCCCGGCTTGGGCCACCCTCGCGGGGTCCGTGGGCCGCTGCTGCCAGGAATCAGCCCCTGGGAGCGGCTGGGGAGCAGCTCCTTCTGTCTCTCGGCAGTTCGGCAGCGGAGGCTCTTCCCCGCGATCTGCTCTGCAGTGTCTCTGTGCCGCAGCTGAAGCGGGGCAGTGGCTGCAGCCTCCCCTGCCGCGGGCTGAGACGCACAAAGCGCTGCTCTGTCTGGAGAGCCAACATCCCCGCGGGCTCGAATTGTGTCTCGCAGACAGATGCGGTCACTCGTGTTACTGGTATATTTTTTTTTTTGCACCCCCGAGAGAACTAATGATACGGAAAAATTAATTTTGGTTAAAATCTGCTGTGCTAAAAACTGTTGAGGTTTTTCGGTTGGTTGGTTAATTTTCTTTTTTTTTTTTTGCTTGTTTGTTGGGAGTTTTTGTTGTTGTTGTTTTGTTGGGTTTTTTAACAGAGGAAAGCCCAGTTAGCCCGGAATAAGGAGGGTGGAGGAAGAGGTGGAGAACATCAGCAGGGCAGAGAGCGCGTGTGCCGGGCTCCTTCTGGGGCTCCTGCCCAGGGCGAGCCGAGCGGCTCCGTCCTGCCTTGGCCACAAGGTTCCGTGGGTGCCCCCGGGGGTGCGGGCGCCTTCCCGAGCCAGCCCAGCACCCCCTGCCCCTCTGAGCGCCCCGGGGCCACCCGGGCCCCGTAACCCGACCCTCGGAGCCCCCCGGGGTCCGGAATGTTCCCTCCGCCCCAGCGCTGGGAGCGGAGCGGGCGCCGCCTCCATCGGCGAGTTTCTACTTTTAACGCGTTCGAAGATCATGTCTGTGACCTGCTCTAACTTTAGGCGTCGGTCTCCCCGGGCTGAATCCCCCGCAGGGAGGGAGGAATGAGTGCAGGTGTAAAATTAGCCGGATTATTTATGGGCTGGCGGTTACCAGTGCCCCATCCCGAAATGTCCCGCTCGTGTCCCCGCTCCTGCTTCCCCATCACCCCAGGATTAGCCTGCAGTCGAAATCTTGTTATCCAGGCGGAGTTTGGAGGGAAAGGACACCATTCCTGCCGTTAGGAATTGTTCCACGTTAGGAGAAGTAGCCTTTCATTCCCGATGGTTTGGCTGGGAAGAGCTCGGGAAGCAGAGCAAGGATGAATGGGGTGTTTCTACCCTGTGCTGCAGCTGGAGAAGAGATTATGGGAAATAACTAACATGGAAATGTTAATCAGCATTAGCAGTAGTCCAAATTCCATTAGCAGGAATGCTAAATCCGGAGGAGGAAAGGGCTGGAATTAGGGCGGCTTGGCAACAGGCTCTCCTCCCCGAAGTTTGGGTCTCGTGCTCCGGGATTTAAGCTGTTGCTTAAAATCTGAGTAATTTTCTTCCCCTCATCAGTTTGAACTCCGAAAACGCCGGAGCAGCTGTAACTCAGCACACGGAGGGTGCGGGAGCCTGGGAAGCTCTGCTGGGGACACAGGAAAGCAGCAGCTCATTAGGGAGAGCAAAAACATCCCTGCCGGGATTCCGTGTGCCAGAGCTGGAGACACCGAGGGGACTGAGCAGGGCTGCAGGGGCACGGCAGCCTGCAGGGTTCATGGGACCCTGGAAGGACATTTGCTGCGGTTTGGGGTTTTCATGCCTGAATATGATCTCCTGAGCTTCTGGGGTTTGAACACTTAGTATTGCCTTTCATCAGACTGTTCAGTCCCTAATTTCAGTGTTTTTCCCTTTTTGCTTTATCTTGGCCCTTGTTTACCAAGTTTTTATAGTTAATATTTTGGAGGCAACTCAGCTTTCTCCTGTTCTGCTCCTCTGGAGAGAGGCTGGGAGAGCTGGAGGTGTTCAGCCTGGAGAAGAGAAGGCTCTAAGGAGCTTTCCAGGGCTAAAGGAGCGAGATGGAAGGACAGGACAAGAGGGGATGGAGGGGCAGGTTAGATGGGATATTGGGAAGGGATCCCTGGCTGGGAGGGTGGGCAGGCCCTGGCACAGGGTGCCCAGAGAAGCTGTGGCTGCCCCATCCCTGGGAGTGTCCAAGGCCAGGTTGGAGCCCCCTGGGACAGTGGGAGGTGTCCCTGCCCAGGGCATGGGTGGGATGGGATGAGCTTTAAGGTCCCTTCCCACTCAAACCCGTCTGTGGTTCTATGATTCTCTGTTCCCATTCGAGCTGGAATTTGAGGGGGATGTGGACCTGCCTGTTGTGGAGTATGACACGGGGGAAATCCCTGCAGCAGAGTTCACCTCTCTCCAGCAGAACTGGAACTGGTTTGGATTCAGCTTTGCTTCTTCCCCCACTTCCACACTCCTGGATGGCTGCCTGGGCCCTGCAGGGGAGGGAGGGGCAGCAGAGCTGTGCCATTGCTGCTGTACAGCTGATTCTTCCAGAGGCTCTTACAGCAGAGACCGCTCCAGAACACTTCCCAGCTTGGATGCAAGGATGGAGTGTGAAAACTGCACTGTAGGAGGATAGAGGGTATTTTATGGATAGAGTTACCACAGAGATTTTTTCACTGCACTTGAGCAAATAAGGGTGTTCAAATAACAGAATGCAAGAGTGATGGAGACTGACACTGTTTAGCAGGGCTGGAGCCTCACCAGCTAAAACAAGCCCTGAATTTAGGAGCAGGAGTGGTCCATGCAGCCAGGGAAGTGAGCTCCCAGAGATCCCAGGGGGGATGTGGACTCGGGGGGCAGAGGTGCCATCCCAGAGGGGCTGGAGAGGCTCTGACTGCAGGGACAGTGTCTGGGGTCTGCTCCCAGTGCTGCCCTGGGCCCTTGGCACAGCACAGTGGCAGAGCAAAGCCCCCTCAGAGCAGTTCCCAGGCTGGTTGGGTGCTTTGACCCACGGGTATTTTTTTCCATCTCTTTTGAAATGATGAGACTTTGAGAAAACCCATCCCTGAATAGCTCTGGCAGCACAGATCCACAGGCAGCCAGCTCACGTTTCCCAGCTTTCCAAGCCCTCTGCAGGTGTTCTGGGCTGCCTGGTGCCTTTGTCCAGCCCCCTGCAGTGGCAGTGGGACCAGGACACAGCCTACCCCTTCTTCCAGGGCTGCTCCAAGGGCTGGGGCCTCTGCTCTGCTCCTGGATTTGTGCACAGATTGCTGCCTAGCATGAGCCAAAGCTGCTTCCCAGAACCCAACCCCATTCACAGGAAATCCAGACCCCATTTGCCATCGGCCAGCATCCAAGGGGAGCAGGGAAAGCAGGCACAGGATTTATTTTGAAGGAGTACCATGAACTCAGGGGTGCAGTAACTGGTGTGCCAGACCCGGGTCACCCCAGGCTCCCTGTTCCCCCTGTGCTACCCCGGGGGTTGTTCCTCCTCTTCCTCCCCTGCTGCAGCCCTGCTCTCCCTCCCTCCTGTGAGTCCCAGGCAGGTTTGGCTGCTGCAGGTCCAGCTGCTCCCAGCCAGGGTTTCAAACCCCGCTGGTTTCCTGCTGCTCAGAGCAGATGGAGAGCAGGGAAAGCACGGCCAAGATAATGAAGTTAATTTGTGAGGCCTGGAGAGCTGTGTGCTGTTTCTCTGGCTTCAGCAGACTCTGCTGGTTGGGGTTACTGTGGGAGATGCTGTGGTTGCTATTCCTGCATGCCTGGATTGCTGCTAACCTGGGACCCTGCCTCCTTTGCTCCTCCATCAACTTAAAAATGAATCCAGGGTCTCTCTGGTGCTGACAGGAGCTCCCAAGAAGAGACAGAGGGTGAGGGAGCTACCGAAGGTCAAGGGGCTCTGGTTTCACTGTTGATCCATTTGAGCTTAAACAAGGCTCCGAGCTGTTGGTGTCCAACTCCAGACACAAGGATAAGGAGCTCAGGAAAAGCTTTGCCATTGCTACTGACTCTGAAGCTTTGGAAAGTGTGCTGGGGTTGCCTGGGAGCTCTGGTTTCCAGTGCAGCCAGCCAGCCCAGCCAGGGAGGATGGACAGAGACGTGCTGATGGCAGCAGCTATTTGAGATGTTTTCCTCTGAGCTGGGCTGGCTCCCCACAGACAGAGCACCATCTCTCTGAAGACCTGTCTGCAGCTCTGCCAGGGTTCTGATGGATTTGCACACTGTTCCCACAGAGACACATTTTTCTCTCTCTCACTGCAAACGAATCAGTTCAAGCAGAGCACGGGCACTCCCTGGCTGGCCTGCTCTGTGCAGGAAGGCATTCAGCTCTGGTTAAACTCCTTTGGAGCTTCACATTCCTTTAGGCCCCTTATCATTTCTCCTGATCCCTTCTGTTTGTCTGTCCTCCCACTGGCCACACTCATTGTGAGGCTTTATCTCTGACCAAACCAGCCCCTGGGAGACCAGGGTTTCTCCTGCCATTGCTCAGTCACTTGGTGCAGCCCCCAGAAGCCCCAGTCCAAGGTTCCCTTTGCCTCTGCTCCTGTGTGTCAGGAGTTGCAGTGTCCAACTGAAACCCCTTTCCTGCTCCTGCTGATAAAAGACAGCAACAAACCCCACTTCAATTTGTGGTGTGGGGAACCAGGATTTAATGACAATGATTTCCTGGTGGGAATGTGAGAAGGTTTTGGTGTGTCCCTTGCACCCACTTGTGTTTCTAATTCTACCTCCCACCCTCGGGTATGACCACAGCTCGTGTCAGAGTTCAGGCACTGCAGGCTGGGTGGGACACGCTGCCTGTGCTTCACCTGGCAAACGAGCTCCCTGGTACTTGTTGGAATGTGCTGCTTAATGGATATCATTTGTCATGCAGGTGCTGTGGCCACAGAGCTACAGCACAGGTTTGCTGGCTGGCTCTCAGTGCTGCTGCCTCAGCACAACAATTTCACTTCTCTGAAAGTGTGTTTGCTTCCTCTCAGCAGCCGAGGTGCTCAGCAAGGCTTGGAGCCTCAGGATAAGATGCCTGCACTGTACATCTCCACTAATGGCATTCCAGAACTCTACATCTGGAACTAGAGTCCACTGAAAATTAAACTGCCCACCTCCCCGAAGGCTCGTGTGAGTGGGGAAAAACTGAGGAGCTCTTCTCAGTCTTCACCCACAACCTGAGCTTTCCCCTCTCTTGCTGCCAAACCAGATTCCCTTCCTTAGGGGTGTTTTCTTCTTTTGGGGTGTGTTTTAATCCGTGGTGAACACACAGGACAGCCTGTTCTGTGGGCTGTCTTGGCAGCAGGCAGCAGCCCTGGTTTCTACACCCACTTGTGACCTGACGTATGGCTTTGGAAAGTCGTGCCCCACCTGTTCCCATTCCCAGCACTGCTCACAGACAGACCCCTGGGGGGCCCTGCCAGGCCCTGGGTCTGGGCACTGTGCTCTGAGCACAGGGCTCAGTGTTCCCTGTGCCTGCTGGGCACTGTTCTGCAATGGCCCTGAGCAACGAGGGAGAGCAGCCAAGCTGGCAGCACAGCTCTGCCAGGTTGGGCTCCCAGGGGACTGGCACAGGCTTTGTTTTGCCCTGAGCTCGGCATCAGGCCAGGCAGGCCCAGGAGCACAATGTGCAGACACAGAGGTTGTGTCTCAACGTGTTTCCTCCCTTCTGCCTTTCTTGGAATTCAGGACAAAATGGGGCTGAAAGGCACAGAACGGAAGGAGGTTGTAGTGAGGTGGGACCTGGGCTCTTCTCCCAGGTGACAAGAAACAGGGGAAGAGGAAGTGGCCTCAGGTTGTGCCAGGGGAGCTTTAGGTGGGATATTATGAAAAACTTCTTCACTGAAAATGGTATCAGGCATCGGAACAGGCTGCCCAGGGAAGTGGTGGGATCACCATCCCTGGAAATGTTAAAAACCCCATTGCTTGGACATGGTGCTTGAGGACAGGGTTTAGTGGTGAACAGGGTGGTGGTGCTGGGTTGATGGTTGGATTTGATGCTCTTAGGGGTCTTTTCCAACCATCAGACACACCAAGAGAACAAGGCCTCTCTCTGTCCTTGTACTGAACACTGACTCTTCATGAGTCCAAGAGCAAAGGGAGATAAATTACCTCCCCCTCTGAGTGTGTGCCCAGCATGGGGATTCATTTATCCAGATGATTAAGGCAGCAAGCGATGCAGGAGCTGGCTGGGTAATGTGATGGCTCAGGTGGAAATAGAAAGCAGGGAATGTGTTTCCCTTTCAGTTGTGTCAGGGTTTGATTTTTATGTCCCATTATGAACTGACTGATAAGTGAAACCCCTGGAGAAGTGGAATATATTCACATTGTTCTGCCTCTCTGTCATCTACAGCTGCTGAGAACCAAAGCTTGTAAGGACTTACTGGAGACAGATGCTGCCATGGGGTGGTTTGTCTAGAGAGTGCTCCCTGGCCAGCCCCTGTGTGGCTGCAGGAAGATTTGTGACTCTGGTTCAAATACTTCTTGGGCTCTGACTGGGGTAAGAGAATGGCACAAATGGTGCCACTCCCATGCCAGACTCCAGCAGTGTAACTCTGAAACCCCCCAGCGTGCTGCAGAGATTCCTTCCTCCTGTCTGGCTGTACAGTTTGGCTCCAATTAGTTGGTCTCGACTGCTACATGAGCAGGCCAACACTGCTTCTATTTCAGGGGGACTTGCCAGAGATTAATTAGATCCCAGGCCTGCAGAGGAGCAGCCAGCAAATTTCGTGTGCCATTAACTTTGCACTTCCCAGGCAAACGCTGGGGGGACAAACATCCCCTTTGTTGTGCTGCTGCAAGGGAAGGTTGTCACAAATAGGACCCGTGTGAGCAGACAGGGGGTGATAGTTTGGGAGCTGCAGAAGCTGCTTGCTGAGGTCTGGTGTGAGCCCTGGTCACTGGGGTGGCACCAAGTGTGTGTGAGTGCAGGCAGCCGTGCCCAGAGCTCCCACCATCCCTGCAGACACAGCTCCCAGGAGCATGGAGTGGCCCAGCACCCTCCAAACACCGAGTCAGTGCACAAGGAGATGTGCAGTGTCAGCCCCTGCTCCAAGGAAACCTGGGGTTTGAAGGATAAAAATCACAGAAAAAGAAATCAGGGAGCTCCCAATTTCCATTTGGAAAGTGTGAAGTGACCTTACCTGACCACCCTCGGGTTGTGCCCACGCACAGCAAGCACAAGCCGTGGCACGTTGGCTCGTGTTGGCTCATCTCCCTTCCAAGAGAGCTGGGAGAATGTCTGGCCAGACAACGAGGGGACAGAGCCAAGAAGCAGGGATGGAGTGGTGGCGATAATGTGCTGCCGAGCAAAACCAGGGGCCGGCTGGGTTGGGGCTTGGAGCAACCTGGGATGGTGGGAGGTGTCCCTGCCCACGACAGGGGAGGGACTGGGTGGGCTTTAAGGTCCCTTTGAACCCCTTTGAACCAGGCTGGGGCTCTGTGATTCTATGACACATCCAGCTCCCAGGCAGAGAGGGGATGGGATGTGGAGAGGGGTGATGTAGTGGGAACTACATGCCAAGAATCTGAGCAGCCTGAATTAATTTGGAGAGCAAAGTGAGAAGTCTAGAGAAAAAGCCTGTAAAAGATGTGTCCAGAATGAGGGAATAGTTCTGGCACCACGGTCAGGGAAGGGCCAGCCATGGACATCTGTCCAGACTGCACTGGTACGAGCTGGGTGGGACTGGAGACCTGGGAGTGCAGCTCCAGGGTGGCTGGCTGTGCTCCCCGAGGCTGCAGGGCCTGGATGCCACTCACCCCGAGCAGGCAGGTTCCAGCGATTCAACCTGAAACGCCTCCTCCTTGTGCTGACACACAGGGCTGGGAGAGGTGCTCAGAGGGGGAACTTCCTGCTCTGACAGCAGGAAAAAATGGGAATGTTCTGCTCCGAGCTGGCTGCGGGCTCTACCCTGGGCAGGGCTGGCCGGTGGGAAGGGTGGTGTGACTGGGACACGCTGCCCCCAGGACTGGCTCTGGGGGGAGGCAGCTGGGACACAAGGCAGGTGCCACCCTCCTACTGCACCCAGGCTGTGTGTGTTTATCTGGGGACAGGGAATGGCTCTGGGATTGGCCAAGCTCTTGGAACTGACTGGGGAGCAAGGAGTTATTTTTAAGGTTCTGGTTTCCCAGTCAGCACAGGGGTGGCTCAGAAAGAGCTTCCTTTAAACAGCACAGATTTGGTGGGAAGAGGAGAAAGGTACTGCTGAGAGCTTGGTCCTGAGAGTCAGACAATATGTTGTAAAGCTGAAACTTTTGGTACTAAAAGGTTATTTTTAACAAACCAACTATTTTCTGCAGCAACTCGACAGACAATGGTTCTGATGCGAACAACTCAAATCAGTTCAGTGGCTCTGGGTTAGGCTGGTGCTGAGGCTGAGCTTTTTCCTTGGATTCCTGAGTGGACATGAGTGTTGCTGCCTCATGTTTGTGCAGATCCCTGGGCAAACACCCCTTGGACGTGCTGTGTCTTGGGTGAGCTCGAGGAATTTGCTTTTCCAATTCGGAGCTGTTGGAAATAGGAAGAGGAGAACAAAGGCAACCATTTGTCAGGGCAGAAAACACTCAGGGAATCCTGATCTCTGCAGTTGATTTGCTCTGTGCCAGGCAGGGTCAGATTATCCGTGACAGGGTGGCAGTGCCAGGCTGGGGTGGTGGGAATTGGGCTTCCAAGGGGATGAACAGCCTGGCAGGGCTGGTGTGGGGCTGTCGGGCCAAGGGACAGAGGTGGCCAGAGTTGTTGGCCTGTGCTCCCAGGAGGTGCTGGGGACTCTGTGCTCTGGGGACACGGAGGGATCCCTGGGGCAATGGAATGGAATGGGATGGGATGGGATGGGTTGGGATGGGGTGGGATGGGATGGGATGGAATGGAATGGAATGGAATGGAATGGAATGGAATGGAATGGAATGGAATGGAATGGAATGGAATGGAGGTGGCTCCTCAAAGGGCAGAGGCTGCCTGGAACGTGCCTGTTTGGGGAGAAAACCACCCAAAACTTCGAATGGCATTCCTGGCACGGACACCGTGTCTCCAAAGAGCCCAGATCTGGGATGAATCCCTTTTAGATGAGGCTGGGCCGAGGGTCAGACTCCTCTGGGGAGTTTTAATTTGGGAGCATGGCGGTGCTGCCCTGACGTGCACAAAATGAGTTTGGGTTTAGAGACACCACTTTCTTTCCCTCTAAACCGGGCACCTGCAGAGAGACCGAAGTGCTGGAACACTCTGGCTTGCCCAGAAGATGCCAAGGCAGCAACGCTTACCCCCAGCCCTGCTCAAACCAGAGACACATCGAGGGAGCAGCCCCCGTGCCCCTGTAACGAGCACGGTGTTAAACACAACCCACGGGCTGTAATTAAGTCTCAATTAGGTCTCAAACCCTTCAGTCGCCAGCGCGGGGTGACGGAGCTGGGAGCAAACCAGGGGGAGAAGGGGATGGGGAATAAACCTGGGGATGAACCAAGTGAGGACAGACACAAACTGGGCAGGCACGGACAGACTGCACACCCGGGATCGGGGGGCTCCAAATGCAGCCCGGGTTCCCTGGTGTGACCTCTTTACTCCCTTGGGTGACCTCTTTATTCCCTTGTGTGAACTCTTTATTCCCCTGTGCCATGTCTCTATTCCCTTGTGCCATCTCTTTATTCCCCTGTGCCATCTCTATTCCCTTGTGCCATCTCTCTATTCCCTTGTGCCATCTCTCTATTCCCCTGTGCCATCTCTTTATTCCCCTGTGCCATCTCTCTATTCCTTTGTGCCATCCCTATTCCCCTGTGCCATCTCTTTATTCCCCTGTGCCATCTCTCTATTCCTTTGTGCCATCCCTATTCCCCTGTGCCATCTCTTTATTCCCCTGTGCCATCTCTCTATTCCCTTGTGTGACCTCTTTATTCCCTTGTGTGACCTCTTTATTCCCCTGTGCCATCCCTTTGTTCCCCTGTGCCATCCCTATTCCCCTGTGCCATCCCTTTGTTCCCTGGCACGTTCTTTGAGGGGGATCTTTGCTCGGTGGCCACAGGCTCGTACCGCAGGTGACACCGAGGGCTCCGAGCCCTTCCCTCAGCCAGCGGGAGCTCCGGGACACGTCCCCATCCCTGTCCCGACCCTTATCCCTGTCCCTGTCCTTGTCCCTATCCCCATCCCTGTCCCGATCCTTATCCCGGTCTCTATCCCTATCCCTGTCCCTGTCCCATTCCTGTCCTTATCCCGACAATGGTCCCGGTCCCTATCCCTATCCCTGTCCCTGTCCCGACCCTTATCCCTGTCCCTGTCCTTGTCCCTATCCCCATCCCTGTCCCGATCCTTATCCCGGTCTCNCCTGTCCCTTTCCTGTCCCTGTCCCGACCTTTATCCCGGTCCCGGGCCCTGTCCTTACCCCGATCCTTATCCCGGTGCCTATCCCTGTCCCATTCCTGTCCCTATCCCGATCCCTATCCCTATCCCTATCCCTGTCCCATTCCTGTCCCTATCCCGGTCCCTATCCCTATCCCTGTACCATTCCTGTCCCTATCCCGGTCCCTATGCCGATCCCTGTCCCATTCCTGTCCCTGTCCCGACCTT
>VXBA01005137.1:9157-40671 GCA_013399895.1 Serilophus lunatus | reverse complement strand
TCCCGGTTCCTTGGAGGGTCCCGGCTCCCGGAGAATCAAACCGAAGCACGGGGGTCGCGGTTCCTCGGGGGGTCCCGGCTCCCTGGGCACAGAGCCCCCGGGCACGGTGGGGGGCAGAGCCCCCGGGATGGGCGGGGATGGGGTGCGGGGTGCGGGGCTCCCGGTGTGAGCCGGGCTCGGGGCACGGGCGGTTCTCGCTGCCCGGGCCCGGCAGGACGGGACACCTCCACGTCCCACGGGAGCTCCCTGGGGCCCGGGGCACTCTCGTGGAACGGGCGCCGAAAGCTGTGCGGCAGCCGGTCCGTGCCCCTCGGGATGGCTGCGGACCCCGGGGCGGCGGCTGCTCCGCACTGGCCGGGACTGGCTTTGCTGGTCTTTATTTTCGCTTCATCCCCCGCGCTGGTGCCTGTGGGTGAGGGAGGTCTTTGTAACTGCAGAAAGCGGCGCTGGGCGTTGCTTTGGGCGGTAAATCGCCTTGAATTGGGACTTTGCGGGGATGTTCCCCTCGCTGGGGCGCCCCTGGCACCGCGGGGTAGCGGGCAGGAGCCGGTGGCTGCGGGACACTGGCTCTGATCGGCGCTGAGCTCCTGGGCCGCCCTCTGCAGCTCCCTCCTGGGACCACGAGCGGCTCGTTGGAGGGCGATGGAGCTCCCGGGGCTGGCGATGGAGCTCCCGGGGCTGGCGATGGAGCTCCCGGGGCTGGCCATGGAGCTCCCGGGGCTAGTGATGGAGCTCCCGGGGCTAGTGATGGGTCTCCCGGGGCTAGTGATGGAGCTCCCGGGGCTAGTGATGGAGCTCCCGGGGCTAGTGATGGAGCTCCCGGGGCTAGTGATGGGTCTCCCGGGGCTAGTGATGGAGCTCCCGGGCTGGCCATGGAGCTCCTGGAGGTCGATGCATCTCCCGGGACTGGCCGTGCGGCTCCCGGGTGCTGACAGCTCCCGGCGGTGATTCACGGGCTGTAACGAGGGTTTCTCGTGTGTAGGCTGCCACTACTCATTAGTTCATTAGTTGTCCTGTTCTTTAGAGCTGTTTGTCATTCTGCAATTAAATCCCAACCGAGACTGACAGCGCCTCTGTTTGGGCTTGGGTGGACGTGGGGTGGGGGCTCCACAAACCCGACTTCGAGAGGGTTGAGCAGCCTTTAATTCTGGAGTCACCCTAAAATATGCCAGGGCAAGTGGCTTTCGGTGAGATCCTCTGCAAGGCAGGGTTTGTATCCACGCTGAACTCCCCTCCCCTGTTTGTGCCAGAGTTGGGTTACAGGAGCACTCCCTCCATCGAGTACCAGCTCAGCCCCTTCTCTGGGAGGGGTGGGGGTCTGTTCTGGCTGCTGGGGAAGGAGGGCAGGGGGTGGGAATCCTGCCAGCAGGAGCTCGATGGATCCTGCCTGAAAGGAGTGGAAAAGAGTTGCCTGTTTGGGAAACTTCATCCCTCTCTCCCCACCCCGAGCTGTTTCCTGGGGAGACAGGGAGAGAAACCTAATCCACCCAGCTTTGGGAAGTTTTCCTCCAGGTTAAGGTAATAATTATGTGCCTTCCGACAGGGATCTGTTGGAAATCACTTTATTCCTGGGCTCGGGAGGGAGAGAAACCACAAAAAGCAGCTGAAAATAAAAAATAATAGTTGTTACCAATGCCACGCTCACCCAGAATGGAATTACCTGGGTTTGCCAACTCCAGCTGGCTGGTGGTGCTTGGAAAATCCTCTGAGGGTCTGAGACCATAAAGGTGTGTTTGTGACCTGGTTCCTTCCAGCCAAGTCAGAACTTCTGCCTGGACTGATGAGATGCTCCCTGGGGGGGTTCTCTTCGAGAAGGTGGCTGGGCAAGGTTTGGTTTATTGTTCTGCAAAGCTATTTTAGTTTTTTCAGACCTTTGCAAATGGGCTTTCACTGGAAGCACTGGGAATCCCAGGCAGAGCTTTGAGCAGAGCTGGGGCTGCCCCTGGGCCCAGAAAGCAGCAGTGCTGCCTGAGCAGAACCAATCACCTGCACTGCTGGCAGGGGGGCACACACAAAACCATGGCAGGACTTCCACCAGTCCTTTCTCCTCTGGGAAAAGTGGTGCTGGGCTTTGTTTAATGAAGAGAAACTGAACCTCGTCTGTAATTAGTGGAAACCATTGTGCAAGGAACAAAGGTGGACACCTGAGCACCTGCCCTGGTGTGATGGGCTGTGATTACTGAGTTAATATCTGCACAGGCTCTGCATTCAGTGGCTTGCTCAGGGTTGTGCCACCACCCCTCCCTGCGGTGCTGCCCAGCTCTGCTCAAGGGGTGAGTGTTCCTGCAGGAGGGGAGTGGAGCCTGTGGGGTGACCCCACGCCCACTCCTGCCCTGCCAGCAGCTCCTCTTGTGCTGCTCTGACCCCTCTGATCTGGGCATGGAGGACAGCTCTTTGAACTCGCTGGTCCCTCAGCAGCCCCATCTCTCTGTGCAGCAGAATGAGTGTGTTAGAAATGATTTGTAGCCCAGTGTGCTGCTGGATACACACCAGTGACTGAAGGAGACAAATAAAAACCAGATGCTCGATGACCAAAGAGTCAGGATCACTTCAGAAAGCAAAGGCAGACCTCGTGGCACAGGGAGGGTTGTGCACAAACCAGATTTCCCTGGTGTTTTGTCAGGACTCTGCTCAGTTTGGGAGCCAGCAGCAGAACCTGCCCCTGGCCCTGGGATGGCACCTTCCAGCACTGTAATATCCCAGTGGCATTCCTGGGGTTGTTCCTTAGAGCCTCTGTGGTTCCAGGAAGCTTTATGGAGGCTCCTGGTAATGTGTGTGCTCCTGGGAAAATCCCTTTGTGGTCTGTTTGCCTTTAGCTGCCTGGGATGAGGTGTTTGTTCCTGGGATGATTGGGGCTGATGCCCAAGGAACACAAGAGGCAGTTTGTGGTCCAGCAGCACCTTTGTAGTGCAGCCTGTTCACAGGAGCATTGTAATTTTGGGGCTCCACAGAAAGGACTTTTAATGCTTTATCACTTTGGAATGTAGTAATTAAAAATCTTTAGAAGAGTGAGGGTTCAGTGAGTGCCTGTGAGTTCCATACCCTGATGATTTGCAGACATAATTACACTGATAAGCTCTGTGCCTTATCAGCTTTGGGTTCATCTGACCCTTTGGGTGGAAGCAACTTCTGCAGAACTTTGTTAATATTTAAATATTAATATTAGCAGGCAAATGCTGGAGCCTCTGAGCCTGTCCATGTGTCCCCCCCCGATGGTGACAGGGCAGGGCTGGCACCTGCAGGCTGTTGTTCCCTTGCCCCTGTGCTGGTGGGTGTCACAGCCCTGCTGTGTTTCATCAGCCCCTGCTGGTTCCTGGTGCTTTGGTAATAAATGGAAGGCCACAAATCCATGGGGCCTGGCTGGGAGCTGCTGAGCTCCTGGGAGGGTGGCACAGGCTCTGCCCTGGGCACTGGGGGGGGTGCAGCTGCTCTGCAGGGCTCCTGGGGCTGTGCTGCTGCTCCCAAGGGTTCCTGTGGCCCCAGTCACCCTCCAGTGCACTCTAACAGAGGTTTAGGAGGGGCTGCAAAGCCACTGCTGTGTTTGCAGGGGGCACAGGCAGCTCTGGCCACTCTCACTGGGAACTGGAGCCTGTTTGGTCAGGGCAGTGCACTGGGGTTGAACCTTGGCCATGGGGCACAAAGTTTGTTCCAAATAAAACTGCTGCTATTTTGAATTCTTTTAGCAGGGTTCCCTCCTTCTGGGGTTGTGGGCAGAGGCCTTTGACACCCCCACTGTCCCTTGGGAGCCTCGTGGCTGCTGCTGCTGGTGGGTTTTCCCTTGTCCCAGCTCTGGAAAGGAGGCACTGGCACTGCTGGGTGATAACCTGTGGCCCCTTGGAGGTGGAAATGTGCAATCTGACACCATTTTAGAGCCCTTGGGTGGCTTTGAGAGGGCTGTTTGATGTGACACGTAGCTAGAAGTACATTTAAGTAGTTTCTTGATGATTAATAATGTGATTTTGATGGGATGTGCTGACTTGGAAAGAAGATGCTTCAAGAATAAGGAAAAATGAGGGGTGTTTGTGATGAGGTTCAGTTGGTACCACTGGCTTTCCTTTCACCTGTTTGTTGGCCACTGTGACCTGCACTGGCAGCTCCACACAGCAGGCACAGCTTCCCACACAGTGTTTTGAGTGATGCCAAGCACGGGGGGGGGTGGTTTGGGTCCCTGCTTGCACTAAGCCTGCTTCCACTTTGTAGCATTCAAAGGCTTTTTATAAAGGAAGGATTTTCAGTGGATGAGGTGAAATAAGAGCCCAGAGTTCAAGGTGTGTCTGGTTCTCCCCTAAGCAGATTAAACTCTACATCTCACTCCTGCAGTTTGACACTCCAAAACATTTAGATGTGGATACAGCACATCCTGGTAAGTAAGATGTGCTTATAAAATATAAAATAATAATATTCCCACTCACTCCAGTTGAGCTTAACCTTGGGTGTGCAGGATTTTGGTGGGCAAATGCAGGTAAGCCAAAATCTGGGGGGTACTGAAGTGCCTCTGCACTGCAGGGGAAGCTGCACCTGCTGAACATGTTTAAAAAAAAAAGAGTTCCACAAGTCTCAGTCACCCTTTCATTCTGTCAGTCTGTGCAGTTTTCACATAAATCAAACTACTTCAAAGCATTTGTCACTTGGTGCCATATGAAGCACAGGGTGTGCCTGCCCAGACCTTACCTCGGATTACAAATGTACTCTGACCTCTGGAGGAGGAGCAGGAAATCCAGGTGTGTGTCCTGGCAGATGTGTGAGCCTGCCCTGGGATGTGACAGGAGGGGGGTCACTGGGAGGGTGGGCAGGCCCTGGGATGGAATTCCCAGAGAAGCTGTGGCTGCCCCATCCCTGGGAGTGTCCCAGGCCAGGTTGGAGCCCCCTGGGACAGTGGGAGGTGCCCCTGCCCAGGGCAGGGGTGGCACGGGATGGGATTTAAGGTCTTTCCCACCTGAAGCATCTTGGGGTTCTGTGAGTGCCTGTCTGGGGGTTTGTGACTCTCCTGCTGGCAGAGTCCCCAGAGCTGTGCTCCTGTCACCCACTGGTGGCATTGGAGGGGCCCTGTCCCCAGGGTTTGCTGGCAGAGGGATCCCCTGCCTGGCCCAGCCCTGGCAGGAGCTGTGCTCACTTTCACAGCTTTATCCCAGCTTTGGGCTGAAGGGCTGCTTTGAATTACAGCTGGTATTCCTGAACTGGGTTGGGTGGCCTTAAAACCCATCCAGTGCCACCCCTGCCCTGGGCAGGGACACCTCCCACTGTCCCAGGCTGCTCCAACCTGCCCTTGGACACTCCCAGGGGCAGCCACAGCTTCTCTGCCCACCCTGTGCCAAGCTGAAGTCCTTCCCTGAGAGCCAGGAGGGCACGTGGAGCAGTGCCCTGAGCCTGCCCTGTGTGTGTTCTGTGTCTGAGCAGTGCCTGTGCCTCCCTCCCGGGGCTCTGGGACCCCAGATGGGGGTGCAGAGGGTGCAGACACCCCGTGCCTGCTTCCTAGACAACCCTCCAACTGGGAGCACACCAGACACAAACTGGTGGGGGGGAGGCTGCTTCTGGGATCCCCCTCACCTTTGGAGACCTGAATTTGGGGGGCTCTCCTGGCAGGCTGAGCTTGGGGAAGCAGATGCTCTGTGTTAACAAAAAGTGGGTGATGCCAGCCTTGGCCAGGGGTCACCTCCAGAGATCTGCACTGCTTGTGTCTCATGGTGGTTCTGGTCTTAGTTCTGAACAACCATTTCTGAATGAGGCCCCTGACCTGCAAAAATGCACCAAGTGTGTGTTTAATTCGTCTCTGCCCTTTGAGCTGCCTGGGAGAAAATGCAGGCAGTGGTTCCCTGAGGCTGCTGGGTGCCCCTGGGGCTGTGAGAGCTGCTCTGTGCCAGGGCAGGGCTGGGCTGTGGTTTGCAATCCTGGCTCTGGTGCTCAGGACTGTGAGGAGGGTGCCCAGCACACAGGGGCTGCAGGGGGACTGCAGCCCACCAGTCACCAGCCCTGTGTGCAGAGCATGGAGACCAGGAGGACCTTTGGGAGAAGACTGGGAGCCACAGGTTAAAAGGGGCTTTTCTGTTGCTTGTGAAGTGGATTTGTTTCTTCCTCTGCCCCCCCAAAAAAAGGCCATTTTTAGCCTGGGGAGGCAGACTCGGTTCTGCTCAGAGGACACAGTCCCTGCACGTTTTTGGAGGGGCTTTGTCACATGGGCACTGATTGCAGAGAGGACTTGGAACGTTCTTTGGAATGTTTCTACATGTTGGTGCTGCGAGGCGAAGGCTGGTGCTCCCAGCGGGGCACGTGGGATGGCCCTGGAATGACTGGGAAGGAGGGAGCTTGCCCAAAAAATGCATGAGTGACTTTAAAGCTCTTTGCTGAGAAGGGCCATGTATTCAGCTCCTCGCAGGCTGTCCCGTGCCCTCCGGGGTGTGTGCCAGTGGCTTTTCTGGCCCCGCACCAGGTTTCTCTTGAGCATTGCCTGTCTGGTTGAGCTGCTCCTCCCAGCAGGGCCCTTGGGAGATGTGCAGTTAAACAGCAGCCTCGTGAAAGGGGCCCCTCCTGCAGATCACCGAGCTGCCAGCCCGAGCTTTCACAGCCTCCGCGGCTCCTCTCCCTGCACATGCTGGGAGACAGGCTGGCAGCAGCAGTAATAAGAAACCAGGTTCTATTCAGAAAGGGGTTCAGTGCTGTGAAAGGAGAATTTTTTTAAAGCACAGGCATGTGTGTTTTCTAATTTCAAATGGGTTACATTTCTGTCCGAACAGGCTCCCCGCATTCCATCTGCTGGAACTGTCTGAAGCCTGAGCCTGGTTCCAGCTCCGTGGCCTCGTGGAATGGGGGGGGGGGAAAAATGTGTCCCGGGAGTATTTCCGTGCTCGGTGTTATTAGTGGTGAGCAGAGCCCTCCCCGGATCTCTGGCTCCTTATTTTAGAGGGAGTTTTGTCCCCTGGGGTCACCCCCAACCTGCCCCCAGGGAATGACTCAGGGCTGGGGCTCGCCGGGAATGCATCCCCAGCCCACCAAGGACTGGCTCAGCAGAAAATAGATCTGGGTTGTTTACAGGGTATTTGGGCTCTGGGCAGCGTCTCCCTGCGAGCCCAGTCCCCTCTGGCAGGCGGTGCCACTGCAGGGGGTTCAGGGAGCTGGCCCTGCACAGGCTCCTCTGGCCGGGCAGATTTCCCAGAGTTATGAAGTCTGGAGATGATGCTGAAGATGGGGAAAGCATCCTTGGGGATCCCAGCTAAGTGAAGGATGGAGCAGGATGGACCCAGGGCATGAACTGGAAGCAGCTGGTGTGAGATAAAGTGATCCCTGCTGGCAGCAGCGGGCTCAGAGCTCAGCATGATTTGCTGCTTTGCTTGTGCAGCTGAAGACACGGTAGGTGTCTGAGCTTTCCTGTCCGGGGCAGTAATTCACAGCTGCAGAAGTGGGGAAGCTTCAATTGTATCAGTGCTTTGCAGTTATTTAATGAATGTGTGTTGTGTCTTTTTAACAGCTCTTCCTGCCACGAGTTTTCCTTAAATGGGAAATGCTTTTTGTTAAATGCAAAATGATTTAAATCATAGAATGGTTTGGGTGGGAAGGGACCTTAAAGCTCATCCCATCCCACCCCCTGCCCTGGGCAGGGACACCTCCCACTGTCCCAGGGGGCTCCAACCTGCCCTTGGACACTCCCAGGGATCCAGGGGCAGCCACAGCTTCTCTGGGAATTCCATCCCAGCCCCTGCCCACCCTCCCAGCCAGGAATCCCTCCCCACTATCCCATCTCTCCTGCCCTCTGGCACTGGGAAGCCATTCCCCTTGTCCCATCTCTCCAGCCCCTTGTAAACTGAGTAGATCATAGGCAGGGATACAATTATGAAGATGATGGATTTGTTGTTTGGTTTTGGGTTTTTTTAAGTTTTGTTAATCAGAAGTTTTCTGAAATGGGAGCAAGGAGTGGCTGGTGAGGGTTTGTGGTAGCAGGGATGAGCTGCAAAGGTGGACCTGGGGCAATCCCAGCCCAGTGACCAACACACACAAGGTGGGCTCACTTTGCTGGGAGGATGGGAATGGGCAGGAGGATTTAGAGCCCCCAGAGCCTGCTGCTCTATGTGTACAGCTCCTCAGGTATTTGAATTTACAACTTGAACCTTGCATGAGGAGGTGGCTTTGCAGAGGAATCCAGGCTGGGAAGGGACAGGGCCATTCCCAGTTTGCTGGGACTGGTGATGTCACCAGCACAGCGACTTCACCAGGCTTGGCTTTGAGGCTAATGGGGGTTTAATTGATTGACAAATGAGCTCTGCACTTCAGCTGGGCCACAGTGGTGGCAATGTCATTAGTGGTCTATTTTTATTCCTTCCTGTCACTTTTAGCAAGTGTGGTACTGAGTGAGCTGCTGCTAAGCCCTCAGATTACTGGGATCTTGCTTATTGTGAGAGAGGGGAGTAAAGGGAGCCACACAAAGCTGTTGGGGCTGGAAGGACCCTGAGCAGATCCCAAGGCAGGTCACCCAGGGCAGGTGGCACAGGAATTCATCCAGGTGGGGTTGGGGTGTCTCCAGAGAGGAGACCCCACACCCTCCCTGGGAGCTGTGCCAGGGCTCTGCCACCCCCATGCAAAGAAGCTCTTCCTCGTGTTGAGGTGGAGCTTGTTGTGTTTGAGTTCGTGGCCACTGAAGAGTCTGGATCCATCCTCTGACACCTTTGTGTGGATTGATGAGATCCCCTCTGCCCACTCCGATCGTGGTTGCACCTCCATTCCACACATCCCTACAGGTGCAGGTGGTGGCAGCTGGGGTTTGGTTTGTTCTCTCTGTGCCCTCTTTCACTTGGCAAACCCTGGGTTGGGGTTGCCTCTTGTAATGTCCTTGACTTGGTGAGGTGTGGAACCTCTACTGCATCCATTCATGAACCTCCAGGCTGTGTGTGTCACCACTGCTGTGCAGAGCTAGATTTGGATGCAATGCTCCTTCCTGAGCCTGGTCCTTCTGTTCAAGGCTTCTTGAGTATCAAGTCATCAGTGTCCAGCTTGGCCAGGCAGCTTCTGTCACAGGACAGGAATCCCTGAGCAGTCTGAGGCCATCCAGGAGGGGGGGGTTGGCAAAGCCCTGTGTTTTGGGGTGGGAGAATTGGCCTGTGGCCTCAAGTTCTAAATTTGAAGTAAACAAGGGAGAAGTGGGGGGGTGATGACTGTCTGGGGCTGAGTGTGTGGTGGTCTATTTATAACTGACTTGGACTTTCTCTGCCTTCTCCACTGCTTTGGGAGCTGCAGGCAGTTTAAAGTTAGGAGCTTTGAAGTTCTTTCTCCTGCTGCTCAGTAGATGTTCCTCTCTTGAATGCCAGACTTGGCTAATTTCTGACCCACTGGACAGTCTGACACAGCCAGCAAAAGCTGTGTCCTGATGCATATTTTTAGCACATCCATTTGATGTTTAAATCTGAAAACTGAGTGAAGCAGAATGAGGAAAACCAAAGCTTGGATCCTTAGGACTGAAGTGGCTTAACCAGGATCTCGGAGCACTGCATGCTCAGTTCTGCCAGCTGGATTGAAATGTTGCAGTGCTGCTATGCACAAATAGCTCCAAACCTCTTGGTGGGGACAAGTCCTTTTGTCAGCCAAGGTGTATTTTGTCGTGCCCCCAGCCTTTTACTGAGCACCACCAGCTCACTCGCTCTTCTGTTCTCTCCTGCACAGCTGAACCCAGACTGGAACAAATATGATGACAGGTTAATGAAGGCAGCCGAGAGGGGGGACGTGGAGAAGGTTTCATCCATCCTGGCCAAGAAAGGAGTCAGTCCCACCAAGCTGGATGTGGAAGGGAGATCTGCGTAAGTGACCAGCGAAGCTGCTGAGGGTCCCCCAGTTCCCAACCTTGCTGCTGCTCTGAATCCATAAATCTCTGCCATTCATCCTGTTCAATTCCAGCTTTGCTAAACTAGAACAGCAGCTGGCCAGATGGGACATCCTCAAACCACCTTCATGTCCAAGTGAGGATCAGTATTTAAACACTTGCTCTTGCCAGGTTTGAGTGTTAAAGAGAAATTGAAACCACACTGGTAGCTCACCTGGTTCACTGATTCAAGGGAAATGATGGTGGTTTGTCAGGGAAGTTCCTGCCCCTTGGAGCAATAGCTGCCCAGCTCTTACCTGGATTTGGACGCTGTCCATGGCTGGGTTTGTCCTCTGTGGTGCTGTCAGCTCTTGGCTCAGCTTCCCTGGCTGCTGTCACCATTCCCAGGTACAGACCAGCTGTGCTCACTGTGTGTTTTCTGCTTTACAGGTTCCATGTTGTAGCTTCCAAGGGAAACCTGGATTGCCTGAACACCATCCTCCTCCATGGGGTTGATATCACAGCCACTGATGCTGCAGGTGGGGCCTCCTCAGGGCTGCTCCAGATGTTCTCAGCTGGCTTGGAGTCTGGCTGAACCACAGGGCAGATCTCCCTCCCTTCTACAGTTGGCAACAAAATAGATTTTCTGTGTGACTTGTTGCTGGGCTTGAGGAAATTGGCCCCTTTTTTGTCATGAAATTTGGGAAAGCAGCAGAACCTCAGGAAACTGATTTTTGTGCTGCTGTGATTGGGGCTGTAATCTGCTCCAGACTCGCTGGGGAGATCAGCATTTCTGTTTAGGAACAGTTTTAAATGAATTTGAGGTGAGGATTTGAAGGAAATGCTGGGGAAGGTGTTTGTGTGCCCAGCTGAGCCCCCAGAAATTCAGAGTCCCTCTGTGCCACCTTCCAGATTTCCATGTGTGACACCTGACTTTGGGGGGAAGGGTTTATGGAAAAGGTTCTTAAAAACAGGTGCTAATTTTGCTTCAGATTTTTTTGCCTCATCATTGACACAGTTAATTAATAGGGAGGTGAAAACAAGAGAATTGTAGAAATAACTTGCCCTCCTCCTCTCCTATGACAGTTTATTTTTTAAATGCTTGTATGGAGTCATTTGCAGTATTTTGAGGCTAATTTCACTAATAAACTTGAATCCTGTGTTTGCAGTGTCCCTAAAATAAGAAAAGGCTGTAACAAATATTGAGGTGTATATAAAAGATGACTTGGTTTTAGCAGTGGCAGAACTGGGGGGGAACTGACACACCAGGGCTGATGTATATAAAATTATAGGAATATTCATCAAAAATCCCTTCCAAATGAATTCTGACTTGCTGTTGATCTGTTTTTAGGAAGAAATGCCTTGCATTTAGCTGCAAAATATGGACATGCTTTGTGTTTGCAGAAGCTCTTGCAGGTACTGAAAAATCCACCTTGTCTCTTACAGTTCTTGTTACTGAGAGGGAAAAGGTGGCTTTGAAAATTCTGATTCACATTGGGACATGCCTTTCTTCTGTGCTTCCTATTAGATTAATTAGATTCTTTTTAAAAAAATACGACAGTTTTGGGGAAAAGACCTTTAAATAGGAGGTTGGGACTGAAAGATGGGTTCTTTTAACCTTCTGTTGGCTTGATGCTTTCCTCCATGCAGTTAGAAATGGCCCATTTTCTGAAGGTCTCATGAACTGTGCAATTTCTTTGCACATTCTGAACTTCCTCTACAACTTCTGCATGTGCATGTGTTCAGAGCCCTGAAGTGCACATACCCATAGCTCTTTCTTTTACTGTATTTGTAAGCTACAAACAGCTCTGTTTTTCTCTTGAATCACTTTTTATGGCTTTAAATAAGGCCCCAAAATAATGTCTTGTGAGTGCAACCTGAGTTGTAATTGTTAAATGGGGTTACTTGTTTTAACAGTACAATTGTCCAACTGAGAATGTGGATCTCCAGGGAAGAACTGCTCTTCATGATGCAGGTAAAGAGCTTTTTGCTCTTCTGGTGACTGTAGAAAATTAAGATTTAATTAATGGATTAACTTTCAGGTGGGCAGAATTCTTCTCCTTTAATTTTGTAGTAGGAGAGAGGGATTTGTGTTGTCCTCAGTATTGAGCTGGACAGTCTGAGAGTCTCCTGGTGCCTGGGGATTTCCTAGTAAGGTCTTCAGCAAGAATCACAAGCAGAGTCTCAGAGCAGTGCTGCTCAAACCTTCACTCTGGATTCTCTGCACCCTCCTGAAGCCACACGGTGCCTGGAGCAGGAGCCTTTGGCTGCTTTTCCAGGCACTTGTGGCGGAGTGAGAGCCAAGCTGTAGAGCCTTGCCACGCTTTAGCTTAGCTGTGTGACTTCTGGGGAGGCAAACCCAGCGCTGGGGGTGCCCAGGGGTGCTGCCAGCAGTGTCACCTGCTGCCTGTCTGTCCCCACAGCCATGTCAGACTGTTCCTCCAGCATCCAGCTCCTGTGCGACCACGGCGCCGCCGTCAACTCCAAGGACGGGGTGAGTCCTGCCCCAACCCCGGGGGGGCTCCCTGGGCTTCCCCTGCCTTCCCTGAGGTCTCTCCTGCCCCTCTCCAGGATGGGAGGACACCCCTGGTGCTGGCCACCCAGATGTGTCGTCCCACGGTCTGTCAGCTGCTCATAGACAGGGGAGCAGATGTCAATGCCAGGGACAAGCAGAACAGGTAACACACAGGAGGGGCTCTTGGAATGGCTGCTCAGGGCTGGAGAGCTGCCCCTCAGCTCTCAGGCTTTACAGGATCAATGTGCCGAGTTTGCTGGGAAAGGACCTGGGATTTAGCTCAGAAGCAGATGTGCTCGTCACAGATAACCTGGCCTTGTTTTATTGCTTCTGATTGCATCCCAAACGCATTCAGGCTCGTTCCTGCCAGCACAGAACCTGCAGAGGGTCGTCCCGAGGGTCTGTGTGTCCAAAGCTGCATCTGGCAACCTCTGGGACCAATATGCAAAATGGGTCATGGCGAAAGCTGGGCTTTGTTGAGGAGTCCTGAGTCACTGGGAGCTCTGGAGGGGCCTCAGGGCCTTGAGGTGTTTATTTCTGGGCTAAGGGGAGGGGACTTTTCTTTCTGTCTGAGACTTTTGCCACTTATTTCTTGGAGGACTCCTGCCTGGGGGCCAAGGGGGGGGTGAGGCTGCGGTGGGACAAAGCCTGGCTTCTCCCAGGGCATGTCCTGCAGTTGGGAAGTGTTTGGGAAGCTTTGCCAGGACTCCCAGGCACTCCCCTCTCCAAACTTTGTCTGAACTCCTTGTCTTTTGTTTGCTGTGCCTATTGAGATGTGTGTCTGACACAGAGGAAGCCAACTTCATACAACTCCTCAAAACACTGGGTGACTCTCCAGGGCAGAACGTTTGTGCTGCTTCCATGAAAATGCTCTTTGTTACAGTGGGTTTGTTTGCTTCTGAACAAATGTTTAAACGTGGACCAAATGACTTTTGGGAGCTCTTCCCTCTCTCTGGTCCCTGTGCTCAGCCCCAGCTGCCTGGGGTCAGGCAGTGAGCCCAGGGTGGTCTCTCTCAGTGCCCTCTCCCCCCCAGGACTGCCCTCATGCTGGGCTGTGAGTATGGCTGCAGGGATGCTGTGCAGGTCCTGCTCAGGAATGGGGCTGATGTGAGTCTCACTGATGGCCTGGGGCATGACTCTGCTTACTATGCCAGGATTGGGGACAACACTGACATTCTGGCTTTGATCAAAGCTGCCCTCGAGGACTCCAGCCAAGGTATGAGGGACCTGCTGGGGACCCTTTGCTCTCTGGGGTGCTCTGGGGGTCTCCAGCAGGGACTGTCTGTGGGGCAAGTCCTGTGGCCACACTGGTGACAAAGACTGCCTGTTGGGGAGGGGAAAGAAAGGTTTTTTTGGGGGGGGTGTTTGTTTTAGTTAAAGCTTTTAAGGTGAATGCAGGCTCTGATGCCTTGGGGGGTTAACATTGCTCAGGCTGGCATTGCAGAATTGATCTTTGGAGGTTTTAGCCTTGTTTATAGCAAAACTTTGCAGTTGTGAATGTTCCCATGTTTTGATTAACTGGGGGGAGGGGGTGGTGAACTATTTTTTGACATATCCTCCCAGGATGGAAAATGGACAGAATTAGCTGAGTGTCTTGCCTTGTTGTTGCATGAATCTGAATGAAATGCATTTTTTTAACTTCCTATTTCTGTGGTGCTTTTTCAGGAAGAGACAGCATTAAGAAAGGGCAGGCTGAGCAAAAGGTAAGTACCTCCTCTGGCAATATCCCCCTGGTGCTGTAGAGAGGGTGCTCAGGATTGTGCTGTGACTCCAAACCATTCAGTAGTTTGCAATTCTAAACTTCATCTGTAGCTGGGAAGGTCCCCTCTGTAATCAGATGGCGTGGCTGGTTCTGTTTGACAAACATCCCATGATGTGCATATTGAGGATTAGAGCTGAGACGAGCCTCCCATTTGTGCAGGGATGAGATCATGGGTGACCTCTGCTTGTGAAGCAATCTGCCAAAGTGGGAATGTGGTAGGATTGCTCCCTGTGGCAGCTGGAAGGGGGGGTGGGAGCTGCCTGTATCCCTGGAAATGGGTGTCAGCAGGACACAGCAGGGCTGTAACTCAGTGTTTTACTGTTGCACTCACAGGTTACCAACGTGCCACACAAGTGGAGTCGGGGGTTTGTGCAGCAGGAGGTGAATGTCAGTCTGTGCCAGAAGGAACCCAGTGCTCAGGTGGGTGAGGAGGGTTCCTGTGGCTTTGGGTATTCCCACATGGATCATGGACCAGGTGTGCTACAGAAAGATGAGCTTGCAAAGGAAGCACTAATGGTTCCATTAAGAAAGGTCATAGATTGCTGTTTGCTTAAAACTTAATTGCCTGACTGCGGAATGTGGCAATTATGCAGATAAGCTGTAAATTCTTCTCAGGAACAATACTTGTTTGTGTTATAAATAGTTGCAAGTCTCCATGCCTTAACCTTTCCTACCTCTTAAACCTCTTAACCTTCTGTCTCTGCAGTAAAATCAGAATCACAAACCAGGAAGATTTATTTTTTTAACCTTCTCAAGAAGATGGATATTTGTGTCATCCTAAAAGCAAGCTGTGCCCTAACTCTACTAACCAGCATTAATTTCCCATCTCATTCCTATGTCATTACAGCTTTCAAAAAGGGAAACTATGGGGAACAAAGCCCTGAGAAACTGAGGCCTTCGTTCTGAAATGCTTTGTGAGGAAAGGATAAAGATCTGTGGCTGCTGGAGCAGTTGCACAGTTAAGGCAGGGACTTCCAGGCAAGAGCTGAGGGTGCTTTGTGTTGGCATGTGAGCACTGCCTGGCTGGGGCACAGACACCCCTCACCCGTGCAGGGTTTGGATGTCACTGGGCTGGTTCTGCTGGAACAGTTGCACACTTACAGGCTGCTCTGCTTGTGCTGGAGGGGCTCTCCCATGGCTCCCTTGGCTGCAGTGGTTGGGATCAGGAGCTGGGTTAGCAGCAGTTATTTTTGACTGTTAACAGACACAGATAAGCAGTTCTTGAGGGCTGTGAGCACTGAGTGTGATCCCACCCTGCTCATGCTTCCACAGCCTGTGTGTGCACTGCCACAGCACTGAGCTGTCTGGAGTTCATGCTCCTGTGGACCTGCAGAGTGGTCCAGACCTGGGGAAAGGCCACAGAATCATCCAGGGGCTCCTTAGGCAAGGCTTGGAGTCTTCAGTGGCTGTTAAATCTCTTGGTTCAGACTCTTTACCTTTCTCAGTGTGTGTGTGTAGTGTGGTGGTCTTTATATTTTTTAAATTTTGTGTTTTAAGGACTTGGAGTTAGAAAATCAAGATTTGAAAGGTCGGATGAGAGAAGTGCAAGAGGAGCAAAGGCTGCTGCTGGACAGAATCAGTGGGCTACAGATGCAGCTGAATGAGGTAACCCAAGGCTTGGATAACCTGACTTGAAAGCTGCAATAACCCCCTGATGCTGGCAGTAGAAGTAGGAAGGAAAGCACATGGGATTAGGATGAGGTGTTCCTTCCTTTCCTGGCAGTTACTGCTCTGGGTCACTCATTTTCTGATGCTGCAGAAACCTTTGGTCTGGTAGCAACATTCAACTTGTGATTCCCTGATAACCCACAAATCTGAGCCATAACATTGATGGCTCTAACTCAGAGTGTGACCCCTGGGGTTCCTGGCATGTTGTCCCTGGCAGACTGAGCCTCACCTGCCCAGTTCAGGGGGGGGGTGTGGCACTGCTTTATCCTCAGCTGGTTTGCCAGCTGTTCTTCTAAGTGGGAGCAGAGAGACAAAAAAACCTTCAGTTGTCAAGAATAAAAACCCAAAAGTTTTCAATAGGAATTTCTCACCCAAATTTGAAAGGGTTTTTCAAAAACAGTTCCCTCTTAGAGCTAAACATGACCAGGAGGAAGGATATAGAACCAGGGAGGGGTTTTTTTTGTTGGTTTTTGCTTTGTGGAGGCTCACATTTGTTTCTTTACTGTATTTTTGTAGAGGTACATTTAGGCAGCTCTTCCAAAATGCAGCACAGGGGTAGAAAGAGTATCTCTACTTGGAATGACTGGCTTGTCTGAATGTCTGTCTTCAGCATTGCCTTTATAAAACCAACTTAGGAAGACTCACTTTCCAAAATCAGCTGTACTCCTCTGCCTCAGCCATGTCTGATTTGGATAATTGAGGAGATGTTCCAGTCTCTGGAGACGTTTCTGTCAGACACCCCCCACTCCTGTTTAACCTCTGGCAAGAGACATAAAGCTGGATGGTGCCTGGAAGGGGAGCATTAGGGACTGGAGTAGGTTTCTCAGCTAATGAACTGTGTGCCAGCCCCTTAAACATCATTAAAAAAAATGATTTGGGGGGGGGGATTTTTTTTTGTTATTTTTGCAGGAGCAAATGTTTGCAGATGACCTCGAGAATGAGGTACGATGTGTCACCTGCAAGTGTGACAGGACTGGGAAATAGGGGGAGCAACTCTCATTTCAGTAATGTATTTAAAGCCATAGAGGGGATAAAAGCTGCCTAAAAATGCTGAATTAAATACCTGCTGATCTACAACTGCACAGTATTTCTCTTCCTACAAACAGTGTATCATTCCTACGTTACCTTCAAAGCAAACTTAATGTGGTAATTATCTCTGCTGACTCTCAGTAATGCAAGACTCACAAATCTGAATGAGTTAAACAACAGCAGGTTGTGTTGGTGCATATTCTTGACTCATTCTTCCAGACTCCTCCTGTAGAGGAGCTGTCTTGTGGAGGAACTTCAAATAAGAAATGTGGGCATTCTGTCAAAGCTGATCTTGGTTGAAGTTCTCTCTAAACTCTTTAAAAAGTTGCTTGAGATTTATAAATCTGTTCATTCTTGTGGCTTTGGCTATTTGGCACTTACTTCTCTTCCAGAAGGATGAGTTGAAGAAAATCCTGACCACCAAGGAGAAGCAGCAGGAGGAAAGCTTAAGGACTATTGAAGCTCTCAAAGCTAAACTCAAATATTATGAAGTATGTTCATTGATTTGAAATGTGATGTAGCAATCGCTATTTACAGCAGGAAATACTTCAGCACTTTAAATTGCTGAAAATCTTAACTGCTTGTCCCACTGTCTGAGCTTTCCTTGCCCTTTAATCCCTGGTTTAACACAAGACAAGAATTTAAAATGAATTTTCAGCTTTGTTTTGTGTTTGCTGTTTGATTTCAGGGGGACTCTGGGGCGTCTGGAAGTAACTTTGGAAATAGTGAGTACAGTTAACTCCTAGAGCTTGCTGTGCATGGTGCAGTGTCAGAGCACAAAGGGGGTTTTTGGTCACCTCCTCCTGTTGTTGGTCTGCAATCCAGCCCAGTTTGCACCCCAGCCCTGGGGGCAGAGGCAGCTGGGCAGGGGTGTGTTTGTGGGTGGGGATCAGGCTCACAGTGACTGGCCTTGTGAAATTGGGTTGTGACTCTGTGGCCTCTAACAACATGAAAAACAAGCTGAACGAGCTCCTTGCTCCCCTTCTCACCCCTCCTGCCCTAAACAAAGCTCTGTCTGCCTGAGCACCCCAGAACTGCTCAGTGGCAAAGCTCGAGTGGAGCAGGTTTGGCTTCAATCACAAGACCTCAGCTCACACCTCTGGCAGAAATAATCCCATTTCCAGGAACTGGAGCCCTTTGCACCCACCTTGGTCACAGACCTGCCTTGCACTTGTGTGACTCCAAGTGTTATTTAATCTGCCACCAGCTGTTTGGTTGCCTGTCAGGAGGAATCATTGCCTTGGAGTGGAAGGAGATGCTTTTCCCTGGGGTGCTCATGTGCAGACCTGCAGCTGGGGGGTGAGGTGTCTTCTGGGACACAGAACCATTTACCCAGCCTGGCACAACTGTGATTTTCCCAAGGTTTTTTTTTCCCCCCTTTTCCTCAGGAGGGCTTTGTGCAGACTTCCCATGGGACTTAATTAAGGAGGAATTGTTTTAATAACGAGTATTTAAACCCCCAACCCTCAGCCAAGAATGGTTCCACTGAACAGATTAAAGTTAGGAAGGAAAAGCATGGTTCTTGTGATTGTGTTGCTGATTTTAACCTAAGTGCTGTTTGCTTGGAAAATCTAGGAAAAGAAGATGCATTACTTAAACAAGGCCAAGCATTTGCTGTGGAATCACAGGTAATAAATATTTTACCACATGGGAGAATTCTGAGCTAGTTGTGCTGGGAAAGCTAAATATGCTTATAAATGTATGTTTGTAAAGCATTGCTTCTGAACACAAAGTTTGGGGCAATCTTTGCTTTTCCACGTTTATTTTTAACTGCTGGTGCCCTCTAGAGTCCTGTCTGTGACAGGGCTTCAGATGCTGGAAAATGTCAGTGCTGAAAGGTCTCTAATGAGCTTTCTGAACCCTGGATCAGCAGTCACAGGGTGAAGTGCAGTTGTGTTTTCATCTCCTTTAATTCTGGGTTATGCTCAGAAGATGTGCCAGCTGTTTGATAGTTTCATGACCATTCTATTTGAGAGTTGTCAATCTTTTCAAAGCAGCAGTTTGGGTATGAACAAGGTCCACTCTTGGGGGGTGGGAGGAGATGGTCTTTAAGGTCCCTTCCAACCCAAACCCTTCTAGAATTCCAGAGGACTGCACTCCTCAGTCTTGTCAGCAAGAGGGTTCTGTTAACCATGACACACTCTGCTCTGATTCCTTAGGAAATGATTTTCACATGCTTGAGAGATGGGGGAGATATCTGACTGAGTTTAATTTGTTCAGGCAGATGAGTGATTAAATCTGAATGCCATAAGGGGAATGAAATTACTACACCTGCACTTTAATGTCAGCAGGGTCTGATGAGCTTTGGTTTAGGATTAGATGGGATGTTGGGATGGGATTCCTGGCTGGGAGGGTGGGGAGGGGCTGGGCTGGGATTCCCAGAGAAGCTGTGGCTGCCCCTGGATCCCTGGGAGTGTCCCAGGCCAGGCTGGAGCCCCCTGGGACAGTGGGAGGTGTCCCTGCCCAGGGCAGGGGGTGGGATGGGATGGGCTTTGAGGTCCCTTCCCACCCAAACCATTCCAGGATTCTGTGACTGGGATACAGTAATGTAGGGCTGTGTTCAAGGTTTTTGCTGTTGAAAGCTGAAATGTCTGTTCTGCAATTTGGGCAAGAATAATTTAGTGAGATTTTAAGAAAAAAGGAAATGTCTTGTACAAGTTGTGCAAAGATCAACGTGGATTTAAGGCAGTTCTGAATATGACAATTCACATATCAAAGTGTGATGCTGATAAAGAAGAAACACACGTGGATGGCTTGTCAGGCTTGTGAACATGTTGTTCTTGTGCCCATTTCAGTCCAGGTCTATGCTGAGGCCCCTGGAGCTGTCCCTGCCTGTCCAATCACCCAGTTCAGAGAAGGAAACTTTAAAGAAGCAACTTGACAACCTGAGGAGCTGCTATGGGGCAGCCAGAGAAGAAATCAGCAAACTGCAGAGGGAACTGTCCCTCAAGGCATCAGAGTGCCAAGCTTTGGCATCAGAGTGTGAGAGAACCAAGGTGGAGTCTGACGGACAGATCAAACAGCTGGAAGATGCTTTAAAGGATGTTCAGAAGAGGATGTTTGAGTCTGAAGGCAAAGTGAAGCAAATGCAGACCCACTTCCTTGCTCTGAAGGACCACCTGACTCATGAAGTGGCTTCAGGGAGCACCAAGGTGGCAGAGGAGCTCAAGGAGCAGCTGAAGGAAATGAAAACCAAGTATGAAGGAGCCTCTGCTGAAGTGGGAAAACTGAGGAACCAGATCAAGCAGAATGAATTGCTGGTGGAAGAATTCAAGAGGGACGAAGGAAGGCTGGTGGAGGAAAATAAGAGGCTGCAGAAGGAGCTTGTTAAGTTGGAGATGGAGAGGGATAAAAGGGGAAGGAGTGTCACAGAGCTGGAAGGGCAGCTCAGGGACACAGCAGCCAAGCTGGCCCAGTCTGTGACTGCAGAGAGCTTTGAGAGCATGAGGAGTTCGTTGTCAAACGAGGTGAATGAGAAAGCAAGGAAGTTGTCAGAGGTGGAAGGAGAGTGTGGCAGGCTGCAGGCAGAGGTTGTGCTTCTGAGGAGGGAGTCTGAGGGGCAGAAAGCTGCACTGGCTCAGCAGCTCAGGCCAGAGGAGCAGGAGCACGTGAGGAGGGGCTTGGAGCAGAGGAATGAGGAGCTGGGGAAGGTGGCTTCTGAGGTGTCACAGAAGAACGAGGCTCTGCAGAAGGAACTCCAAAAATTGCAGGCTGATAACAAGGTGCTGAAGCAGCAAGTCCAAGTGCTAAAAACTGAAATTAAGAGCCAGAATGTGCCTTTAAAAATTCATGAGGAATTGAAGAAAACAAATGATCTGGCTGTGGGCGACCTGACCAAAAAGCTGTTTGAAATAACAAAGATGTACAATGAAAGCAAAGCAGAAGCTGAAAGGTTGCTGGCAGAGAAGAACAGTTTGAGTGAGAATATTGGCCACTTCCAGGCTGTGTATGTGTCTCCGGAGCAGCACGAAAAAGAAGTGGAAGCTTTAAAATCTAATGGGATTGAGCTGGAAAAGCAGCTTGTTGAGCTTCAGAAAAAATATGATGATGAACAGGCAAAAGTGTGCAAGCTGGTGTCTGAGAACAGAGGCATCAGGGAGACTCTGAGGGACCAGTATGTGCTGGCCACCACACACGAGGAGGTCAAAACAGTCCTGAACAACACCCTGGAAAAGACCAACGGGGAGCTGTCAGACCTGAAGGGGAAAATTGGGGAGATAAAGCAAGAATTCCTGAGGGTCAGCGAGGAAAATGGGGCTTTGAAAAATAAGGTGAAGCTCTTACAGAATCAATTAAAAACAGAGTATATAAGTTTAAAAGATCATGAAAGTACAGTAAGCACTTTGAATAGGAGTGTGCAGGAACTGCAGGAGAACAATGCTGTGGCCAGGGCTGAGTGCAAGAGGGGGCAGGATGAAATTTTACAGTTGCATGCAGAAATGGAAGCCCAGAAGAAGGAGCTGGACACAATTCAGGAGTGCATAAAGTCAAAATACGCCCCAGTTGCCTCCTTTGAAGACAGGGAGCAGAGCTTTGAAGCCACAGCGAAGGAATTAAGAGCACAGTTGCAGGAGCAGGAGCAGAAATGCAGGGAAAGTGAGGAGGAAACCAAGAAGTTGAGAGAGGAGAATGAAAAGCTCCAGAATGGCTTTTTGTCCATCCAGAAGGACTTGCAGCAGAATTACATCCTGGCTGAGAAATCCCACGAGATGGAGAAGATGTTTGCCAGCAAAATGGGGGAGTTGAACGAGCAGCTGAGAGGTTTGGTGGGGAAACACACGGGGAGGGGGCAGGAGGGGGACCTGCAGCCCCAGCACCTCCCAGGGCAGCACATGGAGGCCTTGAAGGAGGCCCTGGGTCACACTGTGGAGGACCTGAAGGAGGCCCTGCGGAGCAAGAAGGAATGTTATGACCAAGAAACGCTAAAAGTGGGAGAGCTGCAGCAGGAGCTGTCAGTCCTGAAGGAGTCCTCAGTGCCTCTGGTGGAATACACCCAGATGAAGGAGCTGCTGGAACGAGAAGTCGCAGCAGTCAGAGCCAGCCTGGGAGAAAAGGAGCAAGAAAACCAAGCGAAGGTCAGGGAGATGCTGAAGCTGCAGGCTGAGCTCCAGCTCAGTCAGCAGGCCCTGTCAGAGCTGGGGAGCAGGGAGGTGGTTGACAGGGCAGAGTACACCTCCATGAAGAGCAGTCTGGAGGCCCAGGTCAGCAGCATGGCTGAGAATCTGTCCAGCACGAGCAGAAAGTGCGAGGAGGCGCGTGAGGAGGCTCTGCAGGCCAGGAGGAGAGAGCTGTCCCTGAAGGAGGAGAAGGAGCTGCTCCAGCTGAGGAGCTGCAGCATCGAGCAGGAAATCAAGGACCAGAAGGAAAGGTGTGAGAAATCACTGACAACCATCATGGACCTGCAGAAGAGAATCCAGGAGTCTGCAAAGCAGGTGGAAGCCAAGGATAACAAGGTGGGATGTGGCACTTGGAGGAGCCAGGCTGCAAAGGCAGCTCCTGTGCTGAGCATTAGGTACCCAGGGCCCACATCTGCTCAGATGAAGCCCTGGGTTTGCATTACACCATGTTTCTTTAATCCCTTAAATGTTTTGGACGTTGTGTGTAGTGTTTAGGTTCTATTAAAGCTTCAGACTTCTGGGCTATCAGCTCATTCTTCCATTGGAGCTGCATTTCTTGAGCATCTCTGGCTTGCCCTCTGATGGCTCACTGTTCTTTTTAGAAGTTAGTCTTAGAATATCTTCAGGCACTCACTGGTTTGGTCCCTTCTGTTTCTGCCTGGCCTCTGGGGCCCATAACTGACACACCCCAGTGCCAGGAAGCACAGTGTGACCCAGCATGTCACGAAAATAAAGCCCTCTACCTTTGTAAAGGCTGGGACCAGGACCCTTCAGTGCTTGCTGGCCTTCATCAGCCTGCAGAGAACATTAACAAATATCAGTTTTTGGTGAGACAGCCTCTAAGGAGTTGGGGTTTTGTGCTTTTTTTTAAAGATAACAGAGCTGCTTAACGACGTGGAGCGGTTAAAACAAGCTCTCAACGGCCTGTCTCAGCTCACATACACTGGGATCCCCTCCAAGAGGCAGAACCAGCAGGTGGAAATGCTCCAGAACCAAGTGAAAACACTCCAGCAGCAGCTGGCTGTGAGTACTCACCCAAGGTGTTGTGTGATGTGCAGTAGCATTGCTTAATTCCTTGGATAAACAGGGAAATCTGGCTGTGGCTGCTGGAGCACCAGGTGGCTGCAGGCTGATGACACTTTGGAAGTAGAGGATTCATTATTTTGGTGAGGTTTTTCCTCCCCTTACTTCTTGCTCCTTTGTGATTTTTTTTCTTCTTACTTCTTTTGCATTTTGAGTTGCAATGTTTGGAAAATTTTCTAGATAAAAAGGACACAGTTCAGAGAGGATTTGTGCTTGGAGAGAGCTTGTGCCTATGGGACACTGCTCCAGCTCACACCAAACCCATTTCTGAGGGCAGGCTCAGTTTGTTTGCTTGCAGAAACCTAACCATGCCTTTTTTCCTCACTTTGAAAAGGTGAGGTGGTCCTTTCTTAATGGATTTGACTTGTGTTCCCTTGGCTGCCAACCCTGAAGGGTGATGCTTGTGATGTGCTGTGCCCCCAGTGCAGGGGAACACCTCCTGCTGAGTGCTGGGGCTTTGGGCACACACACATTTGTGGCTTCAGTAAAGCTCATCATCAAAGTTAGTGATCCCACTTCCATACAGATTTGCAAATACATTTTTAACAGTATTTGCAGGCAAAGAGTTCTTAAACTGGGGGGGGTTTAAACAAACAGCTGATGCTGGTAATGAGACAACTGCAGGGCCAGGAGTTGGACCTTGATGGTCCCAATGGGTCCCTTCCAACCTGGAGCATTCTGTGGTCTCCACCCCTGAGCTGGCTCTGGCAGCCTTTCAGCAAAAGTGCTTTGCTGCAAGTGAGCAATAACAACAAAAAGAAGTGAAGCAAAGCCGGTTTTTTCTTGGTTTATGGAGGAGATAGAACTTTGACCTTGAAATTCAGCTTTGGCTGGTCTGTCAGGGCGCAAACCCAAGAGCACAGAGCTGGGAACGGGCAGTGCTTGAGTTCTGTCCTGTCCCTGTCCTTTGCAGGATGCCAAGAGGCAGCACCACGAGGTGGTTGCGGTGTATCGGACTCACCTTCTCAGTGCAGTGCAGGTAGGAGGCCCCTGTCCCCCTGCCCTGCCCTGGGCACACTCTGGGCACACTCTGGGGACCAGTGGCATGGCTGAGGGCACCGGGCTCGTGCAGCTGGAGGAGGCTGAGCCAGGGCAGCCCCTGATTTCTGCTCCCTGGGGGCATGGCCAGGAGCCAGGGGAGGGCTGGAGCTGTGTCAGGGTGCATCTCAGGGAAAGGCTCTTCTCCCAGAGGGTGGTTGGGCACTGCCCAGGGAATGGGCACAGCACCAAGGCTGCCAGAGCTCCAGGAGGGGGGGGGATGATCCCCAGCAGGAGCTGGGCTCCATGATCCTGAGGGGTCTCTTCCAACTCAGGATGTCCCATGATTGTGTGACCTCAAATAAACTCCAAAGTAGCACCAAGTGCCCGTTTTCCTGTGGGGAGCTTTAATTTATAAAAAACACCCCAAACAAGTTCCATGGCTGAGTCATGGTGTGACCATGTTCTCAGTTCTGCTCCAGCCCAGGGAATCACAGGATCCTGGGATGACTTGGGACAGCAGTTGTTTCCCATAAAGGAAACTGCTGTGTCAGAGATGTCCATGAGAGGAAATGCAGGATCCCTAAAACATGCCAGATTCTCCCAGAGTGCTGAAAATGAGTAAAGACTTTGGGGTGATTTTGAAGAACCTCCTAATGCTGGTGCTGCATGGCTGAAGTTTGATGGGATTTGAGATATTTTTGACTGTTTGCTTCTCCAGGGTCACATGGATGAAGATGTCCAGGCTGCTTTGCTCCAGATCATCCAGATGAGACAGGGGCTGGTTTGCTGACCTGCTCTGGAGGCTGCTGTGTCTCGTGGGAGTGCTGTGCTTGTGGGAGTGAGAACCTTCACGGGGTTTATGTAATAATGATGCAATTAGAGCCTCCAAATATGGAACAACTTACAGAGCTGAAGCATTTTCTTCTTGAAAAACACTAAAACAGGGCTACAGCGTTTCAGGTCTGAAAACACTTGTTTCATTAATGAGTAAAAGATGTAGAGCATCTTTTAAAACTGGTGTCAAACTGACTGTCAAAATGAGGACATGGTAGTTCAATTATTTTAATGTCTGATTGACCACTTACTAAAGCAAGGCCTGTACCCAGAGACTCCAGTTTATCCTCTCCCTTGAACTCTCGTGGTGTGGTTCAAAATAAACTGTCCCCAGGAGCCTTGGCTGAGCACTGGAGCTTGTATCTCCTTCAGTGATTAAGAGAAAGTGGCTAATTGGTCACATTAGCTGAGCAGGGTGTGCTGTGACACACAGTCAGCTGCAGAGGTAGGTAAAAGGTGTGTAGGTGTCTGTTGTAACTTGGCTGGCCAAGTTACAGCCTTTATTTAATATATAAGCTTAAGATTTAGTGCCTTTGCTTTTTTACAAGACTTAAATTCAGGTTTTCCAGCAGAGCACTAACTCTCCTCCTCCCTCTCCCCACCCCAGATTTTCCCTGAATGCTTTAATGCTGATTCCTGCAGGTGGAAAGAGTGGGGCTGGAGGTTTGTGCAGCAGTGTCTGGATGGCAATGCACTAGTCCTGCTGCTGGATAATTTTACTCGTCATTAGGCCTGGGGGGGTGGAGGCTGAGCAGCTCATTGTGCTCCACAATAGGTAGTTCAGGTATTGCATTTTCAAACACCAGCTCCTGGAAGTTTAAGGTGTAAATGATGTACTAAAATCTTATTTATGAGGAGAGATACCAATAATAAGGTTTAATGAAAGGAGACTTTTTATTTGCTTGGAATCTACCCATTAAACAAGGCTTCATTTTTAACTGAAAGATGGTGTTTCCACAGGGAAGTTTTATGAAAGGAGACATGAAATTTGGGACTGTTTAAAGGATGTAATTGAAAAATGAGCCTGGCAACGAGTGGGGCTGTTTTAATTGAGCAAACAGTCTGTGCTGACCTTGGTCTGCTTGGTTAAAGCATTTGCTGACGAGTGCCAAGTGGGGATTTGCCATCCTGATGCAGGGAAGACAAACTCCCTCTCCCCAGTGCTGACAACCAAGGGCTGGGTCTTTGTGCAGAGTTCTGTGCCTTCTGTCACTGGGCTCCCTTTTTATAGGAACATGGTTTATTCCCTTTTTTTATCCCTTGTTTGGGCACAGTCTTGTAGAATTGAAGAGGCAACTGCCCCTAGAGGCTCCAGCCAGTGAGGGGAGTGCAGGGCAGTTTGGGTTATAGAAATACATTTAATATATTTACTGAATACCTGTCTGTAGTTACAGAGCTGCTGCTGCTGCTTTCCTTTCATTTCTTAGGGGACTATTACAGAAACATCTCAGTAGTTAGATGTTACTTTTTAGCCAAATTCTTTTATGATTGCATTAACTTGAAACTTTCTGGAGAGGGTTGGTTTTGCTGTACTAACTCTGGCCTCTTTGGGTATTGTATGGGTCCTTAGCCAGGGAGTTCTATGTAAGCTTTTCTAAATCTCCCCCTTCTTACATCATCAATAAATTGTTTTCTTCTTTTTTTTTTTTGTATTGTGGTGGTCAATTCTATTAAAGGCAAAGAAATAGAAGTAGTTTGGCAAAAAATCTGGGTGTGAAGGGTGTTGAACTGGCTTGGATGATCTCAAATACCAGGTAACAACCCTTGGGGTTTAGACTCTGTTGGGATTATTTTGCTTTTCTCTGTTTTCAGAGTGAGTTTGGTAAAATTTGGGTGACATTGATCAAGACCTAAAGCTGCTACAAACAGATTCTTCAGGGTAAATCAACTCTGGCCCCTTCTACACCAAACAGGGCAGGGTGAGTGTCATTTGGGGATGAGCCAGAGAAGTTCTACTGCTGCTTTTAAGGAGAGAACGTTCACTTAACTTCCCTTGCTGCTGGTTTCGTGCTGAGCCATCTCTGCAGGATAATTCCTTGGCACCTCCAGGGTCCATGCACTTGGCGTGGCCTCAGAGGGCTGTAACCTCACCAGCTGACTTCAGGGTTGGGTCCTTGGGGTTCTCTCATCCCAACTGGGAAGAAATCCTCCTCCAGAAGGAAATGCAATCTGGATTGCCACAGAAAGAGGCCCCACAAGGTGTTTGGGGTCTGTCCTGGGGAACAGCAAAGCAACACTCCCAAGGTAATGGGCTCTAGGACTGATTGTTCTCTTCTCAGAGGGCACTTCTTAAGGGAAGTTTGACTTCTTTTTGTTTTGAGCAGCTGACTTGGAAATGTCTCGGGGTCCTGGAAAGCTGGAATTTACTGCTTTTGTCATCTCAGTGCTCGTGGTGCTCTGCCAGGGCAGAAAATTAACTTTGAATAGAAAAACCACACGTGTAATTGTCCCAGCCATTAGATCAGATGGATTTTACATGAGGTGAAAAAGATGTTGAGCATTTAAGGGCCATTAAACTGTGCAGGTTTTGTTGGTGGGCTCGCAGCCTTCAAACCAGCACGAGGCTGAGAGGAATATTTATTTTTACATTTGCAGAGGAGGGGGAGGGAGCACATTGCACAGGAAAATAGGACATGGAAATGGGCTGGTTTTCCACTTGGTGAACAGCTAGTTTTATTTCATAATAATTAGTTTTACACTTCATTAAATGTTGGGGATTTTGCTTATGCACTTTGAGAATACAGTGGAGAAGCCTTTAAAAATTCTCAGCAGGAGATCAAGTTAAAGAGTTTTATAATCTAATGGGGAGTTTCAGACTGAGAGGGTGTTTCTCCCAAGGAGGATCAGGAGGAGGGTAAGAATTATTTTGAGTGCAGGGATACTTGTAGTTTGTCTTGCTGGAGTTCAGGTCTTGTAAGGTTTTGACTCCTGTGCCAATGGCCAAACCTACAAATGGTGAGTGGAGGTGGAGTAAAGCTGTAGTGGGGTCTGGCCATGACTCAGACAAGGGGGCTCATTGTCTTCAGTCAGATCTGGGGGTTAAGAAACAGGAATATTTGTGCCTTGGATTTAAAAAAAAAATGGTCTATAAACATCTCAGCTCTGAAAAATATGGAAATTTGCCAGTCCAACCTGCAAACTCCCCTGAAGGAAGCAGAGAAGGAATTTCTGAGGGAAGCAGGGATGGGAGAGGTGGAGATGATTTTTTTGTCATTGATAAATTCCTACTTTTTCCTTAGTGAATTTAAAGTGAAGGTGATGCTGTGGGACCTTTACATGCTGGTTTCCCAGGAGACAGGAATCCCAGCATGGGCTGAGCAGGGCCTGGCATCCCCAGTGGTGACACCCAGGGTGGCTTTGCCTGGAAGGAACGACCTTGTCTCCTCTTGGGGAGCTGCTGGCAGCTTGTGCCGAGCTGGAGCTCCACAGAGCTGTCAGAATTCCCAGGAATCCACATCAGAGGCAGCCCTGGGTGTGCATCAGCTCTGCAGGCTGACACTCTCAAGCTGTTGGGAGGTTTTTTTTGGAGGTGCTGTGCTGAAATCTTCCACACAGACACAGAGTGGGTGTGATGCACTGGGGGAACACAGGACCTCTGGTGTTCCTGCTTGTTTTTTTGACAAGAAATCTGGCAGAAAGAGGAGAACCCTGCTCCTGGCATCCCCTGCAGCCCCAGGCAGGGAAGTCTCTCACATCCTACTCTTGCTAAAAGGTGACAAAAAAAAAAAAAGAAATCAGTGGGCATTTAAGTAGTGACACACTGGGATGGGAGGGAGTTCTTAGGAAAAAAGCAAAACCTTGCAGGAGATTGGAAGAGGAGGGAGAGCAGGGCCTAAAACAAGGGTGACAGGATCCTCCTGGGGTTCCAGCTTCACCTGGAGACAGGGAGGGAGGGAGGGTCAAAAATACAAAAATACATTGGTTTGGGCAGCTTTGAGGATTCTGGCAGTCTGCTCATTCTTTTCCTCTCCTGAATAAGGATATAAAAAGATGTGGGGAGGGTGGTACAGCTCCCCCAGGCAGGGGAGATGGCTCTGGAGCTTCCCTGGTGCTGTGTCCACAGGGAGAGACAGGGCTGCTGGTCCCTATCAAAGGGATAAATTCATTTGCTGCACTCTGGGCAGTCTTTGGACACCCCAGAGAAGCTGTGGCTGCCCCATCCCTGGAATGTCCAAGGGCAGGTTGGAGCCCCCTGGGACAGTGGGAGGTGTCCCTGCCCAGGGCAGGGGTGGGATGGGATGGGCTTTGAGGTCCCTCCAACCCAAACCATTCCTGGATTCCCCGTGGAGCTTTGCCAGCCCCTCCCCAGCCCCGGATCACACACCTCTTGTCTCGTCCCCCTTTGCAGATGCTCCCTCAGCCTCCCAGGCAGGGCTGCCTGGTCCATTCTCTGTGCTCCCTGCTGGAACTGGGGCTTGCCAAGGTCAGAGTGGGATTATTTAAACCCACCAGCCCAGCCCCTGACCCCCTTCCCAGCCTGGCTGATGCTTTGTGGCCTCTGGTGGAGCTTGTGATTTAAAAACTCCCCCGGTCACCTTTGCAGTATCTCAAATGCAATGGATGGGGAACCCAGGGACACATTTGGGAGTAAATTACATGGAACAAATAAACCAATCTGTTTCCAAAGTGCTGCTGTGCCTTTGAAAACACTGACACTGAGTCTCTGCTGGGGTGTCTAAGGGTATTTTCATTCATTCTAATTGAGTTGTTACCTTCTCTTTTTTTTTAAGGTCAACTTAACAAAAGCCTCTCCAGTGCTGTAGGGACTGACTGGGAGAGTCTGCTCTTGATCCCTGCCAGCTGCAATGGGGAGGACACTGCAATCAATGCCTTGGAAAAGGCTCTTCTCCCCCAGATCTGAGCTCTGGTGGCAGCTGGTGTGTGGCTGTGGCCCTGGCCAAGAGCAAGCACAGAAAAGTCCCTTCAGAGTCACTTTGGGCAGTTGTCCCTTTGCTCCAAGCCCCATCCAACCTGGCCTTGGACACTTCCAGGGATGGGGGCACCCACAGCTTCTCTGGACACTCTGCCAGGGCCTCCTCCCTTCACAGGGAAGGGTCCCTCCCCACTATCCCATCTCTCCTGCCCTCTGGCACTGGGATCCATTCCCTGTGTCCTGTCCCCCCAGCCCTTGTCCCCAGTCCCTCTCCAGCTCTCCTGGAGCCCCTTCAGGCTCTGCCAGGGGCTCCCAGCTCTCCCTGGATCCTTCTCTTCTCCAGGCTCAGTGACTGTACCTGTTTGTCCTGGTGTACCTGGTGTGTCCCTGGCTCCTGGAGAGTTCACAGCCAGGGCTGTGTTCCAGGTGTTCCAGGTGTTCCAGGTGTTCCAGGTGTTCCTGGCTCTGGCTCAGGGGCAGTAACACCGTGCCCATGTGCCACTGGATCACCTGGCAGCAGCTGCAACAGGCAGTTCCCAGCTCCTGCTGGCACTGGGGTTTCTGTGCCAGCTGTGGGAGCAGAGGTGGGACCTGCCCTGGCACCACCTTGGCAGGAGCAGCCTGAGGACAGAGGTTGCCAGCCCTGGCTCTGGGCCTGCCAGGGCAGAGCTGGTGTGCCAGCAGCAGGGAATGTGTTTGAGCTGGCTCTGGGCTACACTTCGAGGGTGTTTCCATCCTGGACTGGACACAGCAGAGCTGGAAGGGGATTCAAACCCTTGGCAGAGGGCCCCAGTGTTGTCCATCTCTGCTGCTGTGATGCAAAGCTGGTTTGATTTCTGGCCTCAGACGTTTGGGGGCGACGTTTCTCCTGTGCAGGTCTGGGTTTGGCCACATGGTTATTGAGGTCTCCACATCCTTTCTGGGCCAGGAGGGGCTGGAGACACAGGGAAGGAAGGCTGTAGGATTTTCTAGGCTGGATGAAGAACCAGAAGAGGCTGGACATGGCCCTTGCTAATTCTGTGAGTCCCCAGCTCAGGTGGGAGATCCGTGTTTCTGCTGAAACACAGATGCTCAGGGGAGGCTAAACCTGCTGCAGCTGCATTGCCCTGGACACCACCTGTGCCAGCTGGGTGCCTTCTCTGGGCAAAGTATGGAGGGTTCAGTGCCAGGGCACAGGGAATGGCACCCCGCTGCCAGAGGGAGGGTGACATGGGATACTGGGAAGGGTGGGCAGGCCCTGGCACAGGGTGCCCAGAGAAGCCGTGCCTGCCCCATCCCTGGGAGTGATGAAGGGCATAAAATGATTTTATTTAAAAATCCTTTTTTTTAACCATCAAAACACCCGGATTCTGGAATCCCCCTTGGACTCTTGAGGAGCAGCAGCTGGTTCTGTGCTCTCTGCCAGCACCACCCTCCCCGCACCCTGCAAGAACTACGTCACGTTGTTCAACAAGCCACAGAAAATAATCTTTTAACCCAGCCTTGNCCCAGCCTTGCTCCCCCCCCCGCTCCCTCCCACCCCCGTGGTCTGTTGGGTCCCTCAGCAGCTTCCCCTGCCATGTTCAGCCCTGATTGGAAACACCAGCCACGGCTTCATTACAAGCTCCGTGGCTTCCCCCTGCACTTAACATCCCGTACAAATTGTTTGCTCAACCCTGGCATTTTGCCTCCGAGGAATTTTTGTCATTTGAAGGTTTCACTCAGCTCTCTGAGCCCTCACAACTGTAAATAAGAGGCTGTTAGTTGGGGAGAGAGCTGCTGGCTGGCATTTCCAACCTCTCCGAGGGATGCCCAGCCTGTTGGAATCCCTGTCACGCTCCTGGAGCCGAGTGCTGTGAAAGCAACCCCAAAACTCTGCCCTGGGAAAATTC
>VXBA01005136.1:1239556-1389682 GCA_013399895.1 Serilophus lunatus | reverse complement strand
AGTTTGTAAAGAACTGTCTCCCAAGGGATGAACTCATGCTGGAGCAGTTCCTGAAGGATTGTCTCTCATCGGAGGGACCCCAAGGGGAGAAGGAGAGGGGGAAAGATCTCTCTCTGGGCAGCAGCAGAAACCACAGCTGACCATAACCCCTATTCCTATCTCCCTGCACTGCTGGGGGTGAGAAGGTAGAACTTGGAAGGAGGAGAGTGGGGGGGAAGGTGTCTTTGGGATTTATTTTACTTCCCATTCTTAAGCTTTGATTCTGTTAGTAATAAATTTAATTAATATCCCCCCCTTGCAGTCTGTTCCACCTGTGATGGTCACCCATAGGGAATCTCTTATGGTCCTTAACTCATGGAACCCTTGGTTGTATTTTCTCTCCTCTGCCCATTTGCAGAGAGGAGTGAGTGAGCAGCTTTAGTGGGTACCTGACACTCAGCCAGGGGCAAATATCTACAAACACTGTGTTTGTTATAACCTCACTCACTTAGGGAAGTGTGTGTTGAAGTTCTTAAAAAGCAAGATCCTTCTGGACGTAGCATTTCCATCACAGAAAACTCAGTACTCCCCTCAGTACTGAATTTCCTCTCCAGGAAAATGATACTAATTTTAAAATATGCTAATTGCCATTTTATATTAGGAAATATAATGGAGGTGTTTGGGTTTTTTTTATGTGACTCAAGATTTTCTATCCAGCCCTTCAAAGAAAGAAACCTCTTCATTAAAGCCTTTGATGTTGTTCTGATATTTAACTCTTCATTAACTGTTATACCTGAAAGTGTTAAGGGAAGAGAACAGGAACTTTTTTTTCCTGCCAATTTTTTGTTGAGAAGAAAAGTGAAAATAGTGCTTTTAGTGTCAGGCTTTGAGGATTCAAGGATATCATATTAAGTGAATGGAGTCCTGCAAATGGCTTCTGATGTTGAAGGTGTTGTCAGCCACAAAAGCTGTGCCATAACTTCCCAGAGCATTTCATTTTGCGTTAGTAAAGGAGGCCTAGAAAACAGGAATATTCCTTCCTTCTGCAAAAGCAGAGGCAAAGTCTGGAGTACATTTTCAAGAGAAAACACATTGAACAGCATCAGTGCAGCAATACAAAATCAATAGAAGGTTCTGAAGATGCTCCTTTTTGTAAATTCAGCACCACCACAGGGAAGAAATGTGCTGATCCTTTGAAAACTGTAAAAATACCTGCCTCTGAAGGAATGTTAGCAGCACATGTTCAGCAATTATAATAACCAACTTTGCTTGGAAACTTGCTATTAGCATGATTTTCTGCCATGACTACCATGAAAATGTTTATAAATTGGGTCCTAAGAGACTGGCATGTGCTATTCCAGAGCTTTGCTGGATTTGAAACAATACACACTGAATAGAAACACAAGTGTGGTTATGCAGCACTTTAAAATAATTTCTAATCAAATTCCTGCCCAGGTTCCCCATTTTAATTTTTTTCTGTAGGTGTCACTATAGCATAGGAGATAGGAAACACTTTCCTTAATGAAAATGTACAATACCCAGCTCAGAAGCAAACTGTAATCTGGTTTACTGTGCCATGGTTGTCATATCAACAATGAGGTTTCCCAGCAACTACAAGAATACTTTGTAGATTTATTTACTTATCCTTTTTAATAATGAACCTCATACAAGCAAATTTTTTCCCTTTGTGCAACAATTAAGAAAGCCTTCTCAAATCGTTTACATTTTGTCATGTTAATATTGGCAGTTTGAGATAATCTTGTTAATAGAATTGAAGCTGAGAGGATTCCTCAATGCAGCAAAATGTATTATGTTGCAAAACTTTTTGTGTTTCTACTTAACTGGTTGTTATCAAAGAATAACTTATTATAGCTATGGATTTGATGGCGTTGCTTTTTGTAGCTCTTCAAAATGTAAACTTTGCTTGGCTCTTCTTTTTGTGTTTTACTTTTCTCTCTGCTAAGCCCGTGTGGTTACATCATTTCTTAAATTATTGGACAGGGCTTACCTTTTAAATTAGGGCTGAAGGAGGTGCCTTGAGCCTGCCTTGACAGCCAGTATTAATCACAGAGTGGTTTGGGTTGGAAAGGACCTTAAAGATCGCCTTATTCCAGCAGAGACACCTCCCACTAGACCAAGTTTCTTCAAGCTCTGCCCAGCCTGGCTTTGGACACTCCTTCGACCTTCAGCTGAAGTATAAATTCACATCTCCAAAGAGATGGTAGTGCTGGTAGCCTGGCTCAGCTTTAGTCTTTGCTTTCAAAAAGAATTCTGCCACCCTTCAGCCAGGGTGGTACGGTCACAAGGGTTGTAGCATTGTTGGGAATTTTGCCCTCTGTCCTTATGGCACTTTAATTTGGCATGATTTGCCTTCCCCTCCATCCTTCTTGGCCTACTCTGCAGGATGTCACTTGGGTGTCATCAGCACCAGGAAATCATGTGGTTTTAAATCCTCTCTGGAGGAAGATTTTGACTTGTTTCCTCCTTCCCTGGAGGGTTGTTTTAATTGTTGAGCTGTTATCTGATACTCTGGCAATCCTTTAGAGCCAATCCAGTTGCTCCTGTCTCTTGAGCTGTGCTTGGAACATGCTCCATGATTTGGGGGCTCAGGGGTATTAAGAGACCCTCTGCTTAATTAAAGATGTGGGATTTGTCTCTCTGGCTCCTGAGGGTTGGATCCTTCACATGCAACTTTAAAAGCTTTCAGGCAACAGGGAAAACTTAGTGATTTTCTCACCTAGGCAACGGGTGAGAGTGTGGGTGGAGTGGTTTGTTTTTTTCTTCCATTTTTTTGGATGGTGATTTTGATTTAAGCTCTAAAAATCTGTTCGAAGCCTTTGGGATCTCCCCTTTGTGCATGTACCTAATGGATCAAATTGCTGGAGATGCTGAGGGATCACACTTCATGGCAGCTTAAATAAGAGCTGGAAACCAAGTTTTGCCCTTTAGCCTCTCAAGCAGTAGATGTGTTAAAGAAAGATTTCTTGGACACAAACTGCTTTGGGTTTCCGCTCTGTTCAAATTACTGTGTAATTTATACCACACCTCCTAATAAACTTTCCCTCTGCTTCCTCAGAGAATACAGCACTTGAAGTTAATTAAATAGAGGAGCTTTGAGAAGCTCAGAAGAAACTAGAACAGCTCTGATTGTCTGACTGTAGGAGCTCATCTCAAAGAGGCATTTGGGCACTTATTAGCAAACTGGGAGATTACATGTGAAGAACCAGGGATTGCATATGCTGTGCAAAATCTAAGGAAAGATCTTTGTCCACTTCTGGGCAGAAAAATAAAAGGTGTGCAGGGAACAGAGAGGAAAAAACAAAACAACTGTTTGGTGAGCAATCAGAAATTTAATCTGTTCCGTAGAAACAGACTTTGTTATCTCAGTTTGGGCACAGAAATGGAGCTTTTTGCATAGGAGAGTCTTCTAAACCCATCAGAGAGTTTGCTGGTTTATGTTGGTGTGAAATGGAATGTTCTTAGATGATGTGACACTGTCCCTCAGAAGCACTGTCTCCCAGATATTCTGTAGCTTTATGAACTTCTGTTCTTCAAGGGATTGGAATTGGAAAAAGACTTCTATAATCCTTTGCCTAAAATGCACAGGTACCCTGACAAAGGCAGGCATGAAAAACCACAGACAACTTCCCTGCAGTTCCTGTGTTCCTGTGGGAAGCTGAGAGTATGGCAGATGTTTTACTTCTTCAAGGTGGAAATGCTGGGATAAATATGAACTTCTTATTTTAAGGGAACTTAGGTGGTGACTTGCTTCAGATACTGGTGCTTTGGGGGGGGTCTGTATTTATGGGAGCCCAACAATAAATAAAACTGCTCCTCACAGGACATTGGTTCAATGTGGAGTTTGCCATAATTATGTTCTGGTGGGTTTTTTGTTTGATGTTTTCTGACTCTTTGTATAAGTTTTGTCACTCTCTTGCCCTTTGTGTGCCCTCTTTGGAGCTTCAGCTGCTTCTTTCCTTCCCATGGCCCATCCTCGAGCCTCAAGGTCGGTCATAATAAATTGATTTATAAGATTTCACACTTCTGTTGATTATCTTTTTTCCTCACTTCAGGAACCTGTCCAAGATTTAGCCCCTGTTTTGTTTTGTTTTTCTGTCTGACCTTTTGGCACTTGTGGATCTTAGTTTCCACATGGTTTACTGGTGAAATTCTAAGCCCCTTCTCAGTGTGTAGCCTCTACTTATTGTTCCTCGTGCTGGGGTTGTTTCTCTTAAGAGATGAGTCCCAGAATATAAATGAGCATAAATCCCCAGAAAGAACAGGACACAATAATCTTCATAGTGGGAGAGAAGAAAAGATGTTGAAGTCTAAGTACTAATTATTAGCTTTAGGCACCTTCTGATAATTTCAAGAAATCAAGACAAGTGTCTGAGTAATTCAGCTCAGCACCTCCTTCTGGGAGTTGTGTGATCACTTTCCTATGAAGTGTAATCATTACAGCATATTTTTGATAGATGTGAATGTTTTTGAAGGACTGATAAGTAGCATTAATATTTACCAAAATTGTTCAGTTGCTTCTTTTGTGTTAAAGCTTCACTTTCTGTGATTGTCTTTATAATAACTAGTTTATGAAGGAAATATTTTTGAATCTATTCTACCTGGCCAAAAGCAATGCAGTCATTTATTGTTGGCTAAAACTGCTTCATCTCTGTTTGTCCCAGTAAGGCTCTAAAGCACTGGTGGGGTAAATCCATTTATCATGAGAAGAGTTTGCTGTTTCAGTAGCTGGGATGAAATTACCACACTATGAGTTCTCATACTTCAGGATATAAATATGTCATTAGATAGATCCAGAGGGTTTTCTTCCCATAGTAGCCAGATCCTCTGTTTTTTGACAATATTAGATATTTTACTCAAAGCATGTGATCTTAATGCTGCAGAAAAGTTAAAGCTATAGAGTGTTTCTTGCATCATACCAAGCCCAGGGTTATTTCATCAGCCACAGATTCCTCCCTCCCTCATTCTTTTTGCCCTGTCCTCCTACCAGAGAAAAAGAAAGAAATTAAAAAGGATGACAGTGAATATGCATTGAAATTTCAGGTGGTGTTCTATACATCTCTTAGTTTATTGTACTGTTTTGGTCAAAAAATCAAATCTGGTCATTTTGAAATAAGGATTTCGTTGCAGAGGATATAGAATAGTAACATAACATAGTAAGAAGAGAAGAAACTAAAACATAGGAGAGAAAAACCACAAGAATTTTAAGAAAACACTTTTTCAACTCATTAAAATGGCCTGACAGTCATGGAAACTTTGTTTTTCTTGTTTATAAAGAAAGTAGAACACATGCAAATAAACATTTAAAAAGCTAATCATACGACACTTTTCCCTCTCTTTAACTCTTCTGAAAGAGAAAGTTGTTAATAAAATAGTTCAGAGGAAAGTTGCAATGATATTTAAATTTGCCAGAACAGGTCACTGTGAGTGACTAAAACTCTCAAAAAGTGACTTCCAGCGACAGGTGAAAGAGTGATCACAAACTATTGACAGATTTATTTTTTTCTGCTTCAGACAGATTTGGGTGCGTGGTCTGGGAAGAGCAGGGGCAGAAGCATGTTATTTTTTTATAGTGCTCCTTTTTTGGAGCACTTTTTTATGTGGTACCTAAGAGGGAGAATTGGGATCATTATTCTCTATAGCAATTTCTTTCAAGGCCAAGAGATTTGTACAAATGTGGGTTTTTTTCTGAATAATCTTCAGGTCTTCATCATAAAAATAAAACTTAAAAAACTTTTAAACATATTTGTTTTTCCTTCAAATTTTGGAAAATATTAGTGGCAATTCTTCAGGTATGGAAATTTTCTAAAAGATGGGGAATTCCCATCTAAGTCAATTTGCTGAGGTTACCACACCCAATTTAGAATAGAGTGAATATAACCAAATTAGTATTTTAAAAAATCGGGATATTAAGAGTAATGGTTGGGTTTGTTTTTTTTTTTTGGTCTGAAATTAGGTTTTCCCAATTATTTCAACAGGATTTAATTGGGCTGAAAACTCATTAAGACTCTTCTTTCCCCAAAAGAATGAATCATTCTGTGATCCAGTGATGTTGTGCATCACACCCCCATCTAGTGCCAGCTGGGGGAACTCCTGCAGAGCCCGTGGATGAGTGACTGTGTCCAGACTAGGCAAAATTCTTGAAAAAGAAAATAGACAAATGTAGTGAAGGGCTGCTGTCCTGCAGTTCTGCCAACCTTTTAATAATTTTTGACTGTCACTTCTGATTTTAAAAATAGTGTGGGTATGTTTTCCTGCCTCTGTTGCCAACTAAGTAAAACATAAGGAAAACAAACCAAAGAAGATCCTGTTTTGAAAGGAAATCTTCCAGCTCTTATTTGATCCATCTTTGCTGTTGCATCTCAGTTTTGCCTTCGGCTTCTACCCATCACTTGAACTGGATTATTATGTAGCTGCTCTGTCTGAGTTTGCTCTACCCTTAGAAAGGCTTTTTATTTATTTCTTTTCATCTGAATGCTGTTCAAAAATGCCCTGAGGAGCTGTTGTTCAGGTGGATACTCTGAGAATACTCTGTGTTGTCTGGATGTTGGACATGGAACACTCTGATCCCTCACAGCTGCTCTGCAGGAGATGTGAGTAACCTGTTCAGCTCCAGAAGCCTTGGATGTGTTTGCCCTGCTTCTGCAGGCTGTGTGTCAGAGCCACAGCACTTCTGGCTGGTGAAGAAAGCCTGAGGTTTAGGGTTCATTTGTGCACATACAGCAAATCCAAGGCATCTCCAGAGTGCTGGATTTACTGCCCAGTACAGAGCAGCTGTGCTCTCTTCTGCAGCTCTTTGTGCCCAGGAAATCTCAGGCTGGAAATAAAACAACCGGTCTTAAAGCTGAAGCTGCTTCATTTGCACAACATCTCTTAGCAAGAGAAAAGACTTTAAAGCATAAAATGGTTTATAAGTGATTGCCTGAACTAAATATACTCCTTTGGCAGATTTTTCTGGCAGTTTTTTTTTTTCCTGTTAAGCATAAGAGAGCTGATCTCTTAACCCTGCAAATCATTTCTTCTACTGGTTTAGGAAAAGATGTGTGCAAGGAAAGGATGGTGATCTGAAATGGAGACAGCTATTTATCTTGTGAATTTTTTACCAGAAAGCTGCAATTAAAAGAACAATTTCAACTCTGTTGATCTAGATTATAGAGAAATCCTGTTTCAGAGTGGAGCAGGTCAGACCCAATAGTCCTGGAACTATTCTTTGCACGTTTAGCTGTGCACAGCCAGTTTGATCCTATTAGTTATAAAGGTGAAGGAATGAACATTAGGACTTTCTGGTTTAGGTGCCTTCAAAACTGATAAACCAGTTGAATGTATAACAATCCTTTGTGCGTTCCCAGCACCCTGAATTCCAGCCTGGACACTGGCTGCCAGCTCAGCTTTGCAGGACAGGGGGAGATTAAAGCTGTTGTCCAAAAACTGGGCTGTCTCTGGTGGATGTTGTGCCCGTGGTTCCTGTGGTTTGGGCAGCCTAGTGTGTAATCCTGCCTCTGCCCTGGGCACAAAGGCACCATGTGGCACCGTGGCCTGATCATTTCACAGCCCTCATGTGTTACTAACAGGATACAACATCATTTCATGTACTTTGTTGTTTTATCATGCACAGCTTTAACTTGGAATAGAAAGACTCCTTTAAGATCAAAGATTTCTTTAGCTGCTTTATGAGTAGATGATAATTAATTGAAACCTAAATCCAGCTCTACAACTATTCCAAATAAGCTAAAAACAAAGGAACAACAAAAAAGCCCCAAGATACTCTGTTTATCCATTATCATGGTCTATTTTTATCTGTTACAGTGTTGCTGATGTTCATCTTTTTCCCATTGAAAGTCATTTGGGTAATGCCTGACATCCTAAATAACATCTGAGATTTTTTTTTGCAATCAAGACAGGATCTATATTTTGAAACATGCCATTCACCATAATCTCTCATAGTTGCATGAGGGACTTATTTCCAAAATATGTTCCTAAAATATTTTTAAGGCTTACTCCAACTTGTTTTGATAAGGAAAAGGTGTTCAGTGTGTGATTCTTTTATATGCACTCACACACTTTTGAACTGGAAATTTTAGGTTTCCTGTACTACTCTTTAAAATATTTCATAGGTCTTTTATAGAAGAACAGTCAGCCAGATATTCTTCTGGTTGTTTTTCTAAGCTTCATTCTATTTTTTGTTCCTACCAAAGGAAATATCTATTTTTGTTGAAACATGAAATTATACTGTTGAGATCAAATCCAGAGTTCCAGAACTTTACTGGATTCAGCAGGACTCTATGATGCTGCAAAATTTTTCTTGAACAAAATGGAAATAGGAGAAGAGTCACCTGGTTGGAAAAATTGATTCTTCAATGTAAACAACTTCCATAAACTGTGGCTGTTTTTTTTCACGTTGCTATTTTAGCCTCTGCTCTGATTATTTACATTTATGGTGTCAAGCATTGGATAATGTTGTACATATGCAAAATATTCAAATTCTCAAGTCACACAGGATAACAGAAATTTAGTGCTGTTTTCACATGATGTTTCAAGCTCTGCTGTGCCTAAACTAAGCCAAGAGCTGATGGGATGTTTTATTGTGCTTCTCCTCACCCCCTCTTGGATGAAAGGACAGATGCAGTTCTTATGCACAGACTGTGTAGATACTTGTGTAGCACCTTGGCCAACTTTCCTTTTCCTTGGCTCAAGCCCTTGAACTTCTGACACTCTTCTATCTTGCTGGGTCTGTTTTAAGATTATACTGTGGACTGTGTGAGCTTTTTCTAGGCTTTAAGTTTTCTCAGAGAACATGCTTGGAAGATGATTTACCTTCTGCCCTAATTATTTTCCTCCTCAAGATGTTTGTCGTCGTAGAAATAACAAATAAGCACTTATCAAATATAGCTGAAGAGTCAAAACAAATAGTTTCAAGCTGAACTTTATTGGCCTCAAGAATTTAGCAAATACAAATAATGGTTTAAATGTGAAGATAGTAAACTTGGAACTGTGCCCAGTTTGCAAACACAAAGCTTCTGTCCAGCACTCTGTTGTCAGACAGCACTTTCTGGGTGAAATTCTGTGATTTTATCTCGTTAGAGATGCAGCCCCTGTGAGTGGATGTGAAGCTGAGACGGGAGGTCTGAGGTCAGCTCTGTTTCTGTCCTCTGCCAGGTGGGTGACCCTGGGCCACTCCACTCCTCCCATCACCTTCCACAGGTGCTGGCACTTCCTCAGGAGGAGATTGGCTCCTGCAGTGGGTTTTTGTGAAGGGTGGGAAGGTTTTCTAGGGCCTTTCTTCCTTTCTTCTGGAGTGTCTTTATTATCAGGCAGCCTAATGGGCCACAGACTGAGCTCTCCTACTTTTTAATTCAACTACAGAGGACTCCCTGGAAGCTTGTCTGCAGGTTTTGTGCCTTTCTCCTCTGTCAGAGAAGCTTGGGCTCCATCTGTGTATTAACAGCCCTTTTATATGGCAGAACAAGTTGGAGTGGGGTGAAAACATGTTTTTCCCATAAGTGATTTGCCATAGCAGCTACATTTCCAAGCTAAGGATTTTGCAGCTCAGATCTTCTTAGGTGAAGCAGTGGCTAAAAGTAGGTGTCTGAAAGAGAAACCTGGAGCACCCTGAAGGTCCATTTCTCACCTTTTCTTTTAAAGGTAAGTGGGTCTTTCTGCTTTACTCGGGGTGGGGGTCAATGCTGTTGGTGTGAGTTGAATGTATTAAGTGTTTTTGCACTTGGCCTTTCAACTTCTTTCAGGGACTTCTCCAAGAGAATCAAAGTTCATTTCTTTCTGAAGTGGGACAGAGTTTATGTGTGAAATAGGGGCTTGGGTGCTTGGCTTCTGAGCTTGTAGAAGAATCCATATGTAGGTGGAAATGGGGAACTGTATTGCAAAAGAACCATTTGGGGTTTATTGCTTCAAGGCCATCCTTGCTCTGGAGAACAGGCAGTGCTGTATAATTTGGTGTCTGAGGTAGAGGATGTTGGACATTATGTGGGATTCAGGTGGGCTGGATTTCAGCATGTCCTGCAGTGCTTAAAGTCAGCAATGATTATTTGCAATCATGTGGCAAGTCAGAACTAGAGAATTAGGAAAAAAGCCCTGATACAGAAGAAGCAGAATTGCTCTGGTAACACCTGGGTTGGTAGTGCTGAGGAATCCAGGTTAATATGTTCTACCTGCTGGGTTACCCACTTTTAATCCAAATTGTTGTGTGTTCAGTGAACACATTGCTGAGTTTGACGTTTTTCTTCAGGCACCAAAACAGTTTAAGAAACCCCAAGACCATTCTGCTAAACGCATTAGGCCATATCCTTGATGTGCTCTGGCTGTTTTGTGCTGCTCTGGTGATGCAAAGCAGCCATAAACTTGGATTAATGCAGTGCAGCAGTGAGAGACTTCAGTAAAGAAACAGGATGCCTGTAGGTTGCTGTGATATTTGTTCTCTCTGACTCCTATTTAGCATATATTAATTGTCCAGCTTAATAAAATTATAATTTAATGCAGTTCATCTCTCAGGAGTCATGAATATAATAAAATTGTGATGATTTTTTTTTTCTGAAGAAGCATGGACTGTATCTATGGGTAAGTCTTCATCTGATTTAATTAGTTGTTGCCCACAGTCTTAAGGGGCCTGCCCTTAGCTGGGAAAGATGAAAATGTCAGACTCTATGTGCATAGTTTTGCCCAAACTTGAGAGAACAAGAATAAGCATTTGCTGTGTAAGAGTAAGGATGGCTGGTTTTTTTTATTGTGGTTCTTTTTTAATTTTTTTTTTTAGAAAGTTGAATTAATTTAGAGTCAAAGAGTGTAAAGAGAGTGAGCTCTCAAAGTTTGAGGTCAGCCTTAAGGACTGTGATCAGCACCTTGGACTAAACTCTCAGGGCAGTGGGAGTAACTTGTCTTGAAGAATTAGGCTGTCACAATGCCCACCATGAAATAGGGAGCAGCTGACATTAAACAGATTGTAAAATGGAAAGCTTTATTTCCAAACTCTTAAAATTATATATGAGCCCATTGGAAGAAGAAAATAGAGAATGCATTGCAGAGGAAAGATAAGGCTGGTCTTTCTTCTCCCCACTACAACTCTGTGGTTTATACCATCATGTTCTCCTTATTATGTTTTATTTGCACTCTATTTCAGCATAATGAAACAATTCTTGTGGTACATAAGTTCTAGAAGTGGCTAATAACCAACTTCTCTTGTTGGAAATGCAGCATAAGTTAACTATGCCAAAGTAATTAATATTTCTGTTCTCTTTACAGGTGTAACTATCAACTCTACAGTTATGCACTTTTCTTTTGTCCAAAGAAGAAACAACAGGAGACAGTTTCATAACTTGAACTGCAGAGTAAGAGCATCACCCCAGTGTCTCTTGCTTGTATTCTTTAATTGCTTTCCAGTACAAAATTGATGGTATCTCAGATTAAACTTCTTGGGCACTGGAATCAAGCTCTGTGATGAATTTGACAACTTTCCCTGGGTCACAGTGTAGAAAATAGATGTAATCTCTTCTCTGTGTTACATTTATCATTCCCATTTTTTCTTTCATTTTGTAGAAATGCTGAGTCTCTGAATTTGCATAATGTAAAGGCAATCCACATAGAAGTTAAGATTAATTACTTGATTTCTGATGCTGTGTTTATTCTTCCTGACCAACTACCAGCTCAGATTAGATGTTGAGCTCTTCAGATCTGAGCCTGGAGAAGCTGAGCTGTACAATCTGGCAATATGCGTAGCCTTTTACATTCCTTCTTTTTCTCTTTGTATTCAAAGCATCACTTAGGGCTGGTTTATATGCATTGCTGTACCCCTTGAAATTAAGGTGCAATTTAAATCTGTTTCATTAAGCTGGTCCAAGAGGCCGCACAGCCACTCTTATTTCAGCATAAACCAAGTTTATTTCAGGTTAATGTGAATCAGCTGAGAACATTGTTAGCTTAAAATGTCATAATCCATTAAATTAGACTAAAATTGAAATGGCCTTACAGGAGTTTGTGCTGGTATAGTCTCACTTAAATTAGCAAGAGCGAGTTTATGTGTACACAAGGAATTAGAAATGAAATCAAGCACCTACTGATGTGAATTCCATCACCTGGAGCCAGTCAATACCTCAGAGGGGTTGGAATGCAGGGAGAGGGATCTGTCTGAGCACAGCCAGTGGTCATGGTGTGTGTGAAGACCAAATCTGCCTCCTGAGTTTGTTCCTTCAGCTCCAGCTGATGTTACCCTTGCATGGCATTGCATTGAGTAGTGTCACCATCCCCAGGGATACTCCAGAAGTTTCCAGCTCTTGTCTTCCCAGAAGTTTCCTCTGGATTTTTCCTCCTGACACTTAGATGGGGGTGGAGAGACAGTCTAACACTGGAAGTGGGGTTTTTGCAGGAGGAGTGAGCTGTGGTTTGTTGCTCTTCTGCAGGACTTTTAGGAGGGAAATATGCATGTGCAAAATGGCAAAAATAACCTGTTCTCTGTATCTGGACAGTTTATAACACCATCTGTGCTTTGGCACAGCTCTCATAAGCAGAGAAATACTGGGCTGCTTCCCCACTACTACTGATTTCTTTTACTAAGTTGCCACTTAAAAAAAGCCCAACATGTTTTGTAATATTTACTGATTCATTTACTAAAAGTTTCTTTTGTTTCTTGAAATTAATGTATGAAAGGTGCATTTTTTTGGCCTGTAGTTTTCTACCACTTAGTTCAAATGACTCTGTAAAGAAGAGGAGAGAGGGGCAGAGGAAGGGAGAATTAGAGTGGGGATGGGGAGGAGGGGACCTGTTCATACCTTCAGGGCACCTCTGAGGCACTGGCTCCTCAAAAGCAGCAATAAAATGCCCAAAGTAGCTCCTCTTGTCCCACTCACAGCAGGTCATGTGCACCAACCCTCTGCATCACCAGGAGGGCAATTTCCTGGGGTCATATTGATATTAAACAAACAGGAACTAAAGCAAATACAAAGTGTTTTGTTTGCTGTGGGTTGGGTTTTGTAATTTTAAGTTTCTCATGGTTCCATGTCAGCAGCAGTGAGAACATCCAAACAGCTTTTTCCCAAGAGGATTTATTTTGGTTTTTTTTGTGCTGTGAAAAAGCACAAGAGGCATTTAGGCTTCAGTCACTCCCACTGCTTATGTGCTAAATGTGATTTGCATCAGAATAGGTATTTTTCCTTTTTATCTGTAAATTCATTTACATAATATTCATTGGTATGCAAGTTGTGCTGGGGAGAGGATTGCTGACATGTGGAAAGATACCTCAGGTTTCGAGCTTATTGTTCAGGCAACAAGTATAGGAAGGTGCAGGTTGCTAATTATAGTGTACACCTTGTCAGTCCCACAGTCTTTATCCTACATAAAAAGGCCTTTATTAAAGTTGTACCTTGATGGTGTATTATTTTGTTATCAGCAACACTGAAGTATTAGAATAAGAGAGTTTTCTTTAAATACAAAAAGAAGGCAGCATCAATTTCGAGTTGAAATTGAACCAAGGTTCTTGTCAGGCAAATTTGTGAACTTTGGGAGCACTTGGCTGGAGGCCTCATCTCCATTTTGTATCCCCCAAGCATCTTAGAAGAGTAAATATTTTTAAAAAAGAGTGAAACGTTTCCTGTATCATTAATGACAGGTTCTAGAAAAGGGATTCCTTGATCTGTGAGTTTCTGAATTTTGGTGGGGCTTGTCCAAAGTGAGTCAAAGCAAACAGAGCAAACAAGGTCTGCAAGGATCCATTGACTTGGTCAGAAAGCAAATAGGATGAAGGTGGGATCCCAGATGACTCAGTTTGACCTGAAGTGCTCGCTGTCAGGGAGATGTTTGCTGAGAATGCTCTGCTGGGTTTAATATTGCTAAATCAGGAAGTACAAAGGAAGTGAAGTTGTTTTTTGTGCTTAAGTTGCCTGAAGAAAAAGGATGTGTTAGGTTGGTTATGGAACTTCTGTGAACATTAAGTATATTGCAGCTGGAAAACCAAATAGTTTTGATTTTTTTTTTTAATTTTTTTTAAGGAATGGGAGTTTTGCTTTGAGTTTTTCTGCCTTCTGTATCATTGGTGACTTTTGCTTTTAATTCTAGATGAGTACAGCTCTCAAATGCTTACAGTCCCTCAAGGACAGTATATGTTGCTGTTATACATCTTCAGGGGCCTATGCTGTTTTAAGGTGTATTTACTGAGCTAAACTCTTTTACTGCTCTGGTGTATGCAGCTTTTGAATTTTTATTTATTATTTTTTGTGGCATCTCCAATGTATTTTAAGCTGCCAGACAGAAAAGAGACCTTTGTGTGCTCTCCCTTGGAGGCACTGTTTCTTCAATGTCCCAAAAATCTAAGTAAGATAAGGATAAAACTCAGTACCAAGTCAAAAACCTTGGGCTGGTGCTAAGAACATCCTGTATTATTTGCTTTTCTACAATGTAGTTAAGGAATTTCTTGTGTCATGGGAGGGAGGGGGTTAAACTCAGGGAAATTTGAATGTGCCATGGAACACATCTCCTTTATAGGAGGGTTTGAGGTTCAGGTCTCACTTTGTGGTCCCCAGGAGACCCACAGCCTCTGCCTTCATTGCTGCCTCACAACATTGGTTTCACAGCCCTCTGCACTCCCAGGAATTTCCACAGCATATTGTGGAAAAAACAAAATAAAGAAGTAGAGGGAACAATGTGTTCTGGATAATCTCTCCTGCCACATATTGCTCTGCTGTGTCCAAGCCCAACTAACCAGCACTAAATAAAACCATCCATTCTTTATCTCTTGGAGTAAGAACCATTACCCTGGTTGCCCCTGTCTGTGACATTCCCTGGATTACAGCAGGTGAGGAGCAGCAGTCACTCCACAGTTCTTTTAAATCCTGAGTTTGCCTTTCCTCTCCCTGAGACAAATGAGGGTACATAGAAAAGCTGTAAGTGCATCAATTAAAGGCTCAAATAGTAAGGTTGGGCTCAATCTTGGACATCTCTTCCAACCTTAATCATAGAATAACATTCTTTTTTGTTGGTGAGTCATAATTAATGATATAATTCATGGCAGAGGTTGTTGCAATTTTCAGATCTTTCTTGTCCTGCTGTGTATTTTTTTCAATCAGATATTAAGCATTTTAAGGCTTCTACTTGTCAGTTTTTTTCTTTGTTCCTATTCTGGTCAAACTATTTTTTGCAAAATAGCTGCTACCTGGTTGATTTATTAGATGTGTTGTCAGCTCAACTACTTATTCTATTAACTAGTCATGTCTTAAATTTATTTGACAGTGTTGATGAAAGTGGGAAAATGGATGTGATTCCATCTGCTCAAGCCAGTTTCTACCGAGAGAGCTTAATTGTGGCTTAGAGGATATTTTTTATCCCCTTCATATGAAAATATCATCCTGTGATGCAGCTGAGCTTTAAGAATTTTGAGGTCTCAGAGCAAAAATCTTGTGGATGTCATTTAATGGTGAACATGGTGATTGACAGTTGGGCTTGATGTTCTTAAAGGTCTTTTCCAAATTAACTGTGCTACGTGTTTAGTGCTGGGGTGTGTGTATATCTATATATACAAATCTTTGTGTATTCATAGATAGTCTGTCTGGGCAGGTAGCACAACTGGGAGTTACTTGACCAAAGAGAGAACTGCACCATGTACCAGTTGATATTCCCAGTTGTGTTCATAGCATGGAAAAAAAAGTGATACTTGAGCAAAAGTTTGCCAGTGGGAATTTTTGTCTGGATGCATTGACCAGGATGTGTTACCCAGATCTGCCTCACCAGGCCTGGAATTAGTGCCTGCGTCTCTAATTCCTCCCTCCTGGGCTTATCTCAAGTTCTCCCTGTGGTGGATTTTCTCATGGCTGGTTCCTTCTGTGGCCTTGGCAGTGTTTGGGGGAATTATGATCTTTAGGCTCTTACAGACTCTCTTAGAGCATGTCATTAACTCTCTCCTTGAGGTGGAAAAGCAGCTGAACCTGCACTGAAAAGTGCTCCCTGGGCACTGCACCATCCTGGTTTGGGCTACAGAGACACATCCATAGGATGTCCCAGCCCAGGTGAGTTGTGTTATGAGGCTCCTCAGCTCCATCAGGACAAAGGAAATCCCTTTTATGAGGAAATCTGGCTGAATCAATGAAACAAGCAGGTCAATCAATGGATTATTACTCCCAGCCCCCAAAGGATCTGGGAGAGCAGCTCCTGCTGTAATGGTGAGATCTGATTGTGAAGGTACAGAAACATTCATTGAGCTGGTGAGGTATGTACTTGAAAATGGAATGGCTTCTGTCTTAAGTGGTGTCTGGTAGCATGGGGATCAATAAAAGGCTTGTTCCCTGTGCATCCTGAACGTGATTGTGTGTATCAGCTCTTTCCTGGCTTGTTTATGTTCTCAAGTTGGTGCAAACAACTGTGCAGGAAAACACCAAAGAATCTCACTTAAGTAAATTTCTTTTCATCTCAGCATGATAAATGAAAACCTTTCAAAGATATTATGTACTTGAAAACAGTTAAAGGCCAAGAAGGTCTTATCCTCATTTCCAATCTGGCTCTCTTCCAAACTAGTGGATAAGATTTGATTTAGTTTATATTTCATTTGAAGTGTATATTCTTTTTGTTGGTGTATTTAATTTAAAATATAGTTTCATTTTGTATATATTTTTAATTTATCTTGTTTATTTATTTTGTAAGTTGTGTTAACTTTGGATTTAATTTTTTTGAAAAGACACAGTCACACTTTATTTTTTTTAGCTTTGTACCTGTGTTAGCAGGTGGGAGGCAGAATTTTGTGATGGGACTTGCAACTGGCAGTTTGAAGATGAAGTTCTTCTCAGTTCTGCTGGTTGTGGCAAGTTTTGTGAAATCACTTAGTTAAGTTCTTGCCCTTTGCTTTCTTCTCCCACTTTTATTTTCATGATCTTTTAGACTTTCTGGCCTTGATTCTGGACTTCTCTGCATGTGAGACGTCCAGGAGGAATTGTAATGTGAATAATTATTTGTCAGCTCAACATGAGTCATTATAAATCATTGTTCAGTAGCTGGGTGCTCATTTTACTGTCTAAAGCTTCCTTCATCAGGAGCATTTGGAATGGTTTCTCTGTGACATTTTGCTCACTGATCAGAAGGATTTAGAAATGACTGAAGCTTTCCCATACAATTTGTGCACAGTTATGCACTATTAATCTGTGCTCCAAAGTGGGTGAAGTATTCATTTTATTTTTACAGCAGTTGAATACAAATAATTTTCACTTGTGAATGGGATTTCTTCTCACTCTACAGGGTGTTTTTATACTGCAAAAGTTTTTCTAGACTTCTCATACACTTATAATTGTAGTGGAGAAAATTAATCATCTGGAAAGGATTAATGTTAAAAGAAATTAAGTAATAACCACAATTCTTTATATTTTGTCTTGTTTCTGTACAAAAGCTGAAAACTGCAAGTTTTAAATATGCATCTAAAGATGCCCAATGCTAATTTTATTGTGTGTAGGATGAACTGAGAAAATCAACGAGGATTTGTGCTGTACAGTCTGTTTCTCATTAATACATTTTGTCTGCTGGAATAATTTATGGAGAGGATGTATCAAGATAAATGCTGCAATATATTTCTATTGACAAGGAAATCCTGTCAAGAAAATTACATATATATATATATATATATATATAAACACACTTAAAAATACATATGCTTGAAAAGATGAAAATGTATCTACTAGTTTGAATTAGTGACATATGTAAGGATTACACATGTGAGTTTGTAAGGGGTGGGTGTGTCTGTGTGAATATGTGTTACTTCTGAAAAGCTTTGAAAGCTTCTTCCATCTCAGTGCCTTAGGTTCTTCTAGTCATGGAATGGTTTGGGTTGGAAGGGACCATTAAGACCATCCAGTTCCACCCCCTGCCATGGGCAGGGTCACCTCCCACTATCCCAAGTTGTTCCAAGCCTTTCCAACCTGGCCTTGGACACTTCCAGGGATGAGGAGCCCACAACCTCTCTGGAGGAGTTCAAAACCAGGCTGGATGATCTCAGAGTTCAGTCTTCTGTACTCCTCTCCTTTTCACTCATTTCCTGTGTAGTTCTAATTTTTTTTCCAACCCTTGAAGTTCAGTTGATGTCCCTGAGAACCTTTTGCATTCCTGGTGGTTTGTATCCTTGCAGGGAGCTCTGCCATGTTCTGCTCCTCAGCTTTTACCACTATTTCCCATTTCTGTTCTCTTCTTCCTCTCCTCCATTTTATCCTCCTACCTTTGAGCTGAGCAGCAAATATCCTTATGATATTTACAGGAGAAGTAGTATTTGGATAGTTCTTTGTTTGGTATTTCCATTGGAAATATCACAAGCAGTCATGTTTCCATGATATTTCCATTGACATTAACTTCAGAATGACTTCCTTTAATCGGGCTTAGGGGGGAGGAAACTTCATATTCCTTGTCAGCTTTGTGTGTTTGCTTTCACTCTTTTAAAATCATTTGGCAAATGAACCAGGAGGAAAAGATCACAATCAGTTGGCTTGTCTTTATTCAGATTGAAAACTAAAGCAAATGTAACTCCAGCAGCAGGTCATATACAGGGGATTTAAATATTTATATATTTAAAAGATTAAGCTGCTGAAAGAACAAAAGAGAGGATATGTACTAATGCTTTTAAACTAAAAAAATGGATAATGTAACAAGGAATTTTAATTGTTGTCCAGGTATGAAATGCCTTTTTTTAAGGCCTGTATAGTAATCAACATATATATGTGAAAAATATGACCAATGTAAGGTGGTGTTTTGCATAAAAATTCTATTAATAATGGACCAAAACACCGAAAACATTGAATTTAACAAGAAAAAGTGACATTATGTTTGGACAAAGCGTCAGTTTTAATCCTGAAGAAGCAGAAAACAGATTTTATTGCACAAGAAGTGAGAGTAATTTACTTCTGTGTTTCAAACATGCAGTGCACAATGCCTGGTTTGATGGAGTTAGTCAGGAGACATGGATTCTGTCTTGGTATTTTCACAAAAGTACTGAATTTCTCCAAGTCATTTAATCTCTCTATTGAAGTAAAATAACTTCTCTACTTTGCAGGAATATGAAATGAATATTAAATTAATGATTGGGAGAGCCTGGAGTAATGCTGGCTGTACAAACGTTCAGCTAAATGATGTTATAGGATGTATATTTGCATAAACCATAAAAAACAATTAGTTAAAGCCAACTAGGGAGCCTGGTTTTGGGCCTTGTTAATATTTTACCTTAATTTGCACCTGACAGAAGTTATAGGCCCAAATGGATTGGAAGTTGGGTGAAATATTGCCCATTAAAACAGAAGATGCATCTTTTTGTAGCAGATATTCAGTGAAATACCGGAGAATCAAAATACTGAACCATCAAGCCGTTTGAAGTTCCTCAGATTTTTCCCAGTGATTTTGGCAGGATTTTGGATTGTTTGCTTGGAAACATTAGACTCCTGTGATGATTTGAATTCATCTGATAGCATAATCCAATTTTTTACCTCCATCTTTCTGAAATGTGAACTTGATGTGATATAGGAAAGAAATAATAAAATAGAAAAGATGATGGAAAGATCTTGCAGTATTGAAACTGCAACATTTCAAGGTTCAAGGCCAGGTTGGATGGGGCTTGGAGTAACCTGGGATAGTGGAACGTGTCCCTGCCCACAGCAGGGGGTGGGACAAGTTGATCTTTAAGGTCTCTTCCAACCATTCTGTGATTCTATAAAGAGCAGGAAAATCTGTTTTCCCAGAACATAGTTAGGAAAATGTCATTTGGTAGTGAGAAGATAAAGACCTTGTTGAAGCCTGGATAATAAAGAACAGTGAAAGCTCTGGCTGAAGATCCTTCTGACTCTGGGATGCTTCAGCCTCTTTAGCAAACTTGCTCTGCATCTTTTTATGCAAAACATGGTGTCTTGACATTAGCATTCTGCAATGTTCTTCTTCGCCTTTTAATCAATTTTTTAATGAGAAGATAATTACATTCTATATGTTTAATCTGACAGATCTGACTGAAAGTGGCTGAGAGTTCCAAAAATTCCTTAGGAGCTTTCATGCAACCCACAGACCTTATTTGCTGAGAAAAGTCAGCCATATTATCGGCTCCTCATGAATTCAGCCACCCTTAGTGTTGAAATAAACCCCAATATTTGGTCTTTGAGATGTTGCCTCTTCTCTGTTGGCTTTCGTGCTCGTGTTTCTGATGTTGCCATTAACCCGCATTTTGAATGGTGAGAAACTAAAAATCCTTTGAGTCAGCTGATCTTTCCTGAGCACTGTGTTGGCAGTGTGATGTGACTGAGAATCAGAACAAGCCTGTGGAAGTCATGGGTGGCAGAGATCCTGTTTATGCCTTGGAAACACAAATGTCAGCAGCAGCAGGACTATTTTAAACACTCCACCTCTCTTGACAAAGTTGTGACAGCCATGCCAGGTTTGTGAAACCTATAAACTCACAGGACAGCTTAATTAAAGATGAAGATTTGTCTTTGAGAGGAAGAAAAAGTAGTGACAGATCCAGCTGAAAACGAGAGGTGTGGGTAAGCTGAATGGAATGCTTTGACAAATACTCTGAATTTACTCATTTTATCTTTTCCTTAACCCTTGTAGATCTTGGTTGATCCCTTGCCTGTCTTGTCCTCCCAGAGCATGTCTTGCACACAGATTTTCTCTCCTATTTGATTTCTGTTTGAAACATCTGCAGATGGGGTTGTTGTAGGTGAGTCCTTCCCCTGGGATTACCTCCAGTAAAGCTGAAGGGATCAAGGTCATCTCAAGAGCTTGTGCTCTCTCTTGTCCTCAGCTGGAAGGTACTTTGTAAACTACTGTCATAAATTTTAAACTTCTGGCTGGAAGAGTGCCCAGCTAAAATCTTGGAGTGATCAGATTAGTTTACATAAGGATTTCTTTTCACCTCAAAGAAAGTGCTGGAAGGTATCATTGAGGCATTTGCTTAATCAAAGCAGCGTTTCAATTAAACCAATTTTGTTGTCAGAAAATGAAGAAATGACAAAAATAAAATCATGGGAGATGTAATTGAAGGAGGAGAAGAAAAAATAATAATCTAGCACTGCACTGTAACAGGATTTCCTTATCAAGCCCTTCCCAGATGCAGTCACTGTCATTTAGGCCATGCCAGTGACTGGTCTCGTGCCAACCTAATACAAGTTGGTTCCACTTGTCACCCTTTCAATTTCCCAGCTGGACTCTGTTTTAAAGGGCATATTAGCATTATCAAAGTCATCTTTAAGATGTGTCTTGGTTTTCTTTTAAGTCTGTTTTGTTTCTAAAGTGTATTAGTGGGAAAAATAATCAAATGCTGGAAAGAAAAAAGGAATATTTTTATCTTTGAGTGCCATCAGATGTTATGGTCTCAAACTAAATGTGTTCTCCTTTCAAAAGAATGTGAAATATCTTCTCCAACACATGGCAGTAGGAATCACATCCTTTGAGAGCTGGTGAATCCCTTTTGCAGTCAGAATTTCAAGTGATATTTATCCCTTGTAGTTAAAACTATTACCTTAAAAATATCATTGCTTATTAACTTTACAAGACTCTTTTTTATTCAAAATCACAGATGTTTCAAAATTCAATATTCAGAATTATTCAGACACTCTATAAATAGTGGAAAGTGAGAATAATGGAAAAGCGATGGCTATCTGCTGTTTAAATACTCTTAAGAAAGTAATGTTATATAAATGCCTAAGTAACAGAGGATCTTCTCTGCTTTTTAATGTATTTTATCTCTTAAATTCTGTCTAAAAGTAAGTTTTTCAGGTTTTTCGTGCAACCTCTTTGAAATTATGGTGTTGGGGGATCCTTGGTGGTGACGTGGTTTCGTTCAGATAATGTATTTGCTCTTCTTCGTTTAGTTCTTATTGAGATAATTAACAGAAATCTTTTGGTTACCTGGAGACATTGTTAGAAATGTTATTCACAAATATCAAGGCTTGAAATGTAAGAGAAACTGAAAATAGGGTCAGAGGCAGGAAATGACATTTGGAAAGAAATGATGAACACGGAAACCATCGAGAAAATTACTCCTACCAGAGCAGTTCAGTGACTGGATGTTCTGGGCACACAAGTGGAAAGGAATTGTTCTTTGGGATGAGGTGAGTGAGATGATGGTTAAGGTCAAGGCTGCTGGGACAGTGGGTGTGAGGAGGTGGAGCTTGTGCTGGGGTGAGAAATACAACCTGTAATTGTGGTAACGTTTTCACGTAAGTCGGTGGTTAAGGAAAGGTGGAGGGCAGGAAAAGCACATTCCTCCACGTCATGCCAATAAAAAGTGGAATTGCTGCAGCCTGTGCTGTGTGGACTGCAGGGAACACCCCAGTGCAGGGCAATACCAGGGTTGTCCTGCATGGAATTTGTTCCCTTGTGCCCCAGACCACACATCTGCTCTATTCACTCATCTTCAGTCTCTTGCCCTTGTACATAAGGAAGAAACACTTGAATTCCACAGAAAATACAGGAGAATTGGACTGAATTGTAATAATTATTTGGGGTCCTATATTTCAGTCATTCTGCACTGGAATTACAATTCTTAAATCTATCTTTCCTCCCTCTTTTGTCACTTCGCTTTTGTTTTCTTCCTTTTCCCTCAGTATCCGAATGACCTGTTCCCACCCTTCACAAAATAACCTCTTTTGCTAATGATTTTGTAGCCAAGCAGACTCCTGGCCTAGCTGACTGTCCATCTCCATAAATCATTTCCCCTGCCCAGTGCAGGATGGTGAGAAGTGGTTGGAAAGGAAGAGTTTCCTGACCCCTTCACTTGGCGTAGGTGGTGTTGCTGCTGAGTTTCCAGCCCCAAACCCATCCCTTCTTCCTCTTCCCTGGCCATCAACCTCTGATTCTTTCTGAAAGCAGAACTTTTCTTGGCAAGAAAAAAAACAACACATTGCTTTATTTTAACCTTTCCTGTCACTTCCCAGATCATTTAATGCTTTGAAATTTTATTTCATCTGTCTATCCATGTATAAAATTATCTTGCTAAAGGATGTTATTTTTTCCTCCTCTGTTATTATATTTTCCCATTCTTGAAGTCAGTAGAATTTTCCAGTAAAATACTAATGTTTCTTAGTCTTACTTTCACATGACTAAATTTAAAGGGATTCCTAGAAACCAGTGGATTTCCTTCCAATTTGCAGTACTTATTTTTAGCTGATAAAAAACATTTAACCTCAATTACTATTACTTTTAAAAGCATTTTTTATGTGTTTGTTTCCCTCTTCAAGAAAGTGTGAGAAATGTGAAACTAAGGGGACACAACTAAAAATTAAGAATTGTAGAGATCTTTGATAAAATAATAACACAGTTATTCAGTATTAAATATATAGGTGCAAATTCTGTTCCCATCAAAGATGATGCTTCATCTTAATTAATTTTAATTTATGGAGCATACTGGATGGCACTGCTTCAGTGGGCATATATTTCCTGAGCAATATTTCCTCTTAATGTCCCTTGGGATGGCTTTGCATTATCACACACAACTTTCTCACTCAAACCAGGAAAAATAAGTTTCAAAGCACTAGTCATGTTAATCTAAAGGAACTCTTGTGTTTTTAGAGAGAAAAATCAGTGTACTTGTTGTCATAGTCGAGCAATACATTATGAGATGTGCCAGGAGTTTCCACAGACTGGTTCATATTGCCTTGATTGCATTTGAATACTTGTTCTCCTGAGAGGCTGCTTGGATTAGTTTTATGGTAATTCTCATCTCTTGTACCTATGAAAGGTGAAATTCACTGTTGCTGGGAAGGTTGGTACACCCAGTATTTGCCATTAGAGAGCTCCTGTTTATTAAGCTGCACACAAACCACTGTGCTGGGAACAAGCCCTTTTCCCAGGGCAGTGCATGATCATAAATTTCGTGGAATATCTTGCCAGAGGAACCATCAGTCCTGTGTATCAGGCAGCAGAATCTAATTTTGTGTACAGTGTTCATGTCACCCATCCCATCCCACTGCTCAGCTCACGAGCTTGCCTTTGTGTTCCACAGCCATATGTGATCCCCCTTGATTCCTCCCTGGGCTTCAGAAGCATTTATTCTAGATATGGGATAATATCAGATTGAACTGAGCTACATTGGAGATTTTAGAGCAGGAGAGCATTGGAGGGATGTGTGGGTGGGCAGAGGAGACACTTGTGTGCTGGTTTTAAACCTTAGTACCACCCTGGTGATGTGTGAGACCTGAGCAGAGCATGGCATAGACTGAACATTTGGCTTGATGAAAGTGCCTCCTTGAGAAATGTTAGGGGATGTGGCAGGATTTTGGAGTCTGTTGCAGTGATTTTATGTCCAGGGTCAAAGTGAAGAGGCCTGATCTCTCTCTAGCTGTACATTTTTGCGTGCACACTGGATGAGGGGTTTTACTGATAATTTAATGTTAATGCTTCCATTTGCTTTCTCAAGGCATGGATAGCAGCAGATGAAAAGTCATGGAGTGGATGAAAGAGAAAATTGTCTGCCTGGAGCAGACAGTTCTGGGCTCATCAGGGTCAGTTTTCTATCCCAGTGTTGAGGGTTGTGTGAATATGAGGATGCTGTGTTTGACTTGGAGATTTTTTGTTCCACATCTTTTCATAGTGCCAGTCCTTGTCTCTGTCTTGATCCTCCAAAGCATTGCACTCTGTGTTGCTCCCAAGTGAACTATCCAGGTAATGCTGGGAACTTTGGAGATCAAAGGAAATGGTGTTCAGAAAGCATCTTATCACATCTATCTTTCTCTATATGTATATATTAAACAAGTGCTGGTTACCTGGAGGTCAGGAATGACCTCAGCTGGTTGATAGTGGAATGGAGCTCCCTCAGTTCAGAATGGCAGAGCATAAAGATTGAACTTTGAAAAGCATCCTGTTGTTTTATAAAAACTCAATTTCCATACAAAGTCAGGTAGAGTCATCACAGGCTGATTTTTGGAGGTAAGAGGGCAAGAGGAAACCAGGGAAAGGCATTGGGAGCTTGTCTTTGAGGAACTGCAGGAATGGTTGCTGGAATGGGCAGATGGTGCCAAATCCAGGGCAGTAGATGTTGAATCTGAGTTACCTGAATATCTGTAGCCTTTGTAGTTGAGGGGTGTTTAGCTCTCTAATTAATGCTGATGATACATAAACAGGCAATTTTAGGTTTTTCTTTATTGATCCAGTGTTTTTCTTGAGTGAAAGGATTGACTGAAACAACTCTACTGTGATTTTAATAAGTTTATTTTTTAAGTGTTGTTTTGGGGTTTATTTTGACAGGATAGAGAAAAAATATGGTATTAATGGATTAGTAGTAATGATAAAATAATGAAAAATTAATACTAATCATTTGCTTTGCTGCACATGATGATGTGGAGGCATCCAGGGATGAGCATTATCTCAGCACAATCTGTTGAGTTCACAAGTGTTGCTTTTTGGTTGGCTTTAAGTTTTGCAAGAAGTCAGATACTCCAGGTCTGCTTGTCCTCCCACAGAGAGCTGACAGCAGCTTTAGCAGATGCTCAAGAGTCTTTTCCAAATATCTTTATCTGGAAAGAGAATGACTTCTCCCTTTCCTTCTCCCTCAGGCCCTAAGGGAATTTTGGAAGTCCTAGAAAAAAGCCACAGATACCTAAAGGATTCTGCAGTCTCAAGTGTGGTTGGAGACATATAGAAAAGCATCTGTTAGGTGGGAGAAAAGGAATTTAAAGAAGCAGCACTTGTGTCCTCTTGGCCCAAGTTGATCTTTGGAATTCTTTGCTCTGGTCCCATCTTGGAGGAGTGTTAAGATGTGATTGTCAGTCTGGATTCTCCCATTGCTTTGGTCTCTTGGTTTGTCAGATATGGAGTTCATCAGTTCCAAAAACCCAAAATCCAGCTGTGAGGCCCAGAGGCCCTGAGTTCAGTAGCTCAGGGTGACTCTTGCAGTTCCAAATGCTTTTTCTATCCTGCTGCTGGTGATTTAAAGTAGTGGATTTGCTCCTGGCCAGGAACAAACTGCTTTGGGTGTTGAATAGCTGCTTCTTATCTCCAGATTCACAGATGGGATTGTGGATGTCCCACTTCTGCTGGTTAGCATTGAATAGGAAGTTTTGTAAATGATTCTTGGCAGGAGCACTCATTACATTTCTATTGAGATTTATCTCCACAGCTGAGTTTGCCTTTGCTTTTTTCTCTGTACCATACAATTAAATGGATGACCATCCTATGCAGAAGGAAATGCTTCTATTAAAGATGAAAAGAACTCAGAGTGAAGCCAGCAATGCACAGCACTAGAGTTTTAAGCCAGCTTTGCTTTAGTTTTCAGAAGAAATGAAAAAAAAAATTGCATCTGTTAAATATTCCTGGTCTCAGATACCACATACATTTCCCTAAAACACGTGCTCATAAATGTATTGCATTGTTATGTCAGCATTTTGGACCGGAAAAAACCTTTAAAAGGAAGAAAAAAAAAATCTCATTTTCTAACATTAGGTAATGAGAACGTGTCTGTGCTTTGCTGAGAGCAGTAAATATTTCCTGTCATGTTCATTATTCACATTGTAATGGCAGGACTCCCAAAGCTGATGAGACACTGCAGTTTGTTTTTACAGGAAAGTATTCTCTGTTGATTTGAGAACCCCGTTGTGTTTGACAAACTAATCATAACATGACTGTGAGTCTGCATTTTCTTAAACTGTTCTGAAAATACCAATATTTGGAAATGAAGAAACAAGCCTGAGTATCACCTAGGCCAGGATTCTACACTAATTGTTTTGCTAAGCAGAGATCTGAAAAATGGGAAATCTGACTCAGGAGGGTGTTTTCAAAATCCTGGAGGACTTGGTGTGGACTTTGCTGGGCTTTGTGGAGGCTGAGGAAGTTTGCAGGCTGTTTTATTGCTCTGAATTTGTGATTTTTCTAGTTCAAATACTTGACCTGTGCTCATCAGAAATCTGGACTCAGCTGTTGTTTGCCAATAGGTGGCATGAGTGCATTACTGAGGTTTGCAGTGTGAAGTGCAAATAATGGTTGTATTTAACTCTACCAGGGATGAATGAAGCATCTTTATTGCAGAACTGAGAAAAACCAGTAAAATTAATGTATAATAGTTATAGGAGACAGAAATGAAGTTAATGTGAAGCTGCATGAAAAAGGAATGACCTGAAATGAAGGGCCATGACTAGCATCACGCACACAAAAGACTTTTTCTTAGCCAAAAATTAAAGTATATTAATTGATATCTTAAACAAAAAAACCAAAACAACCGTCCAGAAACTCAAGCTTTACTAGAGATCAGGTCCAAACCTGCTCAATGCTAATAGAAAAGTAATCAAGTTTATTTTAAAGTAAGTAACAGTTGGAGGATAAATCCCTCCTGAATGGGTGTGAGGAGTTTATTAAGAGGAGCTGCATGATAAAGAGTGATATTTTAGGGGCAGACAGTGGAAGAGGTGTGCTGGTTTATATGGAATTGCAGCTGGTGGAATCCTCCCTCGGGGAACTGCAGGCTTATAATCCAGTTGGATGCCTCTCCCATTCCAGCCTGTTCTGGTGACCCTGAGCAAACCCCTCCATGGACATCCAGCAGTCAAAGCCCTCAGTGTCCCCTTCTGCCCTGAGCATCAGTGCAGCCCTGAGCTGGGGCCACAGGCTCTTGGCTTGGATGTAGAATTAAGGAAACATTGATTTATAACTAACATTAGTAGAGTGAAATATTTGCCTTTTCTGTGGATTTTTTTCCCCAGGACTTTCTCAAATGTTTGCTGGCTGTGATTTATCTAAATTGGGTAACTTCCTAAATATGATTTATGGGTTGAAGAGCAGTTACCAGACTACAAAAATCCTCATTTGAAATTGTTCACCCTGTATCATATGTGTGGTCATAGATGATAACTCTCTGTGTACCTTTGAAGGCTGGGAATTGATTTGTGGGTAAGAATGAGAGCAAAGTGTTTGGGAAGCTCCCATATCATGATTTTGATCCTTGTCTGGATGTTCCATTTCTTCACAGACCAGGTGATCGTCCTGAATTTGTTGATTCACAGTGTGTGAGCCAGATGGGGAAATTCTGGGAATTAGAACAGATGTGGGTATTTCTGAGCCCACTTTTGTCATATTTGTGAACTGGGAACCTTCAGAATGGCAGCATCCACTCTTCCAGTGTATATTTTTCCCTATTTCCTTGTTGGAATATAAATATATATATATATATATAGTAAGTATAGAATTCAACTTGTCGCAGGAGTTTGATAAAACACAGCTTAGAGGAGAGGGAATTAGGGATGTTTACAGTTTGATTTTTACTCTTAATCACATTTTTTTTGAGGCAACAGTGTGTAAACTTCTGCTTTGGATGGAACATCTTCCTGTCCATCCTCTTCACTCAGAATTACTATTACTAATTGAGTAAATACTAATTACTCAGCCCATTGGCTTCTTGCAGGTTGTTGCAGGCTGGGAGGACTTGGTGTGGATGGGGCTTTTTAAGACTGTGGGTCTGTGTCAGCTATAAAACACACAGAAGCTGGTTCTTTCTTTGTTTCTAATTCTATTTTCCAGTGGCACTGGGGAGGGACATGATCCAGCAGAGCCAAATGTTGGTAGATGTTTGTGCTCCCTCCCTTCTCCTTGTTTCCATCAAGTCATGCAGATCCCAGACTATTAAAATCACCAAATAATTGGTGTCCAAGTCTAAAGCAGTGAGTTAGGACTGTTCTATCATTTTTCACTGGTCTGTATGGAGCTTTTCCCAGAAAATAGTATCCCAGAAATAGTGTCAGAGCAACCTGCTCTAGTGAAAGGTGTCCTTGCCCAGGGCAGGGATTTGGAACAAGATGAGCTTTAAGGTCCCTTCAAGGAGTTTAAAAACATTCCTGAATGCAGGCAAAACGTCAGTCTCCATGTGATAGAAATAATAAAACTCCAAGGAATATAAATTGACATTGTTCATCTCAGTGGGATGCTGATTTTTGAGGCTAAGCGTAGAGTTTTTTTCTATTTTCTATCACTGTCATGAGGATTTTTACACATGGTTTTTCAAAAAGCAAATGTTTGTGAAGTTTTTAACCAAGAAATAATTAAAAAAGTTTAGTAAAAATAGGCATGCTAGACATCACTATTCTGGGCTTGTGGACAGTGTTTAGCATGAAGGATTTGCAGCTTTTGCTGTTTTACCCCTAAAAATTTAGCAGCAGGGGTGAGATAGCAGAGAACTGGACACTGGGTTTGAGTTGGAAGGGACCTTAAAACTCATCCAGTTCCACCCCATGCCATGGGCAGGGACACCTTCCACTGACCAGGTTGCTCTGAGCCCTGTCCAACCTGGCCATACTCAAATGGCCAAACTCTGAAATGATTTCTTTTTTTTTTTTTGCTCTGCAAAGTAAGTGGTGTCACACTTGTGCTCAACAAGTTACTGAAGGTGTGTCCTGATATGTCCTCTCTCTGTAATAAGTGTCTGTTTACATGGAGCCAGAATCCACTCTTTGGAGGACTATTTAAATTGGTGGTAAAACTGTGTTTAACTCCCTCCTTTAATTGGAATTCTTTGTTCTTCATCATGTCCAATGCAGAAAAGTTAAATGTGAATCATAAATTGATTCCTATGGCTAAAGAGGAGAATAATTCCATTTTATTTCAGTCCCTGACTTGGATAACAGCTTCTCATTAGCAGTGGAACAGAGAAATGGTGCCATGTGCTGGGGAAGGAGGGATGTGACTGGTCTGAGCTTCTGCAGGGCTGTAAGATGGGAAAGCTGATGGCTCTGTGCTGCCTGCCTGGAGGCTTTGGTCCCCAGGGATCTGTGGGCAAAGCTTGGGCTTTCTCAGCTGCCAGATGCTGATGAATCTTGGAGGGCTCCTTTCATACCTGCTTGTCATGTCTCTGTCACCAGAGGGGAATTCAGACCCTGATGCTGGCTGTGCTGAGGGATATATCTGGTCTTCTGTAATATGGAATGGACAGAAAGAAGTTGGGGACCTCCTCTTTCCCATCTAGGAAGCACTTTGACTGTAGGTCCAGGCCCAGTGGTGAGCTGGTGCTTTGGTGTCAGTAAATCATGTTACTAAACATGTTTTTATTTCATTATTCCAGCCTTTCCACCAACTGTGGTATTTTTCTTGATAGGAGCTTTGTGTCACTTCATAACATAGAGAATAGAAACCAAGATGTGAATGTTTGTTGTGTTTTTTTTTTTTTTTTTAAAGCTACTGAAACTGTGCTGCTGTGTTTTGCTGGGTCTCTTGTAATTATTTTTCTCATTTATGTGTGAGTTTGACCTGACTGTTGCTCATGTTGTATCAGTGACTTCAACACTTGTGTTGTGACCTAACTCCAAGATTTTGCCACCTGGATCCCTGGCCCTTGGATCAAGCACTGGAAAAACACTGGCATGGGCCCCATGCTGGATGTTTGGCCTGCAGACAGCAAGACATTCCCAGAAAAATCAGTGCCTTGGAGACAGAACTTGACATCCCCAATCCTTCTGTGCCAGCCACATTCCTCAAAGGGACAATGTGAGTCAGCCCAGCACCTGCCACAGGCACTGAACATCCCCAGTGATCAGAGGGGAAGGGGCTCCCTGCAAGACAACACTGTCACAGCTTGACCTGCTGCTTGGAGAAACGAAGCAGGCATTTTATTTGTCTGGGCTGAGCCTCCTGCTGCAAATTTATGAGCTTTTTAACTTGCTGTGCTACCTGTCAGTCTCTGAACAGATGCAGAGCCTTCAGGCTCCAGGAGCTCGCCAGCAGCTGGTATCCTGCTGGGAGCTGGAGGAGGACTTTCAGCAGGAAGAAGGGTAACCTAATAATAGCACCAGAATACACCCAAAGCAGGGTTTTCACAAAGAAGCAGAAAAGGGTAACCTGGGGTTGTGCTTGTTTTCAGGCAGAAGGACACGAGGGAGAAACCACAGGGCATCGACTGGAGCACTTGCTTGGCAGCAGGAGGCTGAGTGCCTTGGCCAGGGTAAACCAGATGTTTGAGTTTCCCCAAAGCTGGAAGAAGCTGTAGATGTGTAAGGAATAAACTTCTCTAAGCTGGCATTTCTATTCAAAATTTACTAAATCTAATTTACAATTTGAGTAAAACCAGAGGGATAGATATTTTTTTTTTTTTTCTTGGTATTACAACTGCAAGTTTCATAATTATTTATCTTAAAAGTTCCCAAGGGTTCAGCTCAGTTGTCTGGTCACAAACCTGGTGTCATTTGAATGAGGGTCATGGTGTGGGGCTGATAGAGGTTTTCCTTCTGATCCCTCAGGAGGAACCTGCTCTGTGGGGCTCCACAGTACAGGTGAGAGTGTCACCATTTAACCTGAGCCTTCATATTCCATAAAGAAATGCTGGGTAGAGAGGTCAGAGGATTGAGAAGATCCTTCCCGTGTGTTGTGCTTGGCAGCTGTAGAGACCAAATGGGGATTTTTTTGGGACATGGCTGGAGCTCAGGGCAGTTCTAAACTTGAATTTTTTGCCTGAGATGTGTTCTTTTTAGAAAAGAAAGAGATAATATTGTGATTAGAATTGACAAGACAGGAGAAAAGAGAAATCAATATTAATATAAGCATCAGAACATTTTAATTTTGGCATTTCAAGGAATAATGGGAATTGTTGATCAGAAACACCATCTGCCAAGGCAGAGTCTCCCTCAGCAAACTGAGCAATGGGAAATGGTTCTTTATATTTGCTTCTGTTCCTGGTAAGAAACCCACAAATTATTAATTTTTGAAGATTATTCATAAATTACTTAAAGCTGTTCCTGCTCCTTTTCACCTCCCAGTATCCTATGTGTTAGGAAAGGACTGGGGCAATTTTGTGTTCCAGAACTGGGGGGGATCCTGTCTCCTGTGAGGCAGCGTGGAGCTGGGGATGGAAATACAGCTTTGGGCAGAAAAGCACGGAGGTAAGGTCCAAAAATCTCCCCATGCTGTCTGATTTCCAGGAGGAAAATAGTCCCCTTTGGGTGGAGACTATTTAGGAAAAAACTGCTCAAAGTTAGCCTTGCATTGCAGCGTTATTCTTTTGGGAATCTTGATCAGGAATTGATGAAAACTTATGGGGAAAAGCTCCTGAAAGGCCTTTAAATGTCAAGAGTGAGAACCTGTGTGCTGACAATGTTGTTCTGAAATTCCAACACGTGTGTTCCATCTTTTTTGGTGGGAGCTGGGTGTTCCTAGAGCCTCAAAGGACAGCTTTGGGCTCATCTTGCAAGGGAGTTTCATTTATTAAAAAAAATTCAAAGAAGGGAAAAAGCTACTAGTGCTACTTCCTGCAGCTTTTCCTCAAACCAGAGAACTGGATTTGGTTAAAAATATCCCCCCATATGCTTGGAGGGGGGGAATAAAATATAGACTCTCCAGTATTTTCAAGGCCAATTAATTTTTTAATTAACAGAAGTATACTTGAAAATGTAAAACATTCATTTGTGGGAATTGGTCTGTTTCCAGTTAGTGCTGGATTCCTTTGGCAAGTCATATTTTTTAAAGTACAAATGAAATTCTCATGCAGAATGATAAATTGTTTCACTTCCATGGAAGTGTTTAATTCTTTTTACTTTAGATTTTGTTGCATTTTGTTGTGTTTAGATGGGTGCCCTATCTAGCATTTTGATTAAAAAGTGTAATTAATTTAAAATAAGGTTTCATTATGATTTTTCAAGTGCTTGGTTCAAAATAACTTTTAATTTCCATCAGTTTCTTAGGCATTTTTCCTAAATGGCTGTTGGTTTGACTGCTGCAAAATAATCAGGCCCAATCTCAACAGCAGGAATGTGCAAGCACAGGCTTATTGTGAGGAGTTGAAATTATATGAAAGTATTTAGTGATGTTTCAGTTCCCTTGTAAATTGAAATAATAATGAAAATGTTTTGCAATTTGCAAGTGTTCATGTGGGTTTTTTCTAGAATTTGCCTTATACAGTTTGTTACTAGTGTAGAAAAAAGTGCTCTAACTTATGCTACCAAAATTAATGTCAAGATTAATTGACCTTCATAGGCAGATAATTTTATGCTTCTTTGAACATGATCTGCAGGATCACCCCATGGATATTACATTGACTGCACTTTTCAGAAATTACTTTTTTTTTCTGTGAAAACTCTCACAGTCACTTCACAGAATGGAAATTTGAAAATTTCCAGCATTTTTGAGTTGCAGGGTAGTCATTGAGCTGTGTGAAAAATAGCTTTAGTTGCAATCAAAAAACAGGGAGGCCTCCACTTGAAATGAGTGTTGTGAAAAGGGAAGTTGTATTTAACATGGAGCAGGCTTTAGCTCTTTTTAGAGGGATTTTCATCAGCTGTTGTGTTTGCCCCTGTTTGGTTTCTTTTCTTTCCCTCTACATAAATATGCAAAGCAAAAGTCGTTTGCATTTAGGTTAAAAAGGAAAAAGAAAAAAGGAAAATAGATTGTGAGACAAATTCACAGTCAGTAAGACAAAGAAATTTCTAAAATTAGGAAAAATTTGACATTCTATTAATGACTCTTTAATCTGTGGATTCCTCTGGAGTGTTATCCTTTACTGCATTTTCAATGCCACATTTACACATCATCTTCGTGGCTTTGTCATTAAGGATTCATTGCAGTTTCCACTGTATTTCAGGTTCTCCAGCAGTTCATAACTCAGCCCTCTTAATTTGTAACCTGGCAAATAAATCTTCCCTCTGTATGCAAATTGTCCTGCTTTTGTTTTAATGGCTTCAGTTGATTGAAGCTTTTTAAACTCTGATGAAAACACCCACAGAGGGGCAGATCTGAAAATCCCCAACTCTGACAAAACACTGTAAACCTCAAGCAGTGGAATTTAAAATCCTTACCTGATCCCCCAGCTGGGACACTTGTATCCAAAAATACCTCTTTTTTTTTTTTTTCTTTCTTCTAATAGTTATCTTTCCTCCAAACATGTGTAGAATTGTGTGTGTCTTCATGCAGTGGTCCCCAGGTCTCTGAAGGGCTGGATCTGAAAGCCCTGCCCAGATGTATCTGCATGGACAGGCCAGTGGAGGAGAACTTTGTAAGTAATAAAGTTTTATATGAAATTGTATTATTATTAAAAAAAATATTAAATATTCAGAAAAAAATAATAAAAATATTCTGGGTCCAGTAAAAGGAAGATGTGATTTGAATCTCCCTTTCCAGTCGGAGCAATATCAATTTTCACCTTGCTGTTATAAAGGGTATAGATTTTTTTAAGATTATTTAAGGGCTACATGTGTGGCTGGTACAGAGGAAGGGGAGTTTCTCCACACACCTGGTGTTGAAAGAGTGTGTTGTGTGTGGGAGGTGGGCAAGCAGAGAGATCCTGGTGGGGAAGTCAAGGGTTTCACAGTTACCTGTGATACAGCTGTATTTTTTAAGCCCTTAATGTGTGTAGATAATCTAACTTCACATTTTGGATGTGATTGCCAAGTAGCCACCTGTGCAGCCAGCAGCCTTGATAAACTTTCTTGAACCTCTTGTCATGCAGAAGGTGCAGAGCACAAAGAACATTGCATATCTCTGCCTGCCAAACGTCTCCTTGGCAAGCTGTGCCTTGAACAATTCGGATTTGTTTCCATTTAATTAATGAACACTTCCCTGCTTTGTGATTATTGTCCTTGCCTGAAGTTGTTCCCATTATAGAGATGAATAAATAGTTCTTGACATTATTTTCTACCTGCTTTGTAATTTGTTACACCATCAGGGACCTGTAGCTTGTCCTTGCTTTTAGTCCCTATTAATTCTGTTTCTTTATTTTTGTCTTTTATATGATTTCTCTTTTGTCCTTCACAGTTAAAAAAGGTAAATCTTATCACTGGTGTTCTTTTATTGCTAATACAAATATCTTTCATCTTTTTCCTTTGTCATGGAGCATTTTTCCTTGGTTGAGGTAAGAGGTCTTCTCTCTCCTCATTTTTGTGCCCCATAAACATGTGAAAAGCATGAATTATCACAGAGACTTTCTGAGTACAGGAAAGGAATTCTCCCATTTTGCTGTGGATTTTATATCTGTTTGCACCTCTGTTACTTCTCTTTCAATGTTTTTGTTGAGTTGTAAGGCCTTTGGCAAGTGGAGGTCCTGGGTATGGTGAGAGCTTCAATCCTGGTGTGTGATTTACAGTCACAGAATGGTTTGAGTTGGAAGGAACCTTGAAGATCATCTCATTTCAACTCCATGCCACGGACAGGGACACCTTCCACTTAACTCTTGAGCATGAGGAATAACAAAGAGAACGTGGGAATGTGGGTGCTGGCTGGAGCACGTTCCTGGGACTGCTCGGTGAGTGGCTGCCAACAGCCAGCAGAGCTGGGCTGTGTTTTCCACTTGTAAGTTATCAATAAATGACTACTACAGTCAGTAGATAAATTATTCACAAAGAAAACAGCAGGTTCTAATCATCTCCAAATTAGTGCCTTCCTGGCATTTGATGTCCTCACACAAATAATTGCCTTGGCAGCTGCTGTGCTGTCCCATGGATTCAGACACATCAGGCTGTCCTGTAATTGCTGTTGGCCACGAGATAACACAAATGAGGCACCTTTTTGGTGCTTTATGCTGTGTGTCATCATGACTTACTTGCATAAGAGAGAGCTCCGTGTCTGCCTGAGTTATTCCAAGGGTGAGGTATCCTAGGATTGCCTCTCCAGTTGCACTACATTGTCCTGAGCAAATTGTCAGCATGGCCTTGACAGCTGCTCGCAGTGTGTCGCCATCAATGATGGATGAGCCCAACATTCCCTGGTTTGCAGTGCAGTGAGAGTTCAGGACTTGTTTCCTTGTCCCTTTGAAAACTCTGGAGGTGTTACTGGTTCAAATAAGACAAAAAATAACATTCCCAGCAGGAGCTTTCTTTCACACTTAATTTGAATGTTTGAATATGGATATATTGGTCTGTTTGTTCTTGTTTATCCTCTGCACATAATTCCTTCTTCTTTGTCTGGATACATTGAGATGAGCAGGGACAGCAGAAGAAAAACTTGTTTGTGTGAGTGTAGTTGGATTTCCTGGCTAACAGGACAAATTCAATGCCAGAGGATTGGCAGGAAGCAGATTTATGGACATTTAAAGCCTCAAAGTGAGACAGAGGTTGTGTGAAATAAATTTGTGAACTTTGAATGGTTTCTCGGCAGGGCTGGTTGCAGTTTCATAATACTGAGATGTAAAAAATTAATGATAAAGAGTAGTTAGGAGTTACTTGAAATTAGAGCAACTTTCATCTAAACACATTTAAATCTTACTGAATTGAATCTTCAGATGATACTTTCTTATAAAGGAGTAAAAGAAAAAATAGCCAGTGAGGTCTGAGTTTTCCATTTTGAGCCCATCTCCTTTTGGAAACAGGTTTGTTGGTCCTATCATGTACTAACAGATTGCAGAGCTGTGGTGGCAGCTTGAAGTGTAGTTTCTCTTTGAATAAAAATGTCTTTAGGAGAGAGAAACTAGATGTTCCTCTCTGGATACGGCAGGTTTGTCAGTGCAAACAATTTCTGTTCACTTTAATATTAATATTTTCCAACTGAAAGAGGGGAAGTTTAGATGAGATATATGGATGATATACTTGGCTGTGAGGGTGGGAGACCTTGGCATAGGTTGCCCAGAGAAGCTGTGGCTGCCTCATCCCTGGAGGTGTCCAAGGCCAGGTTGGAGCAGCCTGGAACAGTGGGAGTTGTCCCTGCCCATGGCAGGGGATGGAACTGGATGAGCTTTAATGTGCTTTCCAACCTAAACCATTCTGTAATTCTGTAATTCTATGATTCAGGAAATAGTCATAAGGCTAAATAAAAATTCCTGTTGTTTTGACAGAGACAAAAATTCAACATACTAAAGAGGCTTGATCATAACAGGGTAATGGAATAAGTTTTTTGTTTAACAGTTTCTTTGAGAAAAAATGGTTTTTTGGGCCTTCATGAGTGATTGGCCTCATTTGCACTGAGCTTTTTCCAGGAGGTGCCTCTCGGTGAGGAAGCAGCTCCAGGAGGGTTCTCCTTCCTTCAGGAGAGCTGTGGGAAATGGTCTGTGAGCACGTGAACTGGTGCCAACAATTAGATGTGACGATCCAGGGACGGCTCTGTCACTGTCTGTCGTCCTTCATTTCTCCATTGGTTTTTGCAATCTGTTTTACTTTGAAATATTACATTTTTTTATGTCTAAAACCATATTTCTGGTGTTGATGGTCAGAGGTTGCCAGACAGAGGAGTGCAGTGTTCTTCTGAAGACTGAAATACATTTAGGGCTTTTTTAGAGAGGCTTTGGTACAGCTTCAAAGTCTTAGGATAGGAGCTGTTAAAGTCCTTAAAATACTTGGAGAAGATCCTGTGCTTGTTAATAAATTCTCGTGTAAGAGAGAACAAGGAATGGAAAATCTAATGCATGGTCATATCTGAATTATGGACTTGCAAGACATAAAATCAGTATGATTTTTAAAATTTATTTATAAAGTTGGGGAATAGATTTTGAGTAGAGTGACTTTAATAAAATTTATTGCTTGTATTTAATAATTGATAGAAATTTGTTACTTTTTATTTTTAATTCCTCAGTTAGTTAATTCTCACTTTAGTGATTATCCTTGTAGAATTTAAACCCATGTTCCTAAATGTTGTTGTGATCTTTTTGACAACATATGGCATTAAAATATTTCCTTACCCATCCCAGGTGATGCCATGAAATACTGGCATTTGGAAAGAAGTTGTGATAAGAGAACAAAATCTTTAGGGAAACTATTCTGTCCCCTTGATGTTATTCCTCAGCATTTTTGTTACAGAGTCATAGTTAAAATCCCAAGGTTGTACATGGTCTGCTAGGAAAGTTTTGGTTTTGTCTGAACTTTTTGTATTTTTAGTAATTCTTTCCATGTTATTTCAATTTATATTTTCTCAAATACCTTTTTTTTTTTTATTTTGGAAACTCAGATTTATTTTTTTTTATTAAAATGAGAAAGAGAAGCACCAAAGTGCTCCCTATGTGGAAACTGGAATATGAACAGTTGACTGCTCCATTAATCTTTGGTCTTTTAAATTTATTACTTCTTCTCAAATCAGTAGACTGAGGTCTTTTACCCCATTTAAGGATCATTGCATAGATTCTAAACACGGTGAGACCTCAAGTTTGGTTTCCTTTCTCTTTCTAGCCCACATTTATCCAGATATGAGTTTTGGTCTATGAGTCTTTCCCTTTTTTTTGTGAACTTTAAGTAATCCAGTGTCAGAAATCTTAAGTTCCTGGAATATGGACTTGTATGATTCTTTCTCTTAGTAGCTGTTTTCATTGCAGTCAAATTTTTAAACCTCCAAAACGGGTACTGGCAGTGGGGAAATAGTGATACCAGTGACATGTTTGGAGTTTGGGGTGAGCTGATTTGCTTGTCATGTGAAAAAAATAATTGCCATTATAGCCATCACAGGTCTTCAGGTTTGGAAGCAAACAAAATGCTGAAGAAGAGCTGAATTGCAACAGAGATCACCTGCTGCTTGCTGATATATTTATATACAAGTTTTCAGGCCATCCTTTTCTCAACTGAATTTGGTGCCTGGAGTCCCACTGACCCCACTGTAAAGGAAAATGAGCTGATTATTAAAAGTCACATGTTGAGAACATGGGGGAATTCATCAGCTCTTTATAATATGTCATGAACTAAATCATTTGCATCTTACAGGTTTTCAAAATGAGACACAAATGTGCTCTGGAAACACGTTGCTTTTCTTCTAAGATTTATTTTGTTATGAATTGGGAAATATTGACTGAAATCAGCAATACTATTGATTAGCATTAGCTGTGAAGAGTTACAATCAAATTGTACCGTAAGTATTTTAATCCTACTGTGCCATGGCATGGATTGAGTGAGGCTGTTTCATTCCAGGGTGAGTTTGACTTGTAATTCAGTGGAAGGAATAGTCACCAGTAGGGACAGTTCGCCTCTGCTGTTTTTTTTCCTGGAAAATGCCTCTTGATCAGAACTTAAATTTAGAAATAACAAATGATCTCTCCCCACTTGTGGAACCAACTGCTAAAAAGAATCCAGTTAAATCCTCTGTCTGACTGATTGCACCGATGCCCAGAACCAACCAGAGCTTTACAATCACTCTTAACAGTGAATAATTCATGTCCTAAGAGTGAAAAACCCAACAAAACTAAACTAAGACATGCAAATATCTGTCTTTAGATTTTAACAGCTCATCTTTTGGATAAGACTATTACAAAGTCATTTGGAGGAAGAAGCTCATACATAAAAATGAATGTTGCCATGCAACAAGTACTAAAGAAAGAACCACAAGATTTAAGCCTTAATTAGTTTCCCACAGCAGCTGGGAGTGTTCAGGAATAAGGAAATTCAGGAGTAACAGTGTTAATTAAGCCTCATTTGCTGGAAATCTGTGCTCGGTAATTGATAACTTTGTCTAATGTGATATGAAGTCCAACTGATAGTTTTTCATGATTGTAGCAGTACCTGTGATATTTATCTTTTCTTTTTTGTGATTGAGTTCCCTGCAGATAAAACTTGATGCATCCATTGAACGAAAGAGAACAGAACCTGTTGGTGGAACTCTCAAATATTGTGTTGAGTTGGTGACCATAGAAGTATAAACAAGAATGTTTTTCTTTAGCTGTACGTTCTCAGCTTAAACTCCTCCCAGTGAGAAGCTGAAAAATGCATGATTAACATGGTCCTACTTATTTCTGCATGGAAGTGATTTAATGGGAGTGAACTGAGATTCTGGATACTGGTGGTGTTCAGTAGGAAATATTCCTGCAATTAGACAACACCTTCCTGTGACAGGTTGTTTTCTTCACAAAAAGAATTAATCTTTGCCTCACAGAAGACAAATGATTAAGGAGCTGAGTTCTCCCTGAGCTGCTGAAACCATGGCTAATTTTCGAGTCCTTTCCAGGTGATCCATGGAAAAGGGGAACATAAAGGTTAGCAAGTTCTGCTCTGTGGCTGGGATGCAAAGGGCAGGTTTCTAGTCTAGCAGGTGCTGAAGCAAGCAGAAACATCCCTTTGCAGAAGCTGACACAATTATGGATTAGGTAGGATTAGAGAACATTGGCTTCCTTTCTGTTTGTCTCTTATGTCCCACCTTTTGCCTGTTGTTACAAAATCTCACTGGTTTCAGGTGACTGGTGAAGGCACTTGTGAATTCTGGTGGCAGTGGGCAGGGCTCACTGAGTCACTGTTACTTTTGTGAGAGACCTTCACTTCAACTTCAAGCCCTGGAGGTTGTCCATGCCTTCACTAAACGTGATCCTTGCTTGCTGAAAAAGGACAGGAACTGTGCTGGCTTATCTTCCACAGCAGAAAACAATATTGGGCCTGATAACCCCCCATTGACACCCCTGTTTTCTCAGTATCAAGTTTTGCCCGTGGTATTTGCACCAACAAAAGGTGTAACGTGCTGCTGTGTTGTCTGGGACTCAAGGAAGCTTGAACAGGAATTGCCAAGGGGTACAATTCCCCTGGATATGATTCAAAACATACAGTGCAGAGATGAATAGAGAACCTAAAATAAAATTACAGATCAGTGTGGCAAAGGATCATTCTGATGTGTTTGTAATCATTTCCTCACCCATTTGCTGTGCTATCTCCACCCTATTTTGGCAGGGCTGATTATCTGGAGGTAGTGCAGCAACTCTGAGTGTTTTATCACCTCCCTGAAAAGTGGAGTCAATTACAACTCCAGATTAAAATAGTGATGTACTTCAGGGAGTAAAAATGATATCCTGTTATGTGTTTCCTGAAATTGCTGGTTGGGCCTGGCTGAGTCATAAATCAAAACTTAATGAAATTAATAGAAAGGCTTTGACGTCGATCTCATCTTGGGGTGGAGGAGGATGAGCTTCCTCCTGTGCTGGGAACACTAGTGGCATGGGCAAGGCCTAAATTTGAGAACTGCAAGAAGGACAAAGAGTTGAGCTGCTGAGCATCATAGAGGATGTATATTAAACAAAATATTAAATGTATGTTAAATGACAATTATTGGGAACCTGTGAGAAGAGCTATGCATCTTACTCTGCAACTCAGTTACTCTCATTAAAACAGAACATCTTTTTGGATATTGCATGAATATAATTGTTCTACAAAGAGAAGACTGAAGGAAAACATGCTAATGACCTTCAAATAAGTAGAAGGTTGTTACAGAGAGGAAGAGGATCCTCTGGATTTCATTTCAGGGTAGACTGGGCAAGAGGCACTGAACTCTAGCTGCTGTAGAGGCATTTTAGATTGATGTTAGGAAGACTTCCTTAGTGGTCAAAGAATGTACCTGGAGCAATAATTTTACTTGGCAATGTGATGGTTTTGTTCCTTTTTAATTAGCTGTATGTCCTTTTGCATGGCTCTGTGATATACTAAGTGGCCGTGCTAAAAATAGATATTTCAGCTCTTGCACTAAACCCTCTGTACTTACAGGTGGATGTGCTGAGACATCTTTGCCCCACCACCAGCTGATGAAGAAAGAAAATCCTCAACATCAGATCATGTGTGAAAGAGGGGGAAAAAAGCTTTTGATTGGAGGAGTATTGTCAAAGTACAAGTTCCCAAATGTTTTGTTTTAAAATTCGAGTTTCTTAAAACTTTACTGCAAAATTCTTGTTCAACTCTTAAGGTTCCTGCACCCACACAATATGTCTGTGCCTGTTTAAATCTAAAAAGGTTTGTATACTTTTTTTCCTCCATCTGAATCTTGGTTCTTATTCCTTAAGTTGTTTTTTTTTTTTCCTTCATGATTGATTCCCATTCAATTGAGATTTGGGTTACTTGATAGCAAGGGAGATTACTGGCCACGTCTTGACATAAAGTTTTTACTTGCAAGGGAGGTCAGAGGTGATAAAAGGGGAAATTGAACTGTAAATGCTATTGGCTTTAGTAAGGAGAGCACAGTGTGGGGTGAGATGGAAAAGCACAGGATCAATGCAAAATGCAGCTTCACAGCCCTTAAAATGCAATGTGAGGTCAGAGGTTGGACACGTAGCTCGTTCTTGAAAGTCTGTTACACTGACAAGTTACACAATGTGATATATTCTGAGACTTTGCAATGAAGTGTGAGTTCATTTTTAGATATTGCCAGATTATTCGGATTTCACTTGGTATCACTGTCTCTGAACTAAGATTTGCCTTCATTTGATCTGTGTGACTCAGAAAGAAGACATTTAACAGTTGGATTCTACATTTTGAGAGCCAAGCTCAGTGCTGGTGGAATGAGGTGGAGGAATAGTGCCTGAGGACCCCAGACTGGAATAATCAGAGTGGAGCAGCTTTGCAGAGGCTGGGAGATGATAGATTTAACTAGTTAGCCATGTACATTCCGTGTTTTAAAAAAGGAAGATTTTATGTGGCTAAGAGTAGTATAGATATCTACGCTTCACTTAAGTCAAAACTCAAAGAAATAAAAAGAATTGGTTAAGAATCTTCTACTTGGTGAACACAGAAATATATGTATGTATATACTCATGGATGTACGGTTTCTTTAAGCTAAAACGTCTTGCCCTGAATTGTTAGATTCTGATGTTTCCATTTTTTATTTTATCATAAAGGAGTGGTCCTCCTCTTCAGGATAAAATGTTGGAGAATATAAACATGTTGTTTTCAGAATGGCATTAAAAGAAGAATTAATCATTATGGGCATAGCAAAACTTAAATTTATTAAATCTAACCCCCTTTTTTTTTTTTTTTTTTGCAGTTCTATCAAAATTTTGTAAAGAAAGATTGAATTAGATCCAAACATGAGATGGGGACTGGAGGTGGATGAAAGGGACAGAGCTGAACAAGGAGGTCTGAACTAGACACTGTCTACAATATGGCAATGAGGTAAAAGAATTGGGAAGAGGAGGGGAGGAGAGAAGAGGACTGGCTTAGCCACGTTCAGCTCTGGGTTGTTTAATGTAACATGACAGGGACATGCCCATTTTGAGCTGATTCACTGCTGTGCCAAAGTACTAAGTCAGTTCTGAAAGGGGATATTTTGGGCAGAGTACACTGATTGAGTACTTAAGTCCTGAGGCTGTTCCCTGGTTTTCAGACCTGGCAAGTTTTGCTGGCTGAGCTCTTGCCACTATTTTTTATTGAACAACATGGATGTCAATTGAGTTGCTGCTCTTTTTGCTGTGTGTTAAGTGACCCTACTTCCTTCTCCCTTCCCCCCTCCCCCAAGAAATAATGTAAATCAATTTTTGGTATTTAGCTTTCATCAGTATTTTGGTGTCGTGAACATTTCAGTGGAGCTTGAAACCCAACAGGATCAGACATGGTGCAGGAAAATGAGTTGGCAGACTCTCAAGGTAATTAGGCAGCAATGCAGAGACCAGTTTTTCCCACTAAACTGGTGTGGATCTGAGCAAGGAGGCTGTTATCTTTGCAGTTTATCAAGGAAGCTTTGTCAAACTTGTTATCAGACAGGCATTGGCCACCGCTCACACTACAGCAGGTGGAGGGCAGAAGATAAGACTAAGTGGGCTGCAGAGCTCTGGATTCGTTCTGGGGTTAATTTTGCTCCCACAAAATTCAGCAGAGCTTTGCCATTGATGTGGAAGGAACACATGGCTTTTATTCACAGGGGCCTCAGTACAAGACATGGAGCACTCAAATTCTATTGTTATCTCTGTGTTGCATCTGCTCAGTGGACCTTTATCACAGCTCTGGAGAAAGATCAGGAATTAAGCTTCTTTGTGGGAGATGAAAAGGTAAGATGTAGTTGTTCAGAGCAAATTTTAGAAGTCTGCCTTCTAAATGTCACCTCATCACAACACTCAGTGCTGGTTTTCTTCTTTTATTCTATGATCCATTTCACTTTCGTTACAGTGAAAGTAACTTGTGTCAGCTCAGGACTTCGTGGTACTTGTCTGGAATCCAGCTCCAGCCCAATTTCTGTCTTGCACTTTCACTGACTGCTGCAGTTTTAGAAATCTGATTGCACTGGGTTGTAGGATCCCACATCCTGTTGCCTTTTTAAGCCGACTTCTGACTTTCAAAGTGCACTGATAAAATAGATCAAGAACAAGTCTCACAGCACTTGAGTACATGGAGTGTCTGAGAATATTCTCAGACACTTGGTAAAAGTACTTTCCCTGAGTTATTGTATCTGCACTGTCTTGGCAATTCTCAACACTTAGGTTTGATATGAGGCAGTGGGATGAACTTTTAGTGCATTGCAGGGATTTTTATCCGTGAGGTTTGTTGTAGCTAAAAGAAAATCTTGATGTCATTTGTTGTGAAAATTTGAAATCTTCAGACTCCATTTTCAGAACCTTTCTGCAGTCACACACCTCTGGCAGAAACAAAAAAGTTGACATTTGATGCCATTCTCTGGGAATATGTTCCCAAACCCCATCTGAGCTTTGATTTAAGTCTTTATATATAAACAAAATGCCTTGCGCTGTTTTTTACCCCTTTTATTACTATCAGTTATTAGTATTTCTCAATCAATAAAATAAATTTGGGAAAAGTGAGTTCCCGAGGATTTTGAAAGTGCTTAACACAGGCTGAAGGTTGTTCATGGAGGAAATAAGAGTTTGGTAATCTGTCCAGCTCAGCACTGGCAACACCTGAGCTGCTCTTTATGTGCCTGGTTTCTTCTAGGGAATATATAAAAGAACACATGAGGTGTTGAGGTTTCTGTTGTGTCTACACAGCTCCAGAATGATTTGGGACCATGACAGGAGCCCTAAGGGATGGCTGCAGTCCTAGGGAGCCTCCCTTTTCCTGAGGTGCAGAGCTGGGATGGCAGTGGAGTTTTCATGCTTCCCCAGCCATGCTCATGTGTCCACACAGGAACACACAGATGGGGCATCACTGGTACATGGTTGCTTCTTCCTGTTATGCACCAGGAGATGGAGCAAAAGGTGTATTTTTATAGTGAGTTCCCTAAATGGGCACTGTATGATCAATTAATCCAGGGAAATCCTGTGGCTTGTGCTCTGCTGGAGGCTTGGAGATGACAGTTGTTTCTTTTGCCTTGTGGCCTGTGCATGGGTGATGTCTCAGACCATAAGTAAGGGAAAAAACATGAATGAACAACACCAGCATAGGAGATCTTGCTGTTTTCCCTCAAATAATTCAACTCCTTCCATTTGGAACATCTCTGAATGATGTCACAGAGAATACAAAGTCTCTTCCATATGATCCAACTGCTGCTCTTTTTTAATTTTCCATTAAAAATGGCCATAAGTTTCATTTAACATTATCATTTCTTCACTCTCTGAAAAGGTTTTGATAAGTAGCTTAGTACAAAACCACTGTGGAGTTAGGGTGTTTTTTCTTTAAAATTTTTTTGCACAGAAGCCTCTATCCCAAAGGAAAGAATTAATAAACTCTGATAATCTCACTTTAGTCTGATGTTTAATTAATTTTTATTTCAGTTGCTCAATTTCAGGGAATCTGAAGTGTTTTGCAGGAAGAAATAGAAAATGGGAGCATTGTGAATTCTGTTTAAATAGTAAAAAAAGACATGAAAAACAAGGCTCATATGAAAGTACTGCCTCCATTCATAATAAAATATTTCTATTCAAGTTTCTTTTAATGAAAACTATTCAGCTTGCTTGTGGTTTTGTTATTCTCATAGATGGGTAGTTTGAATGTTTTGCAGGACTGCTGGACCTCACAGAGCAAATTAACACAGTCAGTGCTCTTGGGCTGCAGTGAGCTGGAACTTTAATTTTATCATTAGTGAATGGCATTATTCACTGCATTTGCCTCAATCAGAGGAGCAGAGGGCAAAATCAAACTAGCAAAACCCCAATTTCCATCTGAATGCTTATCTAGCCCCAGATATCTCTTTTTGTAGATCATAATTCTGAAATACTAAGGAACTGCTGTAGTAAATGTTTCCATGTTACTGAGAGAGCCATCATGGGATTGTTGTTGAAGGGAAAGTGAATTTGTCCCTGTTCCTCCAGATTTATATGTGACAGTGTCTGAGATTATAAACTCCAGTGATGAGGACAAAAAGCAGATGCTCTTTTTTTGATGCCTGCTTTTAATCTTTGGGGAAAGAAGTTAAGTTTAGTACATGTAGTGAAGATAATGAATTTATTGATGCTGGGCACATCTCATGAAAATAGACAATCCTTAGTTATAACTTGTTTTTAAGCAATGGAAAAAGACAAGCCTTCATTTGTCTTGGCTGTTTCTGTGCTGCTCTAAGGTCTGGTAACCTGGGGAGAGTTTCATGTCAGAGCAAGCTGATGAAAAATGCTGCACGAACCCTTTAAGACATTGAGGAATGTAACTTTTACTGTCTTTTTCAAGACTTTGTGAAAAGATTACTGAGCCAACACCCCAATGTCAGAAAGATGTGCCTTTAAACCTACTTTAAACCATGGATAACTCTTCCTGTGTGCAGAAAAGGCCTTGATGCTGTGCAAGCAATAGCAAAAACATCTCTGTTATCAACAATTTACAGCACAAATCTAGAACCCAGCCCCAGATCAGCTACTGTGCAGGAAGCCAATACCAGCTCACTGTTCTGTGTTTGCATCTTGGCTGCAGCTTCCTTTTCTTTGGAGAAGCCTTAGGGTAAAATGTGGAGTGATTTTCCCAGAGAAGCTGGGGCTGTTCCAACCCTGGAAGTGTCCAAGGCCAGGTGGGACAGGGCTTGGAACAACCTGGGGTAGTGGAAAGCGTCACTGCCCATGGCAGGGGGTGGAATGAGATGACCTTGAAGGTCTCTTCCAACTCAAGCCATTCCATGATTAATGCTTTCAGGGTGGTTTATTTTGCTGATTCCACTGGAATCTTCAGATCGGAGACTTTATTCTTGTGACAGTGATTGCAAGAACTGGAATGGTGTGGATGAGGATGAGGCCCATTACACAGACATGAGCTTAATTTTGCTGAGAAAAAAACCCAAAGTAAAACATTTAATCCAAACCTTTTGGAGTCCTTACTACAAAACATCTCAGTCTCAATGGGGAAACATGTTTAAGCATAATCCCTGTCAGTGGTGAACAGCATCATGGTTTTGGGGAAGGGGCTGTACAAATATTTTGTTGGCATGGGAATAACGAACATGTCATTAAGGACTGAGATAAATGGCACAGCAAAAGGTATATTTGGCAGAATTATGAACTGTGGATGAACACATACAGGTGGGACCCAGCAATCCATCAGTAAGACGTGTTTCCTAATCCCTGATGCCAGGAGGCCTGGCATGATGCAGCTGATACAATGAGAGAGACAAGGGAATGAGACATGTGGATTTGATGGATGAACTATTTGGTGGGCAAGGAGTTGGCTGGATGGTCACACTTGGGGCGTGGTCAATGTTTTGAAGTCCAAGTGGAGGCCGGTGACGAGTGGTGTCCTCGGGGATTGGTGTTGGGATCAGCACTGCTTTACGTCCTTGTCAGTGACGTGGACTTTGGGATCAAGGGCACTCTCAGCCAGTTTGCTGACACCAACTGTGTGGAATGACTGACATGCTGGAGGGAAGGGATGTCATCCAGAGGGACCTGGGCAGGCTGGAGAGGTGGGCCTGGGCAAACCTGATCAGCAAGATGAGTGCAAGGTCCAGCATCTGGGTCAGGGCAGTCCCGAGCACAGATGTTGGCTGGGTGCAGAATGGATCAAGAGTGGCCCTGAAGAGGAATCAGGGTGTTCAGTTCCAGGTTGGACAGGGTTTGGAGCAACCTGGTCTAGTTGAAGGTGTCCCTGCCCATGGCAGGGGGTGGAACTGGGAGATCTTTGAGATCTTCCAACCCATTCTGTGATTCTGTGTGGACTCACACTTTGAAAAGGGTGCTGTGCCTGTAAACAATTAACGATATTTGAGAACAATGGAGTGATCACAGACACGTCACTATCCCAGAGGAGACCAGAGGGTTCATTCTGGGCAGATAAAAGAAATTATGTAGTCATACAGAACTCCTTAGATCTTCTTAGCCAATGGCCTCGGGCAATTAAACAAGCCAGAAACTGAGCTCTCCACAAGCATTTAAATAGCAACTGTTCCTATGCATGAACAAGCAATTATTTGGTGTTGAAATGAGAACATTGAATATAAAATGTGTTGGGTAGGGGATAAAACCGTATTTTGGTTTCCTCATCAGCCACTTTTTTTAAAGAAAAAACTATTAAATTATAATCTATAATCTTAGAGACTTTGAATGGATACATGAAATAGCAAGTTCCTTTTGTGCTTTAAACTTGTGTTTTCAGCTCTATAGAGCCCTTCTCCGTTGATTTTTGCAGGATCATCAAAACATGGTAGAGATGAGCTGGCTTGTGTGTTAAATAACTATTCTCAAGGATATTTATTTCAGTGGTAACATTTTTAATAAGGTGCAATTAAAACTCAATCAACAGTATTCTCTGCTCATAATGCTGATGCTGAGAAATGCAAGTAAATAGAAATATCTGGTGTATTTTTCTTTATTAACACGTTGAGCATCTTCAGTTGAAATAATGACTTTGACTTGCCAACTGCAGAATCAATAAATATGTTTTACATGTATTTCAGAATTGTGCAAAACAGCAGAAAGTTTGCTATTAAACATCTTATTTCCAGTGCTACCATGCTGCAAAATGTTGATGTTTATTGAGATTTTTCTACCTGATATTCTCTTACTGAAAGATCCTGTTTTTAATAAGATCAGTGTCTTGGGGAAGGCAAAGATGATTTGTGTGTGTATTGGATCTCTCTGAACAGCTGTGAGGAAAGGCGTTTAAGTAAGAATGAAAATAATGAAAGATAATCGTGGATAATACATCAATAGCTTCTCTTATCTTGGCCACTTCTCTTCCATGATAAAAACTCTTTATGAGAGAAGGGAATTTAACAGGTATTTCCCATGAAAATTGTTGATATGTGCTGCTCTGTCAAAGCTGATTTACTGATGACAGCCAGTTTATTCTGATTTGCTTCTCCAGTCAACCATCTTGAAAAATTATTTTGTGCAGTTGACAGTTTCAATTGTTTTTATTTAAAAAAATGGAACTTCTTGTGTTGAAAATTTAAGAAGAAATTACAGCATATCAACCCCCTGCCTGTAAAATTGAAGTTGGGCTTCAAATCCATCATTTTCTTGACCTAAATTCCATCACTTCAAATTCTGAAGAAGGAATATTAATATTATTTCTAAGTTTGTGGCTTTTTTTTCCTCCCAGATTTCTGTCAGATTTTGCGTATTCAATTTTTATCTTGGTATTTGTAACATTCCAGGGTTTGTGGGTTGATATTCCATTCATTTTAATTGTGGGCTGCTCTTTTGCCTCTCAATATTAAAAGCCAGTTAATAATTAATTGTTAAGAAAGCAAAATTTATAATTAGAAATGTCTTGCCTTTTCATCTGGATAAAGAGGTGGGTGTGTGGAAATTCTCAAGGGGATTAGAAAATTTAAGATCCAGATGGAGTGATTGGTATCATATGTCTGTGAGGGCTTAAATATATTCCTCAGGAATCACAGGGAACAGGAGGATTGTTGCTAAATTTTTGTGTACTTCAAACTTTGTCTAATAAAAGCAAACACAATAGCTGGGGGCCATTAAAAGGAGAGGGAATATCTAAACTGAGAGGACACAATGAGCTTGAGGAAATGTCTTCCCTGTTATGGCCTTGCAGAGATTCCTTGTGTTCATGGCTGTGATTGTGCTGGAAAAACACTTGATATTGAGATGTTTATCCTTTAATAATTTCACTTTTTTGCTATTAATTTAAATGAAGTTGCAACTGACTTTAAAAATCATCAAATGGACTTGGGTGCTGGAGTTCCCCCCCACTCTCCTCCTCCCACTTAGAGCCACATGTGCAGCTTCTGTGTTTCCATTCAGGGACATTAAAGCTGTTTAAAACTGCAGAGTTTAGTGTTCTCTGCTCTGGGGGGAGGAGCAGCACCTCCACTGAGCACCAGCACCCTTGTGATAACATGGAGAATTCTCCCACGCGTCGTCCCTTTTATTTTCCTGCCACAAAAATAACAGGCAAGCCTTAAAACTGGCTGAACTACAGTGTCAATCTGAGCAACCACCATTTTTATTTTGGCTGGTTTCTGTGCAGAATTTCTGAGATGGGAACAAACCAAAGGGCCACCTTGTGAGAAGTACAGGGAGTTCAAGGGCTGCTTTTGTATCTGCTGCAGTTACTGAACTCAAAATGCACCTTAATTCCTCTTAGTGACCTTCACTGTCATGCTACTTCTGAACATCCATACACAGGCAGGTTGTGCTGCTCAGTGTGACCCCGAGAAGGGCAGCAGAGCTTCAGGATCAAAGTGAGAAGGAGAATGTCCAATAGAACCATGGAATCACAGAGTGGTTTGGGTTGGAGGGTACCTTAAAACTCATCTTGTTCCAATCCCCCACCATGGGCAGGGAAAAATTCCACAGACCAGGTTGCTCCAAGCCTCATCCAGCCTGACCTTGGACACTTCCAGGGATGGGACAGAAAATAGGATGACTTTCAGAATATGTCAGGGCTAGTCAAGAAAAAGAGGGGGGAGGAAGGCCAAGTGAGTTTTCAGAATATGTGATTTTTCAGGAAATAGGGTTTGTTGCGAGAAAACTTTGCTGTCATTTGAACTGAAATCACTCTGTTGTGCTTTTGTGCCTTGGGAAGGTGTAATTGTTCTTTCACAGCCATCTGCTTGGTTTTGTCAGGGTGTCTGTTGGAACAGTTACCCTGGTTTCCATTGCTTTGCCCAGGAATTCTGTGATACAAAGCAGAGAAAATAAACTGGGGAAGAGGAAGCCCTAGGAAATAATAAGTGATTAGGATGGCAAATCTTATCCTTGAGAGTAGGAGTTATCAGGCACAGAAGTGATTATTTTCCTCTCTCCAGTGAAGGACAGCTCAGCAGAGGATGCTCAGATGCCACTTCTGCCTTGGAAGCTGGGACTTACCGCTCTGACTTCCAGGATAGCAGCCCTGCACATGAAGATTTTACCCAGATTTTAGTAACCCAGACTTTGCAGCTCATTCTTATCTTAGTTAAAAACAAATAATAAATTGAAACCTTGAGTGTTTTCTAGCAGTGCACTGCTGAGCTGCAGCTGAATTTAAACACACAGAAAAGACTTTTTTTCCCTACATCTCCAGTTTATTTTTCTCCATCTTATCTTTGAAAGTCCTAAGAAATTAGGATTTAGAATATTTTCTTTTTTGTTTTTGTAATCTTTTTAGGAAGATAAAGGTATTTTTTATGATATGGAGGACAACATTAGGGATTTCATATATTCTTTTTAACTGTCTTTTATCAAAAACATTGACTGTCTTGCTCTGTTTTTTTTTCTCATGTACAGCAGAGTTTGCAGACACCTGAGGCTCTGTGGGAAACAGCAGTATTTGTATGTAAGGAATAGAGAGGGGGATGAAAACTTATTAAATGTTTACAGATTTTTTTTTTTAGTTTTTGATGGAAACAAAACCTGTTTGTGGGTTGCTTTCATAAGTCTCTTCCCCAGTCTTCCTGATATATATCTTCTCAGGCTCTATTAGGTAGTTGATAACTTCTCAGGAAGGGTCTTTCCTAGTGACTTTCCCATGTCTAATTTCTGTACAGCCCGAGACAATTCCATCCACAGCAATGGCACACATGGGCTGTGAAAATATCTGACTTAGAATATGCTGAGCTTCTAAGTGAGATCCAAAAGTAGAGGGACTACAATAAATACAACATCAACAAACCTTTTGCCTCCTCTCCTCTTTGGGTGCAGCTTCCTTGGATTGTAGGAGGCTGGGAGCTGTGTCTGTGTGACCAGGGGTGAAGGAGAAGGGATACTCAGGCTGGGGTTTGTGACACCCATCTCTCAACAAGGTGAGTTCATTCTGCTGCATTCTCTGCTCTCTCCTCAGGGATATGCCCAACCTGTTGTTATTTTTCTGTTCTACCAGAGAAATGGGGAAGTATTTGATATATATTTTTTCAAGCAGCTCAAACGTCTTCTGAAGTGTGTTTGAGTGAGTAGGTTGCAGTGAAGCTGCTTTGACTGAACTGGATAGTGGGAAATTTGTGAGGAAAGAAGTGCTCCCTCTGGAGCTGGTCCTTAATTTTAAATTATATTATAATAAAATATGAAGAAGGCAAAAAAAAATAAAAAAAAATCTGTTCTTCCCTCTGTACACCCTCCATTCCCCAGAACTAAGTGTATGAAGATTTACCTAATATGAAAGAACAGACATCTAAATTACGAGTAATGTTTTTTACCTGGTTTCAGGTTGCAGTGAAATGTCATCCTTGACACTGAAGTGTTATGGGTCACTTGCTTAGCTCAGAAAAGTGTGGTATCTAATTAAATGTGTCTTTTTGTGTGCTGGAATTGTCGTTTCTTGCCACAGGGGGACAAAGGAATGGTCACAGACTGGTCACAGAATCACAGCATGAGCCAAGCTCATCAGGTCCCACCTCCCCCTTCAAACAGGGTCATCCCAGAGCACAGGATTATTTCCTCGTGGTTCTGGAATATCTGGTCCCCCCTCGGGTTCATCTGAACAGCTCTAACTTGACAGATAAGGGATGGCTGTGGGTGGTCCATGCTGTTTCTCTTGGTTATCTCTACACAACTTATGTGACCATCAAATTGATAAGGGAAAAAAAGAGTATTTTTTAGATTGTGCTTTTTGGTAAATCATGAAAAAATGGTGCAGAATTGTTACTGATGGGATGTTCTGTTCTGCTTTTAAAATGTAAGTTGAAATTGAGATGCATTCTGGTTTCTGTTTGAGCTGTGGAATACACTGTTTTAAACCTCTGTGCTTGAAAGATAGAAGTATTACTAAAGACAGGAGTATTTAATGTCAGTTTGTAAAGTTCTTTTGGGCTGACAGGTAGCACTTAAAAATGTTTGTATTTTTTTTCCTAGATGTAATCTGACAACAGTGCAATAAAAATTCAGATTCTAAAGCAACTCAAACTAAATATTATGAAAGGTGAAAATGTGATCAACAGGAAAAACAAAGCCTGTTTAGTAAAAGACATCCAAAATGTGTCAGAAATGAAAGAACACCTCCTGTTGATGTTGAGCAGATGTAGGTCGTGGTTTCAGCTATTATTTTGTGAGGCACTGATGCAGTGCACTTGGGCTGTTTTCTGAGAAGAGAAGAAATGAAGTGACAATTCCACTTCAGTGGTAAGAAACAACAGATATGCACAGGATATCTCTTTTCATGCAGAATAGCATGTTTTTGGAAAAAGTACCACAGGTGTAGATGGAAATAGAGGAGGGGAAGCCTCCTAAGCATGGCTTAAACTGAGAAACAGCGTCAGTCTGATCAGCTGCAGTGATTTCCTTCTTCCTTTTTGTTAAATGCACTTTATTAGTTTCTTGAGGCTTCAGAGTTATGTAAAGCACAACATATTTGCAGTTTCAGTCTTCTAATTGACTCTGATATTTTTGTCCCTCCGAGTCTTCATTAAAGGGAAATGATTTTGCACTCAATACCTTATGATTTGTTATAATGCAAATAACATTTAGCACATCTTGTAGACTGTCTGAAGAATTCCCACAAGCTCCGTCGCAAATGTCATCTGACTCTGCAATGGAGTGAAGCACTGCCTTCCTTTTGCTTCCCTGCAATTTGTCGTGCTTCATCCTTGGCTAAATCTGCCAATATTCATTGTCCTCACTGACAACAGCTGTCACTGTGCCACTTATGTCTTCAAAACTCTTGGTGGCAGCATCCTCTAAGTTACAGGATTGAAATGCAATCTGAGAGTCTTGGAGAGGCGGATCTATGGCACTTCTTGCTGGATCATCTCAGGAATAGCACCACAGAATCCCTTGATTGCCCTGGAAAGGAAGGACACCGCTGGATGTCCGAGAGTGGCAACAGGTCAATAAAGTCATCGTTATCACCTCTCTTGAGGTAAAAAACACAGCACTGAGGATTAATTTAAAATAATGTCTATTATTTGAATAAATAATAGCTGGATAAATAAATAACTGCTGGTTTTGCCTGCCTAAGCTTGAATATTCAGCTTGAAGGAAGAGGAGAATGGTTCAAGTACTGCTCTGTGTATTTGAGATGCTTTAACTCGGGCAGAAAAACCAACAGAGTCCATGAACTCATCGACCTGACAGCTGTTAATGAGCTGTTAATGGGGAGGGTTCAGTGACAATATAAAATCTGCTATAAAAGCTTATCCTTGCACAGATGATTTAGGCCTTCTGCATTAAGAAAAACATGGTAACTCTTGGTAGCTCTATAGAGTCATTAGTGGTCTGTGGTCTTTTAAACCTGTATTCCCATGGGCGTTTTTAAGGATGAGAAGGAAAGGAGGGGGATGTGTAGGACCAGGGATTACTGGGTTTATGACTCTGGATGTTCTGGTCCCCACGGTTGGTTGTGATTGCTCGTTAGATGCTGTGGGCAGGGGGGTTTTGTTCTGTCTGACCATCATGATGGCACAGTGCACTGAGCTTCTGTTTGGGGATTTAAAAAAAGGCAATAAATTGAGTACAGTGAGCATCAGTAAAGCCCCCATGAACCACAGGGGATGTGTGGAGATGGCAGCCCTGGAGCTATGAGCTCAGTCTGCTGCTGAATTTGCTGCAGGGAAGGGTTTGAGCTTGGGCTGAAGAGTTTATAGTGCTGATGGGCTCGAGTTGCTCTGGGCTGCAGGTGCAATTCCACCCTTAGGCAATCGAGTTTGTTCAACTTTCTTTGCTACTGAAAGGTATTTGGAGGACTGTGTCTTTGCTGGTGTAGCTATGGAGGGTGGAATGGTCACCTGAGATGCTCAGGCATGGTGTGTGGATCCTGAGGAGGGTTGGCCATATTCAGCAGTGTTGGGCTGTATTAATGGATTGTGACTGACATTGGGAGGGGAAGGTCTTTTTGCTCTGATAGGTCGGTGCAGAATTTACTATAATAGTCAGCCTGTAACTTTCAGAGGTGTCAATATGGAATTTTACCACTAATTTTGGGTCTAGACTCTAACCTGGCAACACTGATACAGAGTAGTTTAACACTGGGTCTTACTTTGGTTAGGTCTTAACAACAGAACAGACCTACAGCTTGGTCTAGTGGAAAGTGTCCTTGCCCATGCCAGAGAGATGACAACTAGATGATTATTTTAGTATCCCTTCCAACACAAGCCATTCTGTGATTCTATAATTCTACAGTTACTATGTCTGTTCTAATATTTTTTGCATTGCTTTCTGGCTGGGATGTCTGTGGGACACCCCTTCCATGCCCACGTAGACATGGCCCCATTTCCTGGCTGCCACCTAAGGTACCTTTTAACTGATTTCCCACATTTCGCTTTGCTCACAAGTTCTGCACAAGCTGCTGCCTCGGTGCTTATTTGCTTTGCTTTCAGGCAGGTTTTGAGCTGTGCTGATGAAACCTGTTTCAAGTACCTGAGACAGCAGATTCAGCAGTGCCCAGGTGCTTCCACCCACGCTGAAGTCTGTGGGTTGTTGTAGTCACATCCTAAAGTGATCAGAGAGGTGCACCTGGCAGTGTATTGAACTGGCTTATAGCTAATGTTTGGGTAAGGACAGAACCACACCATCACTGGAAATGGTCTTTAATTTTGTATTTGTTTTCCTGTTCAACAATGCAGCCTCACAGTGTTTTGTCTGTAAACAATGTGTGTTATCTTCAGATAACTTGGGTTTCTCTCATGCAGAAAAATATCATTAGCTCGTACTACAGCAGATTGTGCTTTTGTTTCTTGATACTTCCAGTTTATCAGCCAAAACTGAGGATTTGCATGCATAATCTGGTGGATCACATGAAGCCCAAATCACCATGTATCTATGTAACCTTCCCTTGCTGGTGTTAAAAGGAGAAGCAATTCCTTCCTCCTCTCAGGGCCTGAAGTAAGAAGTTCCTATCACCTTGGGATCTGTGTCCTGCTGCACATCCCAGAGTATTCTAATCTCTGTATTTAGCTCTTCTTTCATATGCATGTATGAAAGAGCTTTGCACAGATGGGTAACAGTTTTTATCCACATTTTCTCAGTGGTTTAGTGTAGTTACATCAGGAGGAGTAATTATTTCTATCAGCAAGATTGTGACAGCCACCACATATTATGGAAATTTCCTTCATTGAAATTTTAACTTCCCCCCCCAGCTTTTGTTTGATTCTCAAGCAACACAAAGAATAGTTTAGAAATATAATTGCAATCTCCAGAAGAAATATAAGCAGCCTGGCTATGAAGCTGAATCACATTAGAGCTCTGGGAATAGAGCCACCTATAAAAGAAAATGAGCAGCAAGAACATCACAGCTTGAGCAGTTGTCATTTGTCAGGCAAGGGGAATCTGTGCTGAGCCACCACCCAGGGGAGAAGTCAGTTTGACAGTGATGGCTTGTAGCTGCCAGGGTTGAAAAAGTCCTGAGGTGGTTCTTAACCAGCAAGGATCACTTCATTATCCAGCACATGGTGTGTGGTTACTCTGCTTAACTGCGTCTGTCTGAGACGCTTTGTCTGGTATGGGGTTGGGGGAACCAGTTGTGCACAGGGCTAATGCAGATAAACTCTGTAAAGACCCTGAACAATCAGCACAACCTTTCCTAAACCCAACAGTTCTACTTGTAAAACGTCTGTGCTTTGCTGCCAGACAATAAACCTGGCTGCTCCTGAGGAATGACAAAGGGGATATTGAAACACTTGTAATGTTTGGGAGAAAAGCTGGGTAAAACTCAACTTATTTAATGAATGCATTAATTCATGACGCAACTCTTTTAATGTTTCCTCCTTTCTCAACTTGGTGCTCACTGATACATGGATTACACTCTGAGATATTGGTATATTATCCTTTTTTGGCTTTGCATCGATGCAATCTGCAGTCACATATGATAACTGCTTGCAGAAAGTATTTCTAATACTTCATATTTCCGTGTCTAGTAATATTAGACTATTCTAGATTTTTTTTTACTTGAACTTCATAAAAGATGTGCAAAATCCTAAATAGAATTTTACTGGATTTATACACACACAAGTTCACTTTTGAGCCCTGTTCTGCTCATATGCTTGATAAACCTAAAACTTCCATATTGTCTAATCCCCACAATTCATGCCAGCACCTCTCTCACCTCTGCATTGTGAAATCGAAAAGTCATATAAGGGTTTTTTTTAAAAGAGTAGATAGATGTAAACCTGCAGCAGAATGAGACAGAAAAATATATGTGTTCATATTCTGATATTGCTGCATTACAGAAATATTAGTCCAAGACATCCCAGAAATAAGTGTAGATCATCTTAAATGCAATTAAGAGCCTTGCATTTAAAACCAAAGCATATTCTAGATTGGAAAAGAGAAATGTAACCTTCTGACACTTGAAACTGGGATAATTATCTTTTATTAGTATATAATTGTAGTGCATGAGAGCAGGGATGTTACCTGGAACTAATTATTGGTTAAAAACTGGTGTGATTTGTTGAATGCTTTTATATCTGCAAATTTAAAATAATTGGCTTAGCTATGAAAATATACATTTGCCTGTGGAGCATAATAGAACTGAGATGTTTACTTCTAAATTTTACTAAGTACTTGTTTAAACATTATTTAAACATTGTTGGATATTTTCTTGCCAAATCCTAAGTGCAATTCCTAATGTGTAACAAGCTGAGCTGGAAGTGTGGCCTCTGTGTGTGTGTCCAGGTAAGGAATAACACAATGGAAGGGGTTAGTTTTTACCCCTTAGGCACAGAGTGGGTGTTTCAACTCTGGTAATCAATGGAGAACTTCACATTTCACATGGTGCTGCCCCATGTCAACCCTAGCTGCTGCTTTTCCTGATGGAATTGGTTCATGCTCATCGTTTTGGGATTGATGTAGGGATGTTCTCTAAGCGGGAAGGGTGGAAAACTTATTGTGAGAGGTAGAGAGGTCTCACAGCAGCTCGTAGAGTTGTGGGTTGTGATATGGGAGTTTGGGAGCACTGGGCAGAGATGGTATTGCAGGGTTAGAACATACATGGTATATGACAATCATACAAGAAACAAGACCAGAGATTCTGGATTTATAGGGAGAGGCATTAATTTTTTAGTTAGAATGGCTGCAGGATTGAAAAAATAATGTGCTTTTAAGCTTCCTGTTCTTTGATCTAATCTTAAGAAGTGATTTGTTCTTTTCCACCAGTATGTTTTTCTAAAAACAGAATGTATGTTCAAACATGGTATCAATGCTTTCCTTATCAGCACTTTTTTATTCCAGCCTCTCATTGCAGTCCAATAAACTGGGAGCACAGGGAAATTTAAGCAGAAAGGACTGACAAGTCAATAACAGGTAGCATTTATTGTTCTACTGACTTAATGCAAAAACCTCTATTATGGAGTATAGCATGGGTAGAACTTTTGAGTGCCTCACATCACACAGTTTGTATTTAAATTTCTGGCAGGACTATGGTGCTGCTGTTCAGAAAGTAGAAAACTACCACTGTGCAGAAGTGGAAAATACCTGCTATTGTGCTGATGGAGCTGTCAGGGGACTCCGGCTGGAAAAAATAGCTCTGAGCTTGGTTCACTTGGAATCAGGGAAGTTGTGCTGACATAAGCTGGAGGAAAACAGTTGTGAATTCAGGCTCAGATATTTCATAGAAAATTTTAGGAGTTGTGGGAGAGGTGTGTTTTCAGGTAAGCATTTAATATTTCATGCACTGACTTTTAGTACAGGTGTCACCACTAATAAAAGTATTGTGAAAGTTATGCTGAGAATTCTGCTTGTGTCTGCTTTCTTATTTTAACCTATTGAACATTTAATCATTTCTTGTAGAATTGCTTAGCTTTGACAGCTGCTTTTCCACCAGAACAAGCTTCAGCTGCTCAGGACTGAGAGGTTCAGACCTGTCAAAAAGCGATGATTTAGACTTGAATCTCTTTTGGGTAAGGAATTGAATATAGATATTTTTGTGCCTCTGACTAATCCAGCTACTGAGCAGCCAAATAAATGGAAGTGATATTTTCTCCCCTAACTTCTCTTTTTTTTTTTTTTTTTTGCCAGCTGAGGGGAAAAATCCTATTTTATTAAGATGTTATGAGATCTTTATGCTGAGAACCTCCATGGATATAGTGAGCTAAGGGCCTTGATGGATAAAGTGAGAGAATGGAGGTGTTTTCTTTTGGTTTGATTTTTTTTTTCTTTTTAAATCCTGCATCCTTTCATGAATTTATTCAGGCGTCACCAAAAATTCAGTATTCTTAAAATCCAGCTCTTTGAAATATGAGTATCATTAAAAGTCAATTTTAAAATTAAGGCAACCACTTTTGAAAAACTTGCCCTGGGACAAGTGTCAGGAAAAATTAAGCTTTGCAGAAAAAGTGTGCTGAGATGTACAGTCATTTTGGGAAAGACTTTTCCTTGGTAGCACAGAAAATGCAGACACAGAGATAGCAGTTGATTGCTTTTCACTGGGGAATAAACTTTAGGATTTAAAATTCCTTGGTAGTTGCTGGCTTCATTAAAGACTTTTAGTGAGCAAATGCAGCTAACAGTGCTCTGATTCTCAGTTAAGTGGGAGTTATTAAAACAGTTGTCCTGAAGTTTTTTGTAAAAAGCAAAAGTTGTAAATAATTGGGGTTTTATATATGCTAGGAGTAATAAATGTAGGAAAATATTCTTTCTTAATAATAGGCTTAACACGGGAAGGCAATAAATCATTTCTAATTACTAGCCTTGTCAATTATATGTTTCTTCATTCTAATCTTCCAAATTGAATCTTAAGCTGAGACTTCTTTGTAAACGAGATTGCTTTTCTTCTTCTTCCGTTCTGTGGGGTGTGTCACTGCAGAAAGACATGTGTGTCCATCAGATCCCTTCCCTGCCTTTTGGATCACAATCAACATTTTGCTGAAAAAGATGGAGGACTTTCTACAGCCATCTGGAATATTGCTGTCATATGGCTGGTTTCAATTCTTCCAGGGAAAAACATGGGCAAAATGGATTCCTGGCATGGCCAGTCTACCAAGTTAAATGTTGATTACTTTTGTGTGTCTGTTCTGTTTAAAGTCTGCCATTCAGTTTCCATATTTAAAAAGGAGGATTATTGAAAAGATAAAACTTTGAGGAAAAGCTGAGAGAGGTTTGCTGGATGATGCATCTCCCATCATTTTAGGCGAGCATGTAATATACAAAACTAAATAAAGAATGGTAACTTATTTTCCTGAAAATTAAATTGAGGTTTTTATTTTTACTTAGCCCTCAGGGCTTGTGAATAATGAAAGGAAGAGAGCTTAAGATCTGTCTTGTTTCTTCCAGTGTGTGCTCTACAGTGCTTCCCTCGCTGCTGTGCCTGAACACGCTGGGTAGGAGGGATGGAAATGCTCAGTGATTGAGCATATCAGGAAAAGGTGTAGCTAAGAATTCAAAACCATGGAGTCACAGAATGGTTTGGGTTGGAAGAGACCTTATAGATCATCTTGTTCGAACCCCCTGCCCTGGGCAGGGACATCTTCCACCATCCCAGGTTGTTCCAAGCCCTGCCCAACATGGCCTTGGGCACCTTCAGGGATGGGGCAGCCACAGCTTCTCTGGGCAACCTGTGCCAGGGCCTCATCACCTGAAGAATTTCTTCCTAATATCACCACCCTGTGTTAGTTTGAAGCCATTGCCCCTTATTCTGTCACTCCAGGCCCTTGGAAATAATCTCTCTTCATCTTTCCTGCCGCTCCCTTCAGGTCCTAGAAGGCCACAATTGGGTCATCCTGGAGCCTTCTCTTATCCAGGCTGAGAAATCCCAGTTCTCCTAGCCTTTCCTCACAGCAGAGCTGTTCTATCCCTCTGGTCAATTTGGTGCCTCCCCTGGACTTGCTCCAACAGGTCCATGTCCATCCTCTGCTGGGACCACGGAACTGGATGCAGTGTCCAAGGTGGGATCTCATGAGAGCAGAGCAGAGGGGCAGAATCATCTCCCTTCAAAGTCAAGTGGTCTTACGATTTTTCTTCTTGTCTATCTGCTGTGTTAGCACTTAAACAGAGCACACTGATGGAAAAAAAGGGAGAAAACCCCTAAGCACTTAAGGCAGTTCTGTTTTTATTTTTTTTTTAAATTTTCTTGAAGTGAACAACAAAGAAACAGCAGTTAGGTGAGATTTTTCTCACTGCAGTGATGATGGGCAAGGGCTCAAGCTGTCCTGGTCCTTCCCTTGGACCATGAGCTGGTTCCACATGAGCTGTTGAATGTCCATCACAGTGGTAATGACTCCTGGTTTTAATTATGTGGTTTAAAATGACTGGTTGTTCCCTGCACCTGCTGTCTTTGACAGTTGTGGTTTTAGGCAGCCCATTGTCAGTCTGTTCTCCCAAAATGGGGTCCTTACTTACCCATGACTGCTCATGGCTGTTTTTGTGACTAGAGGATAGTTTGGTGTTATGAGAAATGAATTGCCATCACTTTTGCACTGAGCTCAGGAAAATGAGTCTGGAAAAGCCATAACAGCTGCACTATAGTTCCCTGTAGCTGAACTGTGTATGTGACAACCCAATTTGTATTTGCCTCAGTCCCACGGGGTTGGACCAGATGAGCTTTAGAGGTGCTTTCCAACCCAAACTATTCTATGATTCCATGTCTTATATTCCTTTAAAAGATGATTCTTTGGGGGCTAATGCAGTGGCCAGGCTCTGGTGGGGTTTGGTGTTTGATCCTTTCAGTGAGCAAGAGACAGAACAACTTGAGAGGCACTGGGGGAAGAGCTCCTTACTCGTGGTTGGTGATCCCTCTGGCCAAGCCCCCAGAATGGTACCAAGGATTTCTGCAGGATCTATCTCCAACCCTCCCCAACTGTGGAGATGGATCCCATGTCCAGCCTTAAGGGAAGCAAAAAGTGAAGAGTAGAAAATTAGATTGTCATGCAGGGTAATTGATCCTGAACTAGGTTTAATTTAATTTTTTTTTCTTGTTAATTAAGATTTTAATGGAGAAAAACAAGAAGAAGGTAAGCAAATAACAATGTTTCATGACTTGCAGGTGATTTAGGGGATATACTTTGCAAACTATGGAATTACAGGTGGAATACAGATTGATCTATTTATTTTGTGCAATGGATTGAGTCTATCTGTGCATTAGTGGCTTCATATATATTAAAATCAGAGATTTGGGTGTTTTATTGATCTCATGTAATTTATGCTTTTTAAAGCAGAGATAGGATAAAGTTTCTGGGGGGGGGGAAATGATAATGAGAAGATTTTTATAAAGAGATTTAAAGAAGCTTGAGAAATGGGGGAGAAGCTGGGAACCATTGCACAGGCTGTTTTAGAGTAATCAAAGTATTTCAGTGAGGGTTTTGCTAAGCTTTTAAAAAATCTCTTTCCTTTTCATATTTAAGAGAACTATTATGCACATCTTCAGCTCTGACTGTGTTCTCACAACTGTCTTAATACGGCTCATAATAATATTGAAAGAAAGAATTTGCAGCAACATTTCTGAAGTATTTTGTCTTTGCTGTGGTGCAAGTCCCCAGTCATACCAATAAACCCCATTATAATCAGTTAAATATTTGCTATTTTCCTTTGAAACTAATGTGATTAAACATCTTTCAACAGGCCAGTTTAAATGTAGCAGATGAACCCTGTAGCATGGGAGGTTATAGACAGTATGAGGATGTAGGAAATAGGTTGTGAAAAGTGAGTAGTCCTGATTTTTGGTCAGGTAGAAACTTGGAGGCAATGGAATTTTTGTAGGACCATGGCGGAGCAAAAGGTTTTCCTACACAGGAAAACTATACTGACAGAAAATTCTCAAGGTAGTTGTTGTTCCTCTTGGACTGAAAGCACATAAAACTTCCTGAATATGGAAGTACAACAGTGTAAAGGAATGCATCTTAATGACAAACTTTTTTGTCTGGAGTTTTCCCAGGTTATCTTGTTCCCTGTGCACAGTCTCAGGAAGGAGTAACAATTTGTATGCTCCTGTCTGTACCTGTGCAGCTCCAGGCAAAATGCCTTCAGTGCTCCCCTGGGGCAGAGCTGCTCCATGTGGCCCATAAATTATTTGCTCACCTATTTTGAATATTTACAGCTTCAGCAAATGAGACCCTGTATAAAACTGATGACACACAATTATTTCATAAAACCTAATGGTTTCGTTCCCTGATTGTCTCAACATTTTGAATTCAAATTGATTTTAACTATAATTTAAAAGTTGTCTTGGTGTGAGAAAATGACAAACAAAATCCTTGCAGAAATTTGTCAGTAAAATTCTCCCTAAAAGACTAATCAGAGCACAATATTAGAAATTAAAACTAGAGTTGGGAGGAGGGTTCTCTTCCTTTTTTTAATCAAGGCAAGTTATGTGCTAGGACTTGCAAATCTAAAACCAAACTGAGCAAATCACAGGAGTAAGAAAGTGCAGTGTAAAGTTGCTGTCAGCACAAAATACAAGTTACTCACATAAATCTCTAAGACTCCTTAAAAAAATTGTAATGAGAACATAGTCAACTAAGGTATCAGCTTCATATTGCAGCAGATACAAGGGGCTTTTTGTTTCAAATGGTATTTAGCACTGATTAGAATAACACAGATAGAACTTGGTGTAATAACTAGATTTATTTTGCTTAGTGTTTTGGAATTGCACATTTAGCAGAACAATTTCACCACAAATGGTATTTTAATTCTGGCTGTTTCACATTTTAATTGAAGTCTAAATTTTCTAACGAATCTGCCATTATAGAAAGTGCAATGAAGTGCATTTCCAGTATGTGAATTGAAGCATTCTGGGAGTGTCAGCCCAGTGGAGAATGATAAAATTTATGTCAAAACTTGTTTTATTATGTGATGATGAAGAAGGATTCATGAATAAAGCAGATTTCATAACCTGGCCTAAATAATAGAGTCATTTCATAGGGAAAGGAGAGGGTGGGAGATTCCTCCAAACTGATTTGTTGGCCTTTTAGGTAGAACTGGTTAAAGGAGATCTGGTACAAAAATGGTACAAGTGGACATGACTGGCCTTTGTAACAAAGGATACAGTGAATTTAAGATTTCTGAGCTGAAATATTTAGAAGATGATTAGATATTTATCCAAATTCATCCTAAAGAAGGCTTCTTTAATTCATGAGTATTTTATTGAGATTGGGATTTTTTTCCTGATGTATCCAAGTGTGTTGTATTTATGACTAAGTTGAAATGTTTGATAGTTAATAGAAAAAAACCTCTGTCTCCTTAATGGTCTAAAGACCTGATTTGAGAGTTCAGGTAACATACAATTTAAAAGTATCTTGAGTGTGGAGGGAGACAGGCTGTTCTTTGGTATTAATGCCTTGGCTTCGAGTCTGCTCCTTTCTGTGTTGTCTGCTCACCATTACACTTTTAATGGGTATAAAGTTGTAGATGTCAGAACCAAATTGCCTCAGTTAGGTGTTGTCTGCTCAACACCTCACCATTTCTACTGATCTTCTTCAAGAGGAAAGGAAACACCATTTGATATTACATTTGAACTCAGGCTTCAAATAGAGCTCAGGAGACTCTTATCTGAGTAAAGAGCTGATATAATCAGAGAGCAAAAAAGATTGACCCTTGTTACCTGTTGTGCTTTCCCTCTTCTATCTGTGTTTAAGTTGGTATCAGAAATGTGGAAGAGGAGTTTTTATAATCTTTATTTTTCTCATGGGGAGAACTCAGTGGGAGCCTTCAGGAATTTAGGTTGTGTTACTGTAAGGGATTAGAACAACCAGTGGCAAACACGAGATGCTGGCACAGAGGCACAGACAGTGTTCCCACATCTCTGCAGGCTGAAGTAGGTTGTTCTACAGACACCTGACTGGTGTAAATATTTCACTGAGCAAAGGGTGGTGGCTTTGTTACAACCTGCCCCCTGTAACATGTCAGTTGTACAGTGCTGGTGTGTGCACTCACTTCCTGGTGGAAATCCATTCTAAACTTTCGAAGAGTTAAACTATTCCTCCTGAAATAATTGAAGACCATTCAGTGAACTCTTATGCTGTGTGATGTGTTGGAGACACTCTGGAACTTGCCTGTGTGAGACTACAGGTGTCACTTGAGTGTAGAGGAAACTTTGGGGGAAGACAGTCCCAAGTTTTGGACTAAGAAACACTAGAACCTAAACAGTGGCTTAAAATAATTATATTTTAGGTCAAATTTCTATTATTCTAGTATGTGGTTTATATACTGAGTCTTGCATGTAAACTGCATCCACATCCCTCTGTGTAGCAGTTGTGTGGAGTGTCCTATGGTTACTCATGTACCAAGATTTGCCTTTGTAGTAAATCTATTCTTTTGGAAATTAATGTAACTACAGACTTTTAACCCCTTTAATTTCTTTATTACCATTAGACTAATGAAGCATAACTTCAAATCATACTTTTTGAGAGTGAGAACTTTCTGTTCCAGTGGCACTCACCTCTCCTTCCTCAGCAAAGCAATTCCACTGGGTTCTACTTCATCTGGATGTGCACACAATTAATTCCAAAGGCAGCTGCAAAAGCCATTGTCTTGTGCCAGAGCAATCTATAAAGTGCAGCTCTCCTGTATATATTAGCTCTTTTTTGCAGCAGTACCAGCCCTATCAGCCTCTTTCCTATGGGTTTCTCCACCTAAAGCTTCTCAAAATTGTAAAGCACAGAGGAGAAGTGCTCACTAATTGAGTATGTTGTAAATGGAGAAAAATCTCATTAAAATTGAGGAGTTATTTGTGGATCCTGACAAAGAAAACAAGCCTTTGTAGCTGGAGTTAACTGAACTGTTATTTTAGTTTATATGTGGCTTGGACCCACATACAAAGGACAGTCTGGGTCATGGCTATGCAAATTTTATGGTGGCTGTTGCAGTTTAATCAAGGAAGAAGATGCACTAACAATTGAGAAACTTATATATATGGATATATGTATATCTCCATATATCTATATCTGTGGCAGAGGGTTGGTTACAAGTTCCAGAATCCCCCAAGGGGATGCATAGGTATTTTCTATTACTGAGGTCTCACAGTCATCCAGGCTAAGAAACACATGTGCTAATTGGTTATGTTGGAGCATAAAGAGGGTGAAATTTGGAATAATTCCAGGCAAAGTATTTTTCACTGTCTTCTTTCAGCTTCTCTGTGACCTTGTAGTTTGAGTGGAAATACTTTCATATACAAAGGATGACGATCAAACACGAATAAAGGCTGGAAAAGACTTTAGATAGATTTATAAAGAAAAGATAAATTGGAAAACGGGAGAACAACTGTTAAACAACTATAAAGCTTTATATGATAATGCTTTTGCATTTCTTTGCCTCTCTCTGCAGGTCTCTTGGATTCCCATGGACAGTGCACTGTGGTTCAGGATTTCCCCTCAGAACTTCACTGTACAGAGAGAGCAGTGAGCACAGAGGTGATTTCATTAGCAGATCATTTCGTGCTGGGAGACACAGATATGGTTTCAGGATGGGAAATAATATCCTTGGTTCTGTTCTAAGGAAACTCATTTTTATTGGATGACTGAGACAAAGCCATGAAGGTTGGCTGAAGTTTTTTTTTTCCTAATTTTGCTGGATTTTTTTTTTTTTAAATTTCTTGTTGTGAATTTCTTTGTTTTCACATTTTCCCTGTGGGAATGGAAATGACTTGGTAGAAAATGTACTAATATATATTTAATATAGATATAAAATATATATGTATTTTACACTTTTATATATAAAATATATACGTATTTTATATGTGTTGTGTATTATGCAATATATAATGTATATATAAAATTATATTTCATAGGATCATTATTACCAAAATAAAATAAGGGATTCACTAGCTCTTCTCTGCTATTGAAAATAGTTCACATAATATTCAAAATAGTTCTTCTACCACTGAAAAAGATCCCCCAATTAACCAAACCATGCCAATTAAACATATATAAAAAGAAGCCTCCACTAGACTTAGCTTATAAATTGTTTTCCCTATCTAAAAAAAATGATATATGTTGATTATGTAATTGCTTCTGTTATTGTTCCATTGTGAAATACCTTGGTTTTCAGTACACCCAGCAAGAAGGAAATTGCTATTCTTGGAGTTTGAGGGCAAGATTCTCCTTGACTCTTACAATTAGAACTTCTCTGGAAAGGTTTCACTTGTTTACCCCCTCTACAAATGACATGGATTTCTTGAACAAATAATGCTCCTTACAATCCATGATCAACCCAGGCCTTGGTTTCTTTATTGATCAGTGTTGCAATTTGATCATAAGTTCTTTTTTCTTGATTAGAAGCGTTGAAGTTTGTAAGATCCTGGATCAGGCCTGTATTAAAATCAGTCATTAGGGCATCCTTGAATAAATGGTTCAAATGTGGCTGTTTATGGTAGTGGTACCACATCATTCCTTATTGCTTATATTACCATATATTTATTTTCATAAGAGAAATAAGAAATATTTCTCAGTGAAGTTACTCCTGTAATGTTGTGATCTGTTCTTTTTCTTTTCACCACCTACCTTTGGTCTAAAAGATGGAAATATATTCATCCAGTATTTCTGTGCACAACTCCAGAGATTTTAAGAGTATCTTGTCTAACAAAAATTTATGAGAGAAAATTCCTTTTGTTTGCATTGTTTAAGTCCAGAAGAGAGTCTGTAGGCTGACCTTCTGAAATGTCAAACATTGACAGCTCCTGAATTGTTCTTTCCTTTTCATAGGAAATAGTCATCCCTGTGACTGCCAGAATTGTTCTGCCTTCTGATGGGTTGTCCCAATAGTTCATTAATTTATTTATATTCACTTCCAGGCTAATTTGCAATCCTCAGCCTCCATCTGCTTTTTCTACTGGATGAAAAAATCATTGTGTTGATATTTAGTTCTCAAAATTCACATTGTGTTCCATGCAGATGACATTGTAGAGACAGTGCAAGTTTGTGAATCATTGAATCCTAGAATGCCCTGGGTTGGAAGTGACCCTAAAAATCATCTCTCTTCACCCTGCCATGGGCAGGGACACCTCCCACTATCCCTGGTGACTCCAACCTGGCCTTGGACACTTCCAGGGATGGGGCAGCCACAGCTTCTCTGGGCACCCTGTGCCAGGGCCTCCCCACCCTCATAGGGAAGGATTTTTTCTGAATCTCTAATCCAAACCTGTTCTCTGTTTGAAGCCATTTCCCCTTGTCCTGTCACTCCGTGCCAGTGTGGAAAAATCCCTCTGCAGCCTTCTTGGATGCTCTCTTCAGGTACTGGAAGGCTATAAAATAGTAGATATTCACATCCTGCAACCTTTTCAGGAGAACAAATGCACATAATTCATGTGCATTAAACAATTACATTATTTTGACAGACATAATTTGTGACCATACGGGCCAGAACATAGAGCTGAATGTAATTAATCCTTCAAATAACTTGTGACAAATAGATTAAAACTGTGCAGCCTGATGCTGTGTTGTGTCTTTCCCTTTGTTTCTCAGTGTGAACACCACACCCCTGTGGTGGGAGCGGTGCCTGCTGAGGACACCTGTGCCAGACATCCCATTCCCAAAGCTGCAGAGGGACTGGAATCCTGATTCAACTCTCTGCTGGAGCCCTGCAAGCAGGGCTTCTGAAAGATGGACTAGCAGAGAGAACAATACTGGGAAGGCACGTGTGTGAGATGTTCTTTCCGAGGGTGCTCGTGACATCCTTTGGAATGTTCACCCAGGCAGGCGGCACCATGGATTTAGCCATCCACAAGCCATCATTAAATAACACAAGCTGACAGGCAGTACATTTCTATAAGCTTACTGCACATCTCAGATGCCTTTTGAGATAATTAGGCTTTCAGACTCCTCTCTTCTTTTACTCTGGGCCTCTAGATTCCGAATCAATTTGACTTTCAGCAGTTCCTTACCTCTGCCAGGTGCAATTATATTGCCATTCTCTGCAAACAAAAGAAAATCCCAAAGTATTTAATGTTTCTTTTTCTTGGTTTCGGATTCAGACTGGTTTATGTGGCAACAAAAGAGTTTGAAAGCCACAGCATGAATCTGTGTCATCCAAAGGATATAACAGGAAAGAAAGTTAAATATGACTGGTGTCATACATTTCCCAGAGTTTCAATATAAAGATGGATTTCCAAGGAGGAATACTGCTGACATACAATCCAGCTCAAGCATTTATTATTGTTTTTATATAAAGAAAGCCCTTCCTTGAGAGCATTGTATAATGTTTTATTGCAGGTGTGAATTACAGGCTGTAGATGGTGGCTTGACTGCTGCGTTATAGGAGTTGGAATTTAGGGAAGGCATAAAAAAGGGAAAAGGACCAGCAGTGCAGCAGCTCAGGTATGGGCAAATCCCACCCTAGTAGGGTCAGGCTGGGTTCTGTGCTGGCAGCATTCCACTTGTGATGGAAGATGTGGGAGAGAAAAAAGAATGTGGAGTTCTGGTGATCCTGTGCTTTGAGCCACCTAAGTCACAAGTGAGGAAAGTGTGGAGGGAATGGCTGGATCCAGAAGCAGGAGTAGTGTAACCTCAAGGAATGTTTCTAAGCACTTTGGAGCTGTGGCTCTCTGTAGCCTGAAATGGCAGAAATGAGGGGAAAGTGGTGGAGAACTGTCTTTGCAAACACAGGAAAATTAGAATGAGGCACTGGTAGATTTTTGAAAAAAGCTTTTGAAAAGCCTTCACAGTGTCCTGCAGGTGAATTCTGAGTTATGGAAAGGCAGGTAATTTTGAGAGTGTTTCTTTATGTTGGTCTCTCCACCAGATAAAACATTACTGTCCTTACTGATTTAAGACCAATCTGATTGAAAACTGTGATAGAAACTTTTGTCTTCCTGAAATTTTATAAAGGGCCCCAGAATAATTTTCAATTCTTAATTTACTGTGGCTTGTATGCATGACCAAATATACATCTGGTTTAATTAGGATTTTTTTTTGTTGAAGTTAACCAATTTCCAGTCTCTAGAGACAAAACCCAGTCATACTCAAACTCCAAAAGTGTGGATTCATAATAAGTTCTAGATGAACTTGTTCCTCTGTGGAGTGCTGGGTGTGGTGTTATCACTGTTCCGGATCCGTGGCTTTTTCAGTACCAAGAAGAGAAAATGTCTTATATTTTTGTCTGCCTTTTTTCTTATATAGTTATTTTGCTTTGAAGACTGAGAGTTAATGTAGGTAATAGAAAAACCAGTCAGCTAGTGATGCTTTGCTTTTCTAGTTAAATGGTCTTTCATAGAGCACAACGAAAGCAAATAGTATATTTTCTTAAGAAAATTAAAATAGCTAACAAACATAAGAGAGCATCTAGATGATTATTTGGAGTTGTATTTATCAGAAAGTTTCTCATTTAGTATTTTGACAGGGAGAATAAGCAGAGCAAAGGTCTGATTCAACATATAGAGGCCCCATCGATGTTTGTAACACAAATGCTGGAAGAGACAATCTGTTTTAGTTATGCTTTTGAGCACACTTTAAATGTAATTTTAGTGCACAATAAAAATGAATGCTCTGTTTTCCAAATGCATCTGCTGAGCCTGAGTTTCCATACCAGATGGCTTTATATTATGTTAAAACTCCACATACAGTGTGCAAGTGCTCACTGGAGCTGCTGAAAGTGACCTTGCATTTTTTTCTGCATGAGCACAAAACATGACATTTATTAATTTTGACATGCAAAAATGTTGCTCTTTTCAGCCTGTTGTCATATTCTGTTTTACCTGGGTCTAAGGGTTAGTTGTTTTTTGTGGTCAGGAGCATGTGGTGTTTCTAATCTAAAGATTGATTCTGATACAAGCTCTACCCAAATTGCACATAAATCTTATTCAATATACACCATGTTTATGTTACTAAATACTGGGCATAAATCACATCTAGGCTTCTGATTGTTTGAATCTGCATCTGGCAGATATATCCATGCTTTATCTTTCATTCATCCCTGAGCCTGCTCTGCCCTCACACTGTATCACTGCATCTGTGGAAGCTCTGACCCAAGGCATGGCCACGCTGACATTAAACCAGTGCTTTGGGATGGGAGTCAGCTGGTGTCCCTGGAGCTCTGCTGGCTTGACCTCAGGTTTTTCTGCTAAGACTCTGTGGAGAGAGCAGTGCCTAAAATTAGACTGTGAGTAAAGCCTGGGCTCCACCTTATGAGTGAAACCTTGAAGAAAAATGAAATGTCACCATGTCACTGACATTTGTATGATTTGTGCTGCTTCCTCCATGGAAAATTCTGCCCTGCAGAGCTGTAGCTGTGAAAAGTGTGTGCAAAATGTTCCCTTCTTCAGTGTTTTTCCTGTTATCTGCTGTCGAATGGCAAGTGACTATTCAAGCTGCATGGCAGCTGTGAATGGCTAATTATATATTTCATTTCATCATCCTGCCCTCAGAAGCTTGCCCCCTTTTTTAAGAGCAGAGTGAAGTTATAACCATGAGAACCTGCCAAGGGCAAGGGATGGCTCTGAACACGTGGGAACGTGGAGCTGGATGTCTTTGCATCCCTGTGTGGCTGCCAGGTGCTGATAACAATTCACTTTACCTGACCTTTAGGCAGTAAATATACCATGCAAGACAGAAGTGCTGTTCTGGCTGATTTCTTTTTGATTCTTCTATTACTGGGGCCATATTTTCCACCTGCAGGTCATGGAGACCATCTATTTGTTGGTGAATGTGTTAACTTGCATTTAATTGGCCTGGATGTTCATTAATCTGAAATTTTACTTGGTTTCCAGCCTCTTTCTGTCTCTGTTTTCAATAATCATTGGTGTGTGATTGAAAGGTGGAGGAAATGTGTAATACTTTTTACTGAAGCTTGAGAGATGAAAGGACCATTCACAGGAATCCATTAGGGATGGAATACTCAAATTCTGGAATAGTTTTTTTCAGCTATTTTCCTTCTTGCAGCAGATTATTATTTCATATATGAATATGATGTATATGAGCTATGCCCATTTTAATATTACTCAAGTATTTAGTGTGGCCAAAACCTCGTTCTTTTATTTTTCAAGTGTTTTCCTCTGTTAAGCCGGTGGTTACTCATAATTTAAACACTTTGATAATACAAGAGCTAACTTAAATATAGATGTATTTTAGAAAAATAATGTCAAAAAATGAGGAAAACCGAAACTATTTAAAAACTCATTAAATGCTGTTCTGCTTCTCTACACACCAGATTTCATTAAAAATTTGGACCTGAATGTTTAGTTTCCTAAATGCCCTTTTGAAAGTCCCTGTGACTGTTTGCTTCTGACATTGCTTGGTGAACTCAGTCCCTGAAATAGTGTCTGTGCAGCCACTTATGTCTGTAAGTGTGTCCTACCTGACACAGAACACAGAGGAAGGACAGAGGAGATGGGGACTGGCAGTTTGTTGGCTGGTTTTTGGCCATGTCTCACAGAAGTCAATGGCATTTGATAGCTTCTAACACCTTTTGGCCAGAAACTTTTGTGTTAGTTTTGGCAGCAACTTGTGTTTTTTGTTTTGTTTTGTCTTGACACTCTTAATAGAGATCACTGAGGATGAGGGATGTCCTCTCTTTATGGTTTTTTAGGAACCCCAGGCCCTTTCATTCACCTTCTTCAAAGGGAGTTTCTATTAAGCTTCTCGTGGTGCACCTTGCCAGGGGACAACGCGTGTGTAAATATTTTTATGCTTAAGAAGACGAGGATATTTCTGAGACAAATTCACAGATGTTTTTTGTATAACTGGTAAAAATGGTTAAAAGTGTAAAATTTGGAACTCAGTGGGAAAATTCCATAGGGGAGTGAAATTCCTGCTCACCTCCCTCACGACATCATACAAAAGTGACATCAGAGATGGCCCCAGAGCTGCTTATCAGTCTAATCAAAATTGAGTTTTGGTGCCATGTGATTGAGGAGACACGGAGGGGAAGGTTGGGGGAGGATGGATCTGCCACACAGGTTTTCCTGGGAAGAGATTCCTGCTGCCAGCAGTTGCCTGCGTAGTTGGAAGTGTAGCAGAGTGATCAGTGGTGGAGAGATGAACTGCTTCCACAGCAGGTAACCACTGCCTGCAGCTACAGTTGATTCTGGTGGCAGCATCCTTGGTCTTCTAGGGGACCAGGATGGGCAAAGTCAGCAACAGAGCCGTGACAGTTTTGCAAATCCCTGGAAATGTCTGTCCAGGGCTGTGCTGGGCTCTGTGAGATTGATTGGCCAATAGGAATTAGTCAGTCTTTTATGCTGAGTCCAGTAGACAGAGGAGCAAGAGGAAAAGATATAATAACATTTTGGTCTTTATTGATATTCATCATCATCTGCTGCTTGCAGACTTAAATGATCATCTTGGGGAGGTATTAATCTCTGTATCTGGAAGATTCCTGTAAGATAACCTTTGGAGATCTTGTGCTGATCCAGAATCAGTTTAACTTGTTCAATTAATTTTTTTCTTGTATGACACAGAAAAAAGGTTTTAGACATGATGTTTTTGTCTCCTTTGTATGTTCTGAAGTTACTGAATTATTATATTTTACCATACCTTGCCCAGCATTTCTGAAAGATTTTTTTATCATTGACTACATGATGATAATACGTAGTGCAGGTAATGTCATACAGATTCTGAGGGTTTCCTTACATGGCTGTGAACATGAAAATGCATCTTACTATGGAAGTGTTACTATTAATATTGATGTCATAACACAGCATTGCATCAACTGGAATAAATGACTCAGATAAGGAAAGCAAACAGAAAATGTTCCCAGTAAAGTTATTCAAACCTGACACGCAGAGCAGCAGTGGCAAAGTCAAGCAAGGAGACTTTGCAATGGCATTTTACTCAATAACTAAAATTTTATTGACTTATGTTCCACATTAAGCAGTCCCCCACATCCTAATTCCGTTCTCAATGACAACAGGAATGACCTGCAATTCCCATCAAATTATGTTTCTTGTGTCTTTTGGATTTTATGTTGCTTTTTGATATTACCATTTTTTTTTTTTATTTTCCTCACGCCTATCTCTAGAGTTAAGGATTTATTTAGAAAAGTTTTGAAAAGTTTCTTTAATGTCTTAGTGAGACACAGCTTTTCTCAGGGTTTGCCTCTATTTCACTCTTTGGAAATGCATAGTTTCCATATAACCCTTCATATTGATTATAAAAGAAGTCCTACCTCTCCACAGACATTTTTCTAGCACAGAACAGACATTGGAAAGTCTTGATGCATTTCCCCAAACCACAGATGAGCTGAAAGATGGCAATTTGCTGGGTCATTTGACTACACCAGCACTTTAAAAAGAAAACTGCTGATGTGAGGGCTCAGAACTTGCCTTTTAAGGGAGTATTTTTCAGGTTCTTTTATGGTTCTTATACCACAGTGGCATAATACATATCCAGACTAGTGCTCAAGTACTCACAGGGCAGTGCAGACAGAATCTTATGTTTTTTAGTTCAGGTGGTTCTCAAGGAAGTCCCAGAGACTGCAGGAAAAGCAAAGATAAAATGTTGGTGTCCCAAGAAAGTGGTGGGTTTTCCTTCCATTGGCTTAATTTAAAGGGGAGTATTTGATTGTACAACCAGTTGTATAAGCTCAAATGTACTCTGATAATCCATATGAAAACACAGCAGGAAAATGTGATAAACTGGCATTTGGACCTGTGAATCATTCCTTCTGCCCAGCTGAGGGAAAGACACAATCTGAGGAATGTTTTGTAGGTGGGAGCTGTCTCACTGTTGCTTTTTTTGCCCCCAGAGATGTATTGAGAGGACTTTTCTCAGAAGACAGCACTGGTGTCAAGTGATCTCAGTGATCCTGGATGTGAGGAGGGACATCCTGCCCATGGCCAGTTATACCTACATGGGGGAGCTGCATTTAACTGGATTTACTTCTCCTCTTCTCTGTGTTGGGAAGAGGAACAACCTGCTGTGGTATTCCCTGCTTCAAACACTTCAAATCACTGAATTCATTCAGTAAATGATTAAAAGTTGCAAATTTCACTGGAAGTGGATCTAATTTTTCACTGTGCACATGCTGTTTACAAATATTTCTGTGCATGGAAAATCTGTCTGGTGAGCACTCAGCCATAGGGAGGACAAGTTAAGTCCAAGGTGTTGGTTGACTCTTCTTTGGGCTGCTGGATTTGTATCCATACTTTCATCCTCTGGTGTGTTTGGAAATTCACTTCAGGTGTTGTGGTGTCACGACATGGGACTGCAAATGGCCAAAATTCTGTTGACAGCTTTTTCCAAACACGTCATGATAGGACAAGGGAAACTATGGCCCTAAAAAAGATTTACCTATTCCTCTTCCTTGTTTGTAATTTGTGTTAATTTCCTTTTGGGATATTCTATTATCTGTTAATGATAATTACCCTTAATATTTGTTTAATATAAAGGAGTGATTTAGAAAACAAGGGCAGGATGGCCTGATGAATAATTGTGGCAATATGTGATATGTGTTGAAGCAGTCTGAGCTCCTTAGGCAAAACAGCCAATATTTTCAACTGACCTCTAAAAACCTTTGCAGGTGCATGTGTTTGAATTGGAAAAGACCAATATTTGCATATGCAAATCCCATGGCTTTGCACAGCGTTGTTGAGTGAGCAACTGAGTGCTCTCTGTGCAACAATTGTCATTTCTGTATAGAAATGACCTGAGGTGGTTGTTCCCCCCTTTTTTGAATGTTAGTTTTACGAAGCAGTGCCTGGCTGTGGTTACTTTCTGTTTTGAAGGAAAAAGAGATAAATTTTCACAGCTGAGCATTTGCAGAATTAGGTGGGCATTAGAAACTCTGAAGTCTCCAAACAGCTGTGTACTGTTTTTATTTAAACCCACAGCTCTTCAACTTCAGACTTTTCCTTAAACGTGAAATTGCAAAATCCATATTTTTACCATTCTTATGCAATAATGCAGTTGAAAAATAGAGACCTGAGATTGCAAATAGCTAGAACAAATCTTTCAAGAGTTTAGCATTTACTGTGAAGTACAAAATCTAATAGAACAATGTGAAAAGGCATGTTTTAAAAGTGAGTTAGTTATCCTTTTTATAATTCTGGCTGCCTCCTCCTGCTGCCTGTTTTCAATCTTTGCCTGTGGATAGAAATTACCCAGATCTGTGGTTAAAATTTATAGATGATAAATTGGGCTTGAGGACCGACTTCTTTTGGTCTTCTTAGAAGTTTAGCTTTCTTTTATGGTTGTAACTTGTAGCCAGAAAGAAATACAGAAAAAAAATTAAAAAAATTCCTAAATTACTGGCCTAATATTAGAGCAACCACTGGGGATGATTTGGTTCTGGAGCTTTCATTAGTGACTGTGCCAGTCATTAGGTGAAGTCATTAAATAGTCATGGGAGCTTTTCTCTCCCTCTCTTGGGCTCAGACATTATCCATCAGGAGACGAATTTCTTTCCTTCCTTTGTAAATAAGAGTGAGCAGGCAAATGATCCACAAAAGAGCAATTACCAGCTGCTGAACATCATGGCTCAGGTGTAGCAGACAGAAAGAAACTGGGATGGGTTCTGTGTGAGCCTCGGCTGTTGGAGGAGGCACCACAGTGGGAAGGAAAGGTTGCTTAGTTGTTGATGTAGTTATGAGGGATAGTGGGAGTTTGTACCTGTGAATATTTAGGGAATCATAGAATGGTTAAGGTTGGAAAAAATCTCCAAAATCATCAAGTCTGTGACTGATCACCACCTTGGCAACCAGACCATGGCAGTAAGTGCCACATTTGCCCATGTTTTTGAAGACTTCCAGGAATGGTGACTCCACCACTGCCATTGGCAGCTGGCTCCCATGCTTGACCACTCAGAGTGAGGAAATCTTTCCTAATATCCAACCTGCACCTCCCTTGAATCAGCTTGAGGCCTTTTCCCCTTGTCCTGTCACTTGCTAACTGGGAGAATTTAAAAATAATGAAAAGCTTGGAAAAGTGGGAGCCAGGTATTCCTGGTTTTTACAACGCTTGGGGATCCGACCAGAGAGATTTATATGATGCAGACAGAAATGTCCCAGATTCAGTTTTCTGTACGTATTTTGTCAGCAAGGCATGAAAAGTGAGTTCAAACTGCAGCAACTTGGACCTCCAACTTGGAAAACGAGTCCTGAGGAGTGGGAACAATGGAATGGTAAAGGAATAAATTTCAGTGCCCAAATGTAAAGAAGGGGATCGTCACAGAAAGGCCCTTTTGATTGGACCTTTTCTCATACACATCACCTCTGGATTGCATTAATATTTTTTCCCAGGAAGAGCAATATGATTTGTTAGCTTCACTGTGCCAACAGAGACATGTTCCAAGTACAGACTGGGATAATTAAAAGTACTAATTTATATGTGTGTGTAGATATATATGTATAGTGTTTATTTGGTATTGTGTGCTATCATATAATTTTTAAAACTGGAATTATGGTTAATTTTAGCCTTAATAGTTTTGAAGAACTACTGTGACACTGCAAGCACTGTGATGATTTACAGTTTAGGAGGTGTTCTCTCTTGCTTTTGGTGTGAATACAGCTTTTGTTCTGCAGAGCTTTTCCTTCTGTCTTTCCAGCTTCCCATCCATATTTCTTTCCATCAGGTCCCCATTAACCTTTCTTTGCCCTGGCTTTTATTTCTCCTTTTAGCTATGCAGTAACATTGTGTGCAGAAAGCAGCACTGATCTAGAGGAAGCAGCTGTTCTAATTGGAAATGGGGAGGACAGAAGGAAGGGAAACAAGCTGGAAGACTCTTCTTCCTGGCTTTTACTGCAAGTCAAAGTTGAAGGAGATCTGGAGTGGCTCCACTCACACCTGCTCTGATGCTCCTTCCCTGTTGCACTCGCATCTGATACCTGCTGACACTGTCTCTGTCTCTGTTTAAATATTTTCTACATCTCATTTCCATCCTGTTATGAAGAGAAGAAATTTTGTGACACATCTGTTGCTGGAAGTGTTTAAGAGCAGGTAGGATGCATTTCTATCAGGATGATGGAAGTGCAGTGGAAGGTGCAGGAGGGATGGGCTCTGATAACCTGATTTCATGATTCAGTCGTTCCTCCTTATTTGAGGTGAACTGTCTCCTGTAGTTACTTGTCAACCATTTCCCAAGCAAAGGCTCTAAAGACAGCACTTTTTATCAGGGATTAAGGTAGGTTTAGCCAAAGATCCTTGATGAGTTTTCAGGCTTATTAATCTCCCCCCCACCAAATGTGGAAAGGAAAAAGAGAGAAAGCAGAGACCATTGTTTTCATATGTATCTACTCTTTTAATGAATCACTGTATATTGCTCTTTTGTTTTTCTAAAATTTTAATTCTGTTTATAGCCACGTGTAATTGTGATACAATGAAGTGCAAAATACAAAGGGTTAATGGAAAAAAATCACATCTTTCTGGGTGTATACACTCCTAGTGTAAGTTGTTAGTAAGTTGTGTAATTTGGTAGTATTTTGAACTAAAAGATCAGCAAGTGTTTCATTTGCAGGGTTGTTTACACTAACAGCATATTTTTAATCAGTAGTTTTCTTTACACAAGAGGAAGATGCTGATCAGAGTTTTCATGGTGGTTTTTGATACACTTATTTATTCCTGCCACAAGGGCAATATCTGATCTGGAGCATCAGACTGATCCCACAGAGGATCCTTCTGTTCCTGTGCAGAACTTGCTGATTTCAGTGGAAACTCTATAATAGGTGTTGGATTTCCTCACTTGTGACCCTCTTCCAAGAGTAGTACACAGTTACCTCTTAGAGAACATGATCAATTAAACAAACAAAGCACATTTACTGGGAAAATTGAATATCTTCTAGTTCAGGGTTCAGAGAATGAGAATCTCATCCCAAACACCAATTCACAGGAGGAATTAAATGGGATGAAGGTGGACAGCTCATGTCATTCCTTGTTCCTTGTGTAGACTTGCACATCTCCGTTGTCTTGTCAGCAGATAATTTTTCCTTCACAAAGAAGCTGAAACATATTTTATGTCACAAAAAGGCATCACTTAAATATTCTCATAATTTTTATAAAGAGGAAATGATTTAGCTGTCCCTCAATGACCATGTTAAATAAGAAAATAATGATCTAGCACGACTATTTGCATTGCCCTTAAAATACTGCTAAAAAATAGCGGTGTCCACAATGCATTCTCACTTCTGTACAAATTTGAATTTCCTTCCTACAGAGACACTTGGACACCAGGAAAATGGAAACTTTTCCTTCAGAAGGAACTTGAAAGGAAACTTTTTTAATAATATTGATGTTAGAGTGGATGACAATATAGGAGACAAGGATGAAAGAACAAGAGCAAACACTTTACCTTGAAACAACAAAACCTAAATGTGTGATTGAAGTGACCATGAATTGCCATCATTAGTATATTGCTGACACAATTCTGATCCCAAAATTCCTTTAAGAATCTTTCAGCATTTGAGTGATTGTGGTGCTAATAATAGAATGATGCTGCAATTTTTGTCATGGTTGTTCTTGAGCTTGACATTGTCTTTTATCAATCTGTTAATGAAAATAATGCTTATGTATGGTGTTATTATGAATTCTTGGTTCAGAGCCAGAGATGGGGGCAATGATATTCTGTAGTCTGGCATGCAAGAGAATAGTTTTGTTTAATTTCTTTTCTAAGTGAGCACTGGAGAGAGAAAGATTTGGGTAGTGGAGTGTTATTTAAAAAATCCAACTGTTCTGAAGCAAGCAGTGAATCTGCTCAAATTTCCTTTCAGATTTGAAAAACATTGTCATAAAAAAGTGAAAAAAAGAAAAAAAGAGCTAGAGGACCCTTTAAAACATATTTAAAATATAAACATATCTTGGTCTTTGCTCTATGCCTGTGCTTGCAAAATCTTGGGAGGAAAGCAAAGAGATGGTTGTTAAGTTCCTAGTCTGTGTTTAGTGGTCGTGTGTTGTGTTTCTCAGTGTAAGTCACAGCTCCATGTTATAGGAACATTATTTCCTCATCTTCATCAACTTTCTCCATCACTGGAAGTATCCAAGGTCAGGTTGGACGGGGCTTGGAGCAACCTGGGATAGTGACAGGTGTCCCAGCCCATGGCAGGGAGTGGAACCAGGTGATCTTTAAGGTCCCTTCCAATACAAACCATTTTGTGATTCTATTTTTTTTTTTTTTTTGGTGAATCCTAAAGGCACACTGTAGCACTATTCTGTTCCCTAGTTCTGTAAGATCTGGAAAGATTAGAAGGGACAAGTACTTATGGTGCTGTACTATTTGTCCCTGCCAGATGATTCCCCAAGTCTTCTTGTGGGAGAGTGCAGCTCTGTTCAGCTGCTTTGCAGGCAGATTGTAAACTGGCAATCGAGGACATTGTAAATACAAACTAAACCAGCTGCCAATAAAACTGAAATATCATTCTCTATTCCCAGTACATGCAAGCAAAGCATCAAATCCAAGATATTCACACTGACAGCTGACATTCCCTCCTCACTTTATGGTGCTCTGTTCTTCCACTCACTGAACAGCCTCAGGTGTTGCAAGGACAGAGATAATGTGGATCCAGCCTGGGAAAGTTTTGGATTCTGGGACACTTTGGTTGTAAAGGGCCTTACATTGCAAATAAGCACCTGGCTTTGAGTTGATCTATTTGCAGGGTAAGGTACTGCCAAAGGTGACTGAGGGCAGCAGAATTAGAAACCAGGTTTATTTTGAAAGAAGCATGGGGATGGCAGTGTCATTTGGCAGAATGTACCAATACCATTGTGAGCTCCATTAATGTCAGTAAAAGACGTAAAAGGATGCAAAGGGTTGGGTAGGTGTTTAGCTTCTTGAAAATGACTCTGATGCCCATGTGCTGGGAACTGCCTCCTTTTTTTTCCATGTTATCACCAGAAAAAATATAAAAACACAAGCAGTTCAGAAAAGATAAAGGATTTGCCCTAGTTTTTTGTGTCCACAGACATCCTTTAAATTGTTCATACCACAAATTTTATCGCTTGATATTGATGGACTGGGTGGTGCTTTCTGCAGCCCCAGTGAATGATGCTTCTCACAATGAGCATCTCCTGATTGCAACAAAGAGAGGCTTTGGTTTCTTATGGTGATATTCAGCAGTCACAGGAGGTGACACATTTTCCCCACTGGGATAACGTCAGATTCATAATCTGATTTATAACAGAAACGAAATTTTATTTGTATGGGTATAGCTTATGGATTTTCTGTGTTTTAGGAGATAAAAACTTCAGCATTCACTGCCTCTGATATTTTCATTGACCTGAATTTTGGCCTGATTCTCATTAAAAATACTACATATGAGGATTCTCATTAAAAATACTATATATGAGGAGTAATGCTTTACAGGATTAGGGATAAGAATTGGTCTCACCTAGAAAGCCAAATCTATGTCTAATTTTCAATATAATGCTGAACAGAAAAGAACTAAAGACCTGTTCTGACAGATATCTGACAACAAAATCTGATGACATGTCATGGACTTCATTGGAGTCAGTTCTAGTTGCACTAAGCTGAGAGAAGACCAAAAATATTTTGAGCTGAGTTCATTGTCTCTGAGACAGTTTTAGTCACTTTATTGCCAAGTTTCTCTCACAGTTGGATTAAGATAAAGTTTAACAGTTTTGTTGCCTACCCTCCCTCAGATCAGACACGAGCCTGGGGAAACACAGGGCTTTGGAGCAGAGCCTGCAGCTGTTCAAAGCCAGGCACAGCTCCTGGTGATGCCGTTTTTTTGCTTAAAACTGTGCTCAGGCATGATGGCAAAGGCTTTGTGGAACAGGGAAAAGGTAAACAGGTACAGCCTCACACATTTTACACCACAGGAATCCCAGAGCTTGGAAAGGAGCATCATCCAACCAACTTTGGTCAAATTAATTGGTAGAGTTTCAGTCTGAAATAACGTGGCGCTACTGGCAGAAAATTGGAATTGTGAGGAAGCTCTGGAGGGAGAAAAAAGAAGAAATGATTTTTTTTTTTCTGTAGAAAAAAATTATTATATTGTGATTCAGCGAGGTGAACACTCATTCCCCCTTTGCCTTTGTTCAATGACATCACTTGATGTTCCAGAGGCATGCTGAAAAAGAACAAAATGGTTAACAAATGAGTTCTCATGAGTACCAAGCTGAAAAGACAGGTTGTTATGCCTTTTCCACTCTCCCTCCTCCAGCATTGAGTCCACACTGCAGTGAGGAGGATGGAAGAATTTGGGTTGGAACAGCTGGTTTTTGGATGAGACAATTTATAAGCTGAAAAAGTTCAAATCCAATATTGTGGGTACAGTTTATTCACAATAGAAATTTCATCACTGAGTTCAGAGAGACCAGAACATTACCATAAAGAACTCTGTACGTTTCTGTTCACATTGATATTATTTCCACACATGCTTTATTACAATCAACAAACTCTATTGTTGCCAATGAAGCTCAGGAGATGCAGCTTATCTTAAATCCACACTTATCTATGTGTCACACAAGGCCTTTTTGTGAGTTGGCTATGATGATCTATCTATGTTTAAATTAAAAAAAAAAGTAAAAAGAGGGAGAAAAGGCAGTATAAAACAGTGAGTAGAACACTAGTCCAGGGAATGAGATGTCTGGTTTCTCTTCCAAACTCTCCCAGTGTGACCTTGCACAGCCCCTTCTCTGTGTTTCAGCATCCACCACTATAAAATGTGAGTAATGAGGTTATAAATGTATCATTTTTATTGAGTAATGATGGTGCACAGTTCTGTTTTGTCCTTTATTTCTGTTTGCTGTGCCGTTTAATATTTGCCAGTAAAAAGCCTGCAAGTAGCTAATTACATTTCAGGGTTCTCAATCCTCAGCTCATTGCAACTTACGTGTTTATTTGTTTCTGTACAAAGGTGTTATTAATCATTTGGAAACTGCTGCAAGTTAACTAAACAGAGAAAGCCAAATGTGCAGTGGTTTTCAGGCTCCAGGTGCAAGGGAAGAAGGTTTGAAGATTAGAAAGTTTCCTACAACTCATGCTCCAAAACCCAACATCCATCCCCCAGCCTTCATTAAAATTAATTTTATTTCTCTTTAAGCAGTTTGCAAGTCATTAAAAACATTTGTAGTGGCTTAGCCTTGCTCTATTCAAATTATTACTCCTGTTCACTTATTTCTGCTTAATTTAATCTTAATCTCTTTATTCTATCCAGTATAAATGAAAGTCACTACTAGGAGTTTTCCAGTGCACAAATTTAACAGGTCATTTTCTTTTTGTCTTTGAAGTGACACCTTTGAAATTCCAAACAAGGGTCAAAGAAAAGTCACATTGTATCTGAAATTTTAGTTTGCAATTTAGATGATTATAGTGTAGTAGTAAAATTGTTCAGGTTCTGCCCTGTGGTGTAATTTTTCTGGTTATTTCCTTGAAATTCTAACAGAAAAAAAAATGGCAAGAAACTTATGGGCTTGGAGGTCTGCAGAGGTATAGATAATAAATTTGTTTGATGCTGATTATGCTATTTTTATATGAAAACAAGGTCTGCTGTGCCCATTGTAGTAATTTTTCACACGTGTACCCCTCCCTGGAAATTTAAAGTGTCCAAGTGTTTTTCAGAATGAATTTGTGGTGCAGTAATTAAGAAAAAACAGGGTTGCCTTGTTTTCCCCATTGTAAACTTTCTTAGCACATCTATCACCAAAGAATTTCTGATAGTAAATTTAGTGATACTTTTGTATTCAGGATCACAAAATTATTCTGAAATATGCCAAAAATATTTAACAGAACTTTCACATTAAATTGCTTTTAGTATAGTTTTGAGACTTTATATTTCTCTGAAAATTGTGCTTCATCTCCTCTGGCTCTTCATTCTTAGATACCTGTGGAGCTAAATAGAAACATACTTTATGTCAACATTATTGTTAAAGAGAATCCTTTTTTTATCTCTACACACTCTGTGAAGAAAAACTTACATTTCTTTATAGGAAACAAATATAGGGGCTGTGTTTGTGATCCAAAAGAGCTCATGGTTTCTACCTGAATTGCTGGTACAGCCTTTTTGAAGTGATGTTGGGTATTTAAAAGTCTTTGCTGGTGGACAGATAGTTTGAGGGGAGGCAGGTTCTGGCTCACTTTGCCAGCCTGTGGTGATCTCACACATCACTGTTTGAAAGCTGAAATCCCATAAGATCTCTCAGTGGATCTCCTGGAAAACACTGGAGAAGCTCTGCTGAGCTTGTCTCAGCGAATTTTATAACAATGATATTTCTAATTCAGTAAATTCTCAGTTTTCAACTATTCCCTCTCTCCCTCTCATCTATTTTAGTCATTCTTTAACTGAAAGTCTTTGATTTCCATCATTAAATCACAGTTTGCCTCAGGAAATCTGAGTGTCTTCCCCTGAATTGCCATTTGTTTCTCCTTTCCTAAAGAACATCATAATAAGGAAGGTGGAGAGTTTTAAAGGTATTAAAAGCTGCCTTTGAAAAGGCTCCTACAGTAGGAGACACCTTCATTTATTTAAATGGGAATGTTCAGGTTTTGAGGCTTTTCCATTGATGTGTACAACACAAGCAGGTTGGCTGCTGGGTGATGGGCAAAGGTACAGAAGGGGGTAACTTTTCTGAGTAAAATACAACTTTTAGTAGGTCAATAGACTCATTCATGTGGCTGAGATCTAGTGCCTTTTTGAGGTTTATCAATTCATCTAATATAAGCTTTTGCCCCTGCTGTGCTCCTTTTTTTGTGTGTTCAGCTCAAGGTCATTAATTTATCTACATATTTTCGTGTGGCTATTTGCTTTTATGATGATTTCTATGGATTTTTATGATAGAAATTTAAGAGGAATGGAGAAATTAAAAAACATAAAACTAATAATCTGTGATCATATGTGCTGTAAAAAAAACCCAACAAACAAACTCAATCCAGCCACTTTTATTTTTATTGCAGTAGGGCAGTGAAAATCCAACAGAGATTGAAGATTTATAGTACTAAGAACTTCACAAGATAGGTACAGATAATTATTGTTTCAAAGGATTTAGATGCAGAAGGCAAAAAAAAAAATAAGTCATTTTCTCAAAGTTGCAGAGTTCCTGCTGGTGGGAAGTTGAGGAGTTGCCATGAAGTCTCCTGGCTGGGCAGTCAATGCACTAAATCAATAATTCACAAGATTGAATATATTTACTTCTAGGAAAATGAAGTTTCCTGTAATGTAGTTTAATATTATAATTCTGCTTGCCTGTTTCTTGTTCTCTGCTTTTGTGATGACAAGGGGCTCTCACTTTTTAATGATTGTGGCTTTAGTTAAACTGAATTTTAACTGATTACCTTAGAATGCCTCAGATATTTTAAGCAGAAACTCTAATAGGCTTTCACAGTGAGGCAAGTATGTATATTACAGAGAAAAACAGGAGCAAGAATTTTCTGGAGATGGTTTTATGTGGAAAATATTAATAATTAGTGTGGTGCATAACAGGAAAAATCAGACCCCAAAGTGCTGGGCTGTTAAAGGAAATGAGCCCCTTGAGCAACCTGGTCTATGGGTTTGAAACAAGAGGAGCTTTAAAGTCCCTTCCAAGCCAAAGCATTCGATGATTCTGTGGGGGTTTCTGAGACCTGATCAGGTGGCTGGAATCATATCCATTGAGGAATGACCTTTGTGTACCATGATGGGGCAAGACAGCTGTGACAGTTGGCCAAGGCTGGAGGAAGGAGTCCAGTAAAATATCCAACCTTGGAAAAAAAAATGTGAAGAAGTGCTGAAAATTTTCCATCTTTACCAGAAGTTAGAGATGTTCCTGAACAAAGAGGGGGAGGATATGAGGAAGGGATCTAATAAATCTCGTTTGAATTTTTAGCCATGTAGAGAAACCATTTCCAGTCTCTTCCAGCACGTTCTGGATTCAACTCATGCCCTCAGTGAGGAAGGACCCCACATCCCATTAGCAAAATTCTGAGCCATGCAGTTCTCCTGAGAGCCTGTTTCGGTGACTTGGTTGCTGTTCCTGTGTGATGCATGCAAAATATATTTTACAATTAAAGTGCTTTTTTCCATTCATCATTGAAATCAAATTATAAGGCTCTCGAACGTTGAATAATTTATATTCCCCCAAAAGATGTTAGGATATTAAATAGCAGGAATAATTTTAGGTTTATTAGATTGTTGTAGAGAACTCTTCTCTATTTTTGGTAATGCCTGAAACTCTTCATTCTCATCCAATAATGGTTTCCATCTTTGTCTTGATTGTAGAGTTATTTCAAGAGGGTTTTTCTATTTCTTTCCTTTATTTTTCAGTGTTTACTGGGAAAATCTTTTCAGTTCAGGCATTCCCCAGCTGGTTCATCCAGCCAGTGAATTCTTTCGCCTATGTAATCTCTGCATTTGGAGAAAAATCCATAAATCTTTTCTGTATTTCTTCCCTGGGAAAGGGCTGCACATTTCCTCAGTGCGTGGCTTGGTGAGGTATTAACATGTTTGTATAAATGGATGCAAGTCTTCTGCTGAACAGTTTTCAAAGAGGTGCAGAGACAAGTGGAGAACACTTATTTGTAAGTGGATTATTTGTCAGTAAACTTCAAGTTGGGAAAAATAAAGAAAAGGTTATGGTCGGTTTTGCCCCTGAATTTAAGCAGGATGATTTCAGGCCCCCCTCCCAGACTGTTTCAAGGCCGTGGCAGGATGCCTGGGAATGGGAATTTTCCCTGAAGACAGTCACATTTATAGGCAGAATGGTGTAGACACATATGTTGCTATACAGAAAGAAAATGGAAAAAGAAAATTCCATTGTGGTCTGATAAGTTAATGCTCTGAGGGAAGAATTAAAACCACAGTGCAGGGGACATCTATGGATGTTTTAGATGGTTTAGATGGTTTAGGTGATGGGTTGGTATTGGATAGGTTGTTAAGTTAGGTAAAAGTTTGGACTTGATGATCTCTACGGTCTTTTCCAACCTTGTTAATTCTGTGTGTAACCCTTACTTCCTTCAGAGCCAGTGAGATGAAGAAAAGGAAGCACTTGGAGGATGATAACAAGCATATTATGATGGGGAACACGACATTTAAGTGCCAGTGGAAAGGGCAATTCTATCAGCCCTCAGGAAGACGAGTGTTGCTGAAAAGTGACAATTTATTGAATGAATTTCCTACACTCCTGCTACCCTGTTTTTTCCTGCTGTACCACAATGAATTCTGTCCTGGCTTTTGGCATAAAAATAAAGGGAAAGGAAGAGAATGTCAAGCAGGAGCAGGGTGCCAACCCCTGGAGTCTCTCTGCCTGCCCAGGTGAGGAGGGTGAGGAAGCAGCTTGGTTGTCTCTGGAGAATATGGAGAGCTCCACAGAAGAAGAAAGGTCCAAACTGACAGATATTGTCAAAGGAACTTAAGGTGAGGTTTAGTGTCGTTCACTTAAAACTTTAGAGGGATAATAAGAGGTTTATGTGTAAGGAAAAATAATTTTCCACTTGTGGAAGGTAGGTGGAGTAGGATAGCTTTTACAAGGAGGGAAATGGAAGAGGGGGAACAATGAAGGTAAGGAATTAGCGTGTCTTGAGTTGTCATGGTGACTTCTAAGTGGACAGTTTGATTTCTGGTTTCAAATAGTAAAACAACATAAAAAATAAATTGAAAAAGAATTAATTTTTGTCCCCACCACTACCTGCTTCGTTTCACAGCAAAATTATATCCATGTTTGCTAAGTTTGAGGGCTGGCATCTATTCCACTTGCTGGAACACCTTTGGGAACCACTGCACTGCTATGTCTTAGTTAAGGCTAATCTCAGTCCATATTAAATAGTGACCACATAAATGTTTCTTACCTCAGTCAATCCCTGTAGTCCTACAGCAGCAGAAAACAGTATTGAAATAAATAGTAATTCATCCAATTAAATGTAATTTCTGTTTATGGTTGTAGTGGATGGTTTGTCTGTGCCTATGACACCAGGTGACATCAATCCACAGTTCAGTAGGTGACCTACTAAGACATCATGCACTGGAGGGAATAGAAGTAGTTCTGATGCAAATTGAGCACTTTCAGGAAGGGTAATTGCTTGAGTTCATAAGCGAAAATAGTCTGTGCACCCTTCAGCACAACATAGGGAACTCCAGCAGTTGTGAGAAGAGGGTTTCTGTGCCTTCTACCAAAACAATCTTAACTGCTACCTTAAAGATTCATGGTAAACCTGGATTTTTTGGTCTGAAAAGGGAAAACTGCATCATTTCTACTCCAAAGTGTTTTGTCTTTTTCCCTCAAATTGAGCCTGAATTTAATCACTAAATACAGAATATGGTTTTTCTATGTAAAAGCAATAAATAAGTGGTGTATGAAGTCTTTCCTGGTTGTAATGGAAATAAACATCTTGTCTAAACTCTAGATGAGACTCAAAATCCTTGGGGGAAAAAAATCCGAGATTCATCAATTCTTATTGAAACCAAACAAAATCTTTGCAAGTTTATAGAGCAACATGCAGGAACATTGAGTTAACTCAAGTGACAATGTTTCTAATGATTTTCCTAAAGATTCTGGCTGTAACTTCCATTGAAATGGAATTCCATCAAGAAATAGCTTTTTTTTTTGTCCCAAAATGTTACAGTAAATACATTAGTTTTGGCAAGATACAGCCAAAGTATGAGTGTCCATATCCCCTGATGTGGTGTTAGAATAGTTAATATTAATGTTAATCACTCCAGGTTATGGTTTTAACCTCTGCTGATTAATACCCCAGTGATATGACTTAAACCAAGGCTGAAATACTTTGTGCCCAGTATCTATAAACGGATCCAATTTCATTCATCTCAGTAACTGGATGAAGTTGCAGTCACTTTTAGTGCTGGAGCCAGTCTTTTATGTGCTTTTAAATTACCAGGAGCTGCTAGTTAGAAAGAGAGAGAGCTTAGTGAGAAAAAGATGACCAAAAGGAGGGACCTTGTGTTGATGACAGCAGGGAAATATTTACTTGACCATGAAAGAGTGAACCAAGGATGAATCTCAGCACCATCACTACTTCTCAGTGCTTCACTTCACCTCTCTGCATTACAGGATTTTTCAATAAAATCCAGCTAATTATCTGCCAAAGAGGAGTTGTGAGACTCATTAATTAATGTTTGAGAAGTACCTCAATATTGTCAAGTGCAGTAATAAATTCTGAGTGTTGTTGCTCCTTTTTGAGGGCAGATGCAGCACGAACAGTACTTGTGCTGGGATCCTTGGGGCTGTCCCATGCAGCCAGGAGTAGGATTTGGATGACCCTAGTGAGTGCCTTCCAGCTCAGAAATTCTGATTCCATGCGGTGCTGGTGTAAATTGTAATTTATTGATTCAGACTCTCCTGCCTGATTCCACCAATTGCCTCAGAAACCTCAAAAACCCCCAAACACACTTAAAAGCTGAACCCTTGGCTGCCTGGCCCTGGTGTGTGACGTGTGTCACAGGGATGGCCTGACCTAACTATTTCTCTCATAGAAATAGCCTAGAAATTTGTATTTCCATTTACATTCTGCAAACTTTTGTGGAATGAACATGATCCGTGTGGCAGAAGTTTGTATGGAACACACCATCATCGTGTGCCAAATGCTTGGCAGGAATGACCTGGCAAGATGGAACCAAGGGTGCATTAATTGGGTGATTAACTCTGAGAGCATGGAGAAAGCCTCTCCTCCTCCCTGTGAGCCTACAGACCATTGACACCATGGCCAGAAGCACCTCTTGAGTTTGTTCTCCTCACTGATCATGTTCCTGTGCCTCCAGGGACGAGGTAGATTTTCCATCCCACTTCCCCATGTCCTGTCCGTGGCCATACCTGTCTCCATTCATTTACTTCCATTATCTGCTGTTATAGGTCAGCAGGTTCCTTCTTCAAAAACTGCAGACAAAATAAGACAGATGTGTCAAATGCAAAGGTATTAAGAGAGACCAGTTTCCATGGCAATTGTAACCACGGTCTGAGATATTCATTCCTGGGTTTGGAGTCATGTTGTATCAGCTTTTGTATGGAAATGACCAGGTGCAGATTTCAGAATTTTCCACTGCTTTTTAGGTAATTCACTCAATTTCCATTACAGGTCCAAAAGGGATATCTCATGAAGCCAGGCTAGTTAGGAGCTTTAATTAATATTGCATATATAATTGTAAATAATATTATTAATACATATAGCATATATAGATAATGAATAATAAAAATATACATGGATATAGATAGAATATAATATGCACATATATGTATTATTTATATATGGCACAGAATTAACTACGTTAGATCACTTAGAAAAGTGCTAGTTCAGAACTGAGGGCTTCAGGGCTTCGTCTAGAAAAATAAATCAGTATAAAAGTTTTCCTGATATATTTATATGTTTACTTGCATTCTAAACTGTTTGTGGCATTGATTCTAAAATTGTCTCTATAGAATTATGCTTATATACCTCCACCTTCTATCATGTGGCTGCTACATAAATCGAAATATTAACAGATAAAAGTAGCAGCCACTTTGCTGCAGCCAAGTCTGGGAGTAGATGAATTGTTAATTCAAATTAAATTGCTTTTATGAACTTCTTGTTCATTTATATTAATTGCTTGTACTGACCTGACCTAACCTGCTTAGGTGGAACTGCAGAAATTAAAGATGCTTCCATTTCTCTTGCACAGAGTGCATAGAGCTTAAATTCTCTTGCTTAAATGGACCCAGATACACTTTCTACATAAAATTTAATAAAACTCATTGATATTGTGGCCCCATAAGAATAGCTGTGCTTTGGGAATCAATCACAGAATACCAGGTTGGAAGGGGAGCTCAAGGATCATGGTCCAGCCTTTCTTGGCCAGAGCCTGGTCTGGACAAGGTGGCCCAGCCCCGTGTCCAGCTGAATCCTAAAAGTGTACAACAGTGAGGAATTCCCCACTTTCCTGAGATGATTATTCCAAAGGCTGCTTGTTCTCATTGTGAAACCTGTTCCTCTTTCGTCTAACTGAAATCTCCCCAGGAGTAATTTCTACCTCTTACCTCTCTTTTCTATGTGACTCCTCATGAAAACAGTGTTTCTGTTGTCTTTGTAGCCACCCTTTAAATCCTGGAGCAGAAAAGTGACTCTGAGGTTTCCTTCTATCAGGATTTGGGTTGTTCTTCATAGTGGGACCGACTGGAATGGTTTCCCCTTGAGTGTCTGGTGGATTCAGAAGTATTCCTGTTACTTGTCCCAGTGTGCTGGGAGACAAACAGATCTTTAATGTGATTTATTCAGGTTGCCAGTTATTAACGTGGTTCCAGAATTGCTCCTTTCTGGACTTCTTTTTTGGTCAGTGTAAATGAAAACACTGGGAAGCTGGTCATGGAAGTTTTATTCCAAGTAATACCACTCAGCATGACCAGAAGCTTTGGAAAAGGGTGCCAAAGTCATCTAGAACATAAAGAACTGATGGAAGCTGTCACATATATTATAATTTTGCTCAGTTATATAAAATACAAAAACAACCTAGGAATACTCTAAAGGTACTCAAAGTGGGCAGGAGAGGGAGCACACGTTGCAGCAAAGCCCAACATCCTTAAGAATTCTGTATTTTCGTATCTGGACCCTGCTGTAATGGTCCCTGCTTTGTAGCATCCCTGTATTATTACACTAATTGTGATTCTGATCAATTCTGTAATAACTCTGAGAGAAGAGAGATTGAGTGGCTTCTCTAAGTAGGCTAGAACTAAATAATGGATATTTTGTATTTTACAGTTGTATTCTCTCTCTTTTGGATCTGTATCGAATCCAAAAAATAAAAAGGAGAGTGGAAGAAAAAATACTTGGCATGTTTCCTCAGATACCTCAAAAATACTTTGTGCAGCATTTAAGGCACAGAACTATTATTGCTGCCTTCTTATTTAACCATATTCTGTGTAATATTGGCTATTTTCTCACAGAATCAGCCTGCAGAGCCTCGTGAATAGAGGCATGAAATAGTTTTATTTTATACTGAAGCACTTTTTTCAGTCATTCTGGCTTCAGAGTGACTGTGGCACCTTCAGCCCTTGTGGGATCAAAACCCCGACAGCAAATACAATAAGACTGATAATAATATTTATGATTCCCAGATCTAGAGCTGCTCTCTCCTATTTTGTGGAGCAGGGGAATTTTCACTGGAGGCTTGCTTGTTTAGCCCCTTGGGTATGGTTGAGGTTTTTAAAAGATTTATAAGGCTTCCAAATAAATATTTGTAAAAGAACTACTGATGCTGGGAGAGAGCAGTGTTGAAAAGCTGGTGATATGGCAACTTAACTGAATACTTAGTAATTGTAGGTCTTATTTCCAAGACTTTTATTCATACAGATGGCTCCTTTTGCAAGGGAAGGAATTAAAAAAGATAGCACTTTCTTTTTTCCATTTTTTTTTTTTTTTTCCTTTCCCCAAATAGATTAGGTACAGCAGAGTTTTTTAGTTTCAGGAACCAGACTTCTCCATTGAAACACGTTGTAGTCTGAGAGTAAAACAAAAGGAATTGCAAATGAGGAGGATGATGAGCTGCACAAGAAGTTAGTGGAGAACTGAAATGGGCTTTAGTAACCAAAGCTCACAGGTATTATAAATGTGTATCATAGAATCACAGAATGCTTTGGGCTGGAAGGGACCTTAAAGACCATCCATTCCAACCCCCTGCCATGGGCAGGGACACCTTCCACTCCATCAGGATCAGCCTTTGAACTTCGTGAGTTAATAGATGCTCTCTGTAATTTTTCTGGTGAAAACAGACATTGTGATTTTTGATTTTGTGGTGAAAGCTTTGTAACAACAGGAACAAATTTGTGTTTGTACTTGGATAACAACTCTTTGCTGCTCTATCCAGCTCATAACCCTCGTTCTGCACCTTTAGGGATCAAGTTGTTCTCGTAGAGTCACCTCCAGATTCTGGTGTGCCCTGCAGAACAAAGACTTTATTGTGGTCCCTTCCATATATTCAGGAGTGCAAAATCTTGGGCGGGATCTGGATTCTAAATCACGAACAAGCATCAGGGGATGTCCCTTCCTTCACAGTCTGGAATGATTTCCAGTTTGGCGTTTGGGAGGCAGTGCCTTGAAAGGGGAGGGAGCTGTGCTGTGTTGTATAATTGATGCATTGGCCATGTCAGGTGCATGCTAATGGGATGGCTGCTCTTTTTTCATGGAACTCTGGACACTGTGATTAACCAGAGCATTCACTTAGACTGCAGTAATCCAAGGGTGGGAGCTCTTATTTCCTCAGCCAGCAATAGAAGAAAGTAACAAGTAGATGGCATTCTATCTCTATTTTTAAATGAAGAATCAACTCCTTGGGATGTTGTGTTGTCTGTTCTTTTCCCATGTAATATGGTTAGTCTGAATGAGGAAATGTGCATTTATTTAATTTAACAGTTATAGCTTCTGATTTTAAAAATACAATGCATATATTTATCATTATATTAAAATCGATTAAATATAAAATAAATTCCCTTTTATATTGAAGAACTCTGTGATCAACTGATAGGAAATGGCTATTTAATGAAATACAAATTTTCTCAAAAACTTTGTGTTTCTTGGTTGTCTGCAAAACAAATCACAAAGTAGTTTCTACTTATTCACCAGGAAAGTGAATGGACAGTTGGCCAACTTGTGTAATGAATATTCCCAGCTGAATTGGCCCACAGGGCTTGATTTACAGCCTCATGATGAGACATATTTGTACACACATAGAAAAAGATGCAGTGCTTCTTTAAAACCTTTTCTTTTACACAAACAGCACAGTGGTCAGCTAGAAAATGTCTCCTGAATAGTCAAGCAATTCTTTTTCTCTGAAAAGCTTTAGTTTCCATTCAAGGAATTAGCAATGGAGAACCACTAAAGGCTCAAGGTTGCTGGACTTTATTTAAACTTTGAAAGGAAAAAGTCATTTAGATGTTGAACTGAATTTTACGCCAGTTAAATGTTTCATGCTCTTCCCAGTACTTAATATTTCTGGCCAAGAAATAAGTCAAAGCCTTTCTTGTAAGGCAGCCCTTATTGGTTTTCCCCTGGACTGGATTGGCCTTTTTTGCTCTGGTGCCTGTTCCTCCCATCCTCAGCTCCTGCTGGATTGGTTCACTGTGCTCATCACAAGGAAGGGCCCAGTAAATAAAGACACTGATTCAAGTTACCCACTTATTCCCCACAGATTCGAAGGTCAACACCAATTTTCTCCTCAGGCTTTAAATGTGTCTTAAAGTATCTGACTCTCCTCTAGGGCTCTGAACTGATTAGCCCATCGAAGACAGATTAAAATTTATGGGCTTTTGGGGTAATTTTTTTCTGTGGGATCCTGCCTTTCCTAACATTGCTATTGTAATGACAAAAAATAACTCTTAAAAAATAACCTCTCTCTTAAAAAAGAAAAAAGACAAGGAAGAAAAAAGTGAAATGTTCCTTTTCATGTCAAGGTTTCCTTGATATTCTTTCCTTTTTGGGCAGATTTGTTTGCCAGAAAAATGACTGCAATTTGAGAGACTTGCAGTTCTTGCCTGAGGGCTCTCAAGAAACTCCCTCACCTTAAAGTGTGTTTTTGAATAGAGGTTAAAAATGCAGTTTAAGCCTAATGAATAGTGATGAAGTGTTAAAAGGCAAGGTGTCTAAATGAGAAACAAAAACTCTAGTCCCGGAGGATCATTAAAATCATATTAAAGTTATCTCTTGAGGAAGCATTATCCAAACTGCACCAAGGTTTGCAGCACTATGGACATGGTGGTGTCTCTGAATTTGGTAAAATGCAGATAAATTAATTTTATTAATCTAGTTGTTGATATAATTAGGACTTTTTTATGTGCTTCATTGGCTTCATTACCTCTGAAGTTAGAGATTTTTGCTGGATAAGAGGTTTATCTGGACTGGAACTGCAGCTGGAACATGGCACTGTTGGAACTCCAGCAGGTATAAAGTGGGACAACTCTTCCCAGAGGATGAAATTTGTGTCAGTCTGGAAGATCTACAGTTTTCATTGCAGGGAAATAAAGGAATCATCAAAAGCAACTTAGTTAAATGAGTTGCTAATGCAAAGGGATTATAAAATGCTATATAATTAGTAAGCAAATTGATATATATAAAATCAATCCTACAGCCTGTGTAGGATTATAATTTGTATAAACAAATTATATATATGAAAGTATATATAGTTGATATATTAAAAAATTCCTTTAACATTTTTTCTAGGATAAATACTATAAGACATTCCGTAGCTATCACAAACCTGATAAATTTTGGATTAGGAAATGCATCTGGTTGGTGAGTGTCAGCATTCTGGCATAGTTGCAAATTGTGGCCAATTTATTTTAAACTTGTAAATGCTTATTGGATTATTCCCTATTAGCAGTTAGGAACTCCAGGCAGAGAAATGGTGACTGCAATTTTATTAAAATAACACTCTTGTAGATTGCTTCAGTAAATCTAGAAGATCATCAAGATAAATGAAGAAATTAATTAAAAAAGCACAAAGGCTTTATCCCCAGTGAGTTGAGCTGTTGTTGTTGTTGTTTTTTTCCAAAAGTAGTGGTACTTAAAGAAGTCCACAGGTTGAAGGATTCAGTGGAGTTTATTGTGAAATATTCCCCTTTATTCAGATTCTTATCCCAGGAGTTGTCTTTCCAAGGGGTTATGTTTCATGTGATTCTAATCTTTTCTCCCTCAAGTGTCAGCAATTACTATAAAATGAACATTTATCAGCAGTTGCAGTCGTTGATATTTGAGACTTAGCAATCTTAGCAATAATGGCTGCACCAATATTGGTAGAGGTTGATATTTCCTATATTTGGGTACTGTTCCAGTTTCACAGCTGCATTAGAGCAACAAGTGCAGTTTGTGATCTCTAATAAAACAAATGAATATAATAATCCTTGTTTGTGCAGTAAACATCACCAACATCCTGTAACACTTTAGTTCCTTTTCCTATAGGTGCCTGTTAGGATTTTACCACAAATATTTGTTGCTCCAGAAATGGGACTGCAATATCTGTCTGTCTGTCTATCTAATCTATCTAATCTTAAATACTGTGCTGAAGGTAAAAAAAAGGGTTATTAAAAAGCTCTTATAACTTATATTTAGAGTCTGCAGAGGAAATGTAACTGAAAACTCAGTCAACAACAGCAAGAAAAACATAGAGTTAAAAAGGGTTTTTATGATTTGGAAATGATGAGAATTTTCAAAAGAATTATGAATACAGGACAACACACACATAATTTATTTTTTGGGAATTTTGTTGACTCTGTTTTTCTCCACAAATGCACGTGGGATGATAACCTGTAACCAGTGTTAGGGATGCTGCAGGCATTTGATCTCCAATTCTGAATCTGTAATATAAACTTTGGAATTATTGTCACATTGCTGCAGTTTCATGCTCTGAATATCAATAACTGTTCCTGTTGGAAAGGCTTCCATTTAAGATTAGTAGCTAATTTTTTTTAAAGGCCTTGTAATTTGTTCCAGATCTGAGGGCAATCTCTAAATTTTGTATGTAACTCTAGTTAACATGTGGAACACAGGAATGTTTCTTGGAGAAACTATTATTGGGGAACACTGTTATTGGAGAAAAATCATTGTATGTTAGAAATGCATCCACTGAGCCAGAAATTTGAGTGAGCTTCATGATTTTGTGAGGCAGTGCCAATCCTACACTGGCACTCCTAGGTAGCCATTTATCCCCAACATATGCCAAGAGTTTGGGAAGATCTGAGGGCCAAAGCAAGGACATCATTTAGGGAATATTTTCATAACCCACTGGGTTCTTTCCTGCTTTTTTTTTTCCTGGTTTGATGATCTGCGTTTAGATTATACATGTGTCCCATCTTCCCCTTTTATTTTTTCTTTTAAGAAAATGTATTTGAAGCCATAAAAATACTTTTCCTCTGTAGGACTGGTGTTGTATTTTCTGGCAGTTAAGTATTTGTAGGTTTTAGTACATATCCAGCAATGGGGGTACAAGGTTGATACCCAAATGTTTTACTTGGCCTGTGTAGGTGATATATAAAGGCTTTTGTTACAAGTTTAATTATGAACTAGTAATAAAACAATATTGTAAATGATGAGACTGAGCTGAGTTCAAAGCTCTATTGGGTTGTCAAATTTAATGCCTTTGCCCTGCAGTTTTTGTACAAATTGAATATACAGCTTGGTCCTTGATCTACCTAATGTAATTTCCTGTGTGAGGGTTGTTTGTTTTTCTTTGGTCCAAGCTGTTTTCCTGCTTGTATTTTAAGCATAGGAACTGCACTGTCTCTGTTGTTCCTTTAGCTGTTGTCACTTTGTAAAATCCTCCCTAATAGCACTTGTTCTTTTTCCGCTTGACAGGTGGCCTTCCCTTCCCTGTGCCCTCCACGTGCCTTGAATGCTGATGGACAGGCTGGGATTTACCTGGAATACACAGGTAGGGAAAAATCCCACTTCTTGTTGCCATTGTTCTTGATATTAAAGGCTGCAAAAGTCTGCAGTCCTTAAAGAGGAGGCTTCAAAAAACTGCAGCGAGGTAATGCCTCAAGACTTGACCCTTTATTTGGAGTCTCTCAATAGACATTTGGGCTGGTGCTGTTTTTCAGGGCAGACATTTAATCACAATTTGTTTTTCAGGAATAGAAAGGCAGAACTTCCCATGTTGAAGGTGCCCAGAATTTTATCTGCAGCTCTTCTGGATTTGTTATTCCAAAGCAGCTCACTGGCTTAGCTGTCTAAGTCCCAGTGAAAATCAGTGGAACTTGGATAAATGGATTTTAGGGAAAGGGTTATAAGCATTTGCTATGAATTTCAGCATGCTGCTCTTCATGGAATCTTAATTACTAACTTCTTTTTGAGCTGTAATAATTATCTTTGAAAGATAACAGCCTTGATAACAGTGAGCTGGGTGCCTGGGCTGCATAGGTGAAACCCTTCCTCTTTCTTTTTTGTTTTATTCCCCACTCTCTCTCTTTGGAAAGCTCCATCACTCACTTTGGCTGGCATTCCTCTAATTTAATAGACTGTGCTTGTCAGGATTGGGTATCAAACACTGCAGACAATCAGGTAAGTCCTTGTCATCTGTCAAATAATGAGTCTTAGGTGCCCTGAGAAGAGGTTGGCAAAGTAGGGAATGTTGCCTTCTGAAGTTTAAACTGGAGCTCTGTTTACTCATAATACAAAAGGAGCATTAAGAGATTGATGGTCTATTTGAAGTTCCTTTGAAAACACATCCCAGACTGGATCTTTTTTACTGCTTGTCTCTTGTGAGCCTCTTTTTCAGAGAAAGTCATTCTTTTAGATCCACACTGCTATAAAACCAGGAAACTGTCAGAGCCCCACTGATCCAACTTGAAAACTTTTAATCTTTTGATTTACAGTAAGTCCATTCCAGTTAAACACAGAGGAATATTTTTCCTAATCTCTACATTGTTAACAGCATATTTCAGAGGATATTTCATGTCTATTTCCCATATTTATGGGGATAGAAATGATCACAGAATGGTTTGGATTGGAAGGACCTTAAAGCTCATCCAGTTCCACCCTCTGCCATGGAGAGGGAGACCTTCCATGATCCCAGGTTTTCAACCTGGCCTTGGACACTTCCAGAGATGGAGCAGCCATAGGTTTTCTGGGCAACATGTGCCAGGGCCTCCCCACCCTCACAGGGAAGCGTTTCTTCCTAATATCCCACCTAACCCTGCCCTCTGGCAGCTTGGAGCCATTCCTGCTTGTCCTGTCATTCCAAGCCCTTGTCCAAGTTATTCTTTTGTTGTGTTAAACCATCAGCAAAATACTGGTAAAACCAGTGTAGGGCTGTGTGGGGCAACAGACCAACTTTGCAGTGGATGATGTGAATGTTTTCTTAGGTTTGATTTATTTATAGTGCAGCTGTCAGAATATTTAAGATACTTTAGACTTGTGCTGCTGTAACAGATCTATGTCATGAATCTCACTTTTTAGGCTTTCTAGGGTTTTCTTGGCTCCCCAGTTGTGCATTCAGAGCTCTCTTGTTAAGATGTACATGAGGAGACTGCTAGGAAATTCTGTTGTTCCTGGTTTTTTTATTTTCCAATGCTCCTCAGCCCACCAGGAACTACAGAGCTGTGGAGTGTGAAGAGTTTGTGATTGTTTCTGATCAAGTCTGCTGGAGATAGTTGTGTGTGTAGGGTTAGTTTAGCTGCCAGGAGGCTGCTTTACAAAAGCAAGGAAATTTAGTTCCAAAAAGTAGATATTTTAACTATTTCAGTCTCTCAATAAGAAAATTGGATATTTGGCAGTTACCTCGTGAAAGTAATTAGTATTTAATTTGATAGCATTCCCCATAAACCCTTGAATTAATAAATCTACTTGCTTATCATTTACTAATAATGAAGTTTTAAAATGGAAAATTGTAGTAAAATGTTTCCAGAGTTTTTGTGTTAAGAAACTTAGTCCATAATCTCTGCAAAGCTATATATTCCTAACTAATGAACTTAATCAGCTGGGACATAATAACAGATTTCCTTTCTCTGTTTATAATTAATTTCTGAAGAGATGTCATTTTTTGAAGCTGAAATATTTTTCACCTTAACAATTATGATGATTATTTCCAATTTTTTAAAAGATGATCTGTGAGGACTCTGGGCTGGAAACAGTTTTGCATGTGGATGAATTGCCTTGAGACTGATTTAGTAAAAAACAAATTAAATCAACAGCATAGCCCGTGTGAATTTCTTTACTCCTTTTTGTAACATTTTTGTCAAATCAAGGCTGTACTTCCCTTGATGGCACAGGAGGTGCCTTTTCCCCTAAGCTCAGGCTGTGCCAGTTTGTTGACCTATGAATCCTACTGAGTAATGACAGTGCAGAGTTAGGAATACATGGCTGTGGATTCCCAAATTTAGGAGACTCAAGTCTTATAAAATAATAATAAAATATTTATTATATTAAAATCTGGTTAAAACAAGAAGGTAGATTTCTTAATTCTCAATTTTACTGAGGTTCAGGTTGGATCTCAGTAAATGAGCCTTGTTACATCTCAAATACTCTTTTTTAATTCTATATTCTTGGCAGACACTTGTCCTGCTCCTTTCCTTCCTGTAATAGCTTTTGCTGAACAAATCCCATTTTTTCTGTAATAGTTTTTAATGTTCATATTGTTTATTTCTAAAGATGAATTCTGAGTTTACAAAGAATGTTACAAACCTGTGCATTGGAGGAGCCTTCCCATGGATCATATAGCTGCTGTATAAATATTTTAGGTCTAAATGTCAGTATGGATTTTTGTTTAAAATCTAATGTTCTTTAAAAGCATCTGCTCAATTTCTCTTCAATAATGATATTGTTCTAAAAAAGAAATTCAGAAAAATATTATTTACAATATCTCATTTCTGTAGGTAAACTAACTTAGTGACTTAATCCCATTAGATGACTATGGTTACCTGACCTATAAAGAGTGTCAGAGCTTCATCTGAATGATAAAGCTCAATAAAATATGTCTGCAGTGACAATTCCCCTGAGCATTAATGAGACCTTCCACGAAAGATTGTGCTCATCAGTTTGGGGACTGAAGAGGAGTTTGCTGAATAATCATCTCTGGATCTCCAGAGCCGTTCTCAAGCACAGGAAAAATGTTTACATGGCTGATTGTTTGTATTGATACTCATCAATGGCTATTTTCAGAATTTAGACACATCACAGAGGGAACATTTCCAAGGCTGCTCTTTTGTGGGAGTTGTCACGTTGGCATATTTCAGGCAAAATTCCCACAAAGCCCAGAGGGTTCTGTGTAATGTCACATTTGGAACGAAACACAGAAATGACAAAATTTCTTCACGTTGTAAGAAATTTTGCTGTTTTGGTGTTGTTAGTTGTCCCAGTGCTTGTAGGGGTAGGAATATCCGTTACGCAGTTGGGTGATAGGTACAGAGCAGTTTGGCAGCTCTTTAATCTCCTTAATCTTCAAGAAATGTGACTGTTGAGAAGCCCTACAGGTCCGTTTCTCCCAGGAGTATCTCCAATTCTTTTACCGGATCTCTTCCACCTTTGGCTCAAATGTAAAACAAAGGGATCCTTTCTTTTTTTCTGTCTCCACCACTGTCTCCTGATCCTGCTTGTCTTGGCTGTTCAATTTTTTCAGTTATGTTACCTGTGCTCTTCACACTGTGGTCTCATTGCCTTTGCTTTTTCAGTGTAATTCTTTCTTAGACTCAAGTCATTTTATGCATGTGATCTGTTCCAGTTGGTCTTGTTCTGGCCGTTGTTGCTATTTGTGTCCTAGTTTGTCATCTATTGACTTGTATCTCTCTCTCTTGAATAGTCTGACAACCATTTCTTCTCTGTGCTTTTGGTGCAAACCCCTATTTCCTCTGAAGGCCCTGCCATCTGGAAGAGCCTTTCTGAGTCTCTCTGCCTCAGTGAGTTTCTGTATCTTTTAAAATCTCATTGGAGAGCAGCTTTTCTCACTTGTCTGAGCCTCTTAATACTATATTTCATCACTTCTATTATAAGCTATTTAATTTAGTGATTATATTATTCTAATCTTTAAGGCACTTTAGGATACTATTTGGGAGAGAAATGTCTTATGTTATAATGGTATGTTATACACTTCACTGGAATAGAAATCACAATAGAATTTATTGAGCGTAGCTTTTTATTTTTCTTATATGTCCTCTTTAAGTAAGTTTTTCCTACTAGTAAAAATACAAATAAAATCGATTTTTTAATATCTTTTGAAGGAGTTTGCAACAGGAAACTTGGATGACTGGGTTGGGGATACCTTCCACTATCCCAGGTTTCTCCAAGTCACGTCCAACCTGACCATGAACACTTCCAGGGATGGGGCATCCACATTTTCTCTGGGTGTCTAAGAGTACCCAGTTGTGAGGGTTGATGTTGATTAGTTTTTAATCAAGGGAAAAATTTTGGTCCCTTTGCAAATACCTAAGTCTGGCAGAAGGCAGGCTGATCATCACAAACCCAGTCACATGGCAGGAGCAAAGCAATATTGCTGCTGGAATCCCTACACAAGGGTGCAACTCAGGAGAAGCTAGATTGGAGAGAGGATGTCAAATATGTGGCTTTCTCTTCCAAGAATTGCCTCCCAGAAACCCGAAGGGCAGCATAAAATTATCTTTCTTTAGAGACTCATCCATTAATGATGTTAATGACTGTCAGATATGTTCAATTGGATCGTTCTGCTCAGGAATGACTGATTGCAGCCGTGCTGCACATGCACAGAGCACAGCATCCCTGGAAGACTTCAGCAGGATGGTCTGATGGCTCTGTTGTGGATGCTGTACACATCATGCTGCTGTTATACATCACGCAGGTCCTTAGCTGACATGTGTGAAGGGAGTATGGGACTGGTGTGAAGGGAAAGCAATTTACAAATCTGCACTTAGTGGTTTGCTATCTCTCTCCAAAGCTGGCTTTGTTTACCAGCTTGCACTCCAAATGTGATGCCCTATGAATTGTGGAAATTGGGCTACAGGCACTCTCAAACTTTTCTAAAGACCTGTTGCTATAAAGACTCCCAGGTCAGGAGAACCTGTGTCTGTAAAGGAAGAAAGAGACCCTTGAGTTTAAGTGTTGGTTTAGATTCCATACTTTCTCTGGCACATCTGTGCGGGGCTGGCAAGGCTGGCTAAAGAGTCTGCTGCTCCTCTGGAATGGCAGAAGGAAGCTAAGCAGGAAGCTCCATCACCTTTACAGCCCTGGTGACTCATGAGTAGGTAAACAGGTGGGATTTCTTTTTTGGGATTCTCCACTCACCTCATTATTACTGGTTCAGTCTTGGAAGCACTGCCTTATCAGGCCGGACTCAGGTAATATAATTATCTATTTATGTAAAATCTCAATTTCTCCCAAGTTCAGGGGAGGGAAAATAGCCTAGATTGTAGTTTGGCCTATTGCACAGTGAGACCCTTGGGGCAGAAATTTTGGGTTTAGATTAATTTCCATATCCAAACTTCCCTGAAGCTTCAGGTCTGAGATTGGGACCCATTATTGTAATGCATTATGTTAATGCTATAGATGAAATTCCAATTCAATCTTCTTCATAAGAAAGCCTTTGACATGATGTATTAACCATCAGATTAGAAGTAGACTGACTAATTATCATTTAATGCAATTGAATGCCAGGGTTTGTCATTTGCCAGGGCTGGCTGGGTGGGGAGTATAAATCTGTTAGTTGGGATATCATTATGAACTTCAAATGGAAGGGAGATTAAAATTCTCTGAATGCAATATTTATTCACAGTCATTATTCACAGACTGACATACCACAACGCCATAAAAATGCCAGCACCTACCTTTTCATTCATAGGCAGTTTTAGGAGAAAGATTAATATGATCCCAGTCACAGTTTATATGGACCTTCATGCTGTTGTTCTTTAGCAGCACTCCGTGGACAAACATCTCTGCATGTCTCTGTATGGGATCTATATTCTGAAAGAATCCCGAGGATGGGTAGTGGTTCCCCCTTACAAGGCCATGAAAATGACAAAGGAATAAACCCTCCGAGTCGTTAAATCTAAATCCCTGGAGTCACAGGGAAATTCAGCCTGAACTCATCAGTCCACTCTTTGTCTCTTTGAGGTGGGTCTCTGCCCACCCTCGTTTTTAGTGCTGATCCTCATCTAGGCTGTTTCAAGGAGTAATTTCCAGAGTGGCAATTAATCAGTTGTTTTACTGGAGTCCAGATAGATTAGATTGATCTTGTTTTCCCTTCCAAGAAACTATTTCTCTTAGAGGAGGGAAAAAAAAGGAAAAAACATTAGGTCAGTATCACTAATCTTTCCTTGGAAACCTGGACCCCACTGGATCCTGATTTTTCATTTCCTTTCTTGGTCTTTGTTTCCACCCACCCCTTTAGAGTGTTTAAAATGAAGCTGCAAAAATAGGTCTATGATTGCACTCATCACTTATTTATTAATTTTAAAATAATATAATGTTTTTAGTGCTTTCTATCACTTGGAGAGTGATTTGATGTTCCTTAATTAAAAATAAAATATGATTCACAAGACCAGTTACTTTAATACTTTGGAATGAGGATTCTTTTATCCTGATGAATGACCGGAAGTATTTTACTTTACCTCAAGGTTAGTCACTTCTGTGACAGAGCTTTCACCCTCACTGGACATTTTACTTTTGCTCCAGGTTCAGTGCTGCTGTTATTCAAAATTTCATGTATTCATTTACACTTTTGACAGTATCTAGATTATGTTTTCTCTTAATGACTAAACCCCTACTTTGTCTTTTCCTATTCTTTTATTCACATAATGAATTTCATTTTCATTGCAAAACTGTCTTGAATTTTTCAGGTTTCAGTTTCTACCTTCTAAAATTCAACTTCTTTGCTAATTGAGTTCTTTTTTTGTGTTTTCTGTGAGCTTTTTCTCAGTACTATTTCTGAGGTGAGTTTTTTCTAACTAAATGAGAAGTTCAAATGAGAGATGCCCATTCTGCATCCGAACATTTATAGTTTTCCATGATTATATTTTTCTCCAAAGTATTTATGTTCAAATAAAGTCAAATGATGTGTACTGATATACATAAATATGACCACAGGATCATGTAGAAAACTTCTTAAACTATCTCAACAGAAATTATTTTTAAATTACTTGTCATAATTACTTGTTTTACCTGTAGTATAACTTCATATCTCCAACAATTTCATCCATTATTTATGTAAAATGTTAAACAGTGTTTTTTTCATTCTATTTTTTTCCTCTTCAGCTTTATCATACTTTAATATTGATGTATTTGTCTCCTTTTATTGAAGGTTTTATTCTCTTCTTAAGTCACAAGGGACCTGTGAGCCTACCTTCCCTTCATATCACCTGACTGATTCCAGGTCATATCAGCACAAGGTGAAAAATGAAGTGGGTTTGAGTTTTCTGGTAGTAATGTGCAGCCTCTGAAATGTGCCACACTTACACTGCACAAAGGGATATTATGTGGGCAGACTTTGTCTTCATGACAAACACATTCTTTTATTAGGTGACGTGACCTGCCAATGATGTGTCACAGTTTTTTCCATACCTGCTTTAACTGCCTATTGTAACAAACAGGAGAACTTAATGTAAAAAACCCCAAACAAACCAGGCACAAAAAGGTGGTTTAATATCGAAGGGTGTTTGTCTTGGAACACTGGATGGATTCCAGTTTTTCAGCAAGGCAAAATGAAGCAATGGATTCAGGTGATACTTTTAGGATGATAATCCCTGGAAGTGTCCAAGGCCAGGTTGGACATGGGTTGGAGAAATCTGGCATAGCAGAAGGTGTCCTTGTCCACGGCAGGGCGTGGAACTGGGTGATCTTGAAGGTCCCTTCCAACCCAAACCATTCTGGGATTCCATGGTAAGACTGTGTAGTGATACGAAATATTTATTATTCACCTTGAAGACTTTCATAGGCATAATTCCCTCTTAGAAGGGAGATCAACCCTTCCAAAACCCCTTCCAGAACCCTTTAAGAAATTTGAAAAATTTAAAATTTATAACTTGATAAATTTTTAGCCTATGACATATTTACTGCAGAGAGGAGAGAAGGCCTCAGAATGTCAGGGTTGGTCTTCATCCCTTAATTAGGCATTAGATGGGCATTTCCCCCCCCTCTTCCTTCTGTCCCCTGATAGCTGCACCTCATCTTGCATGAGCTCAGGGGTGTCAGCAGGTTTGACATCTTGCTGCTTTGGCAGCTGTCTCAAACCTCATGTGCTGGAGGGCATGTGTGAGGTTCAGACAAACGGTTTGGGTTGTTTTCCAAGTGATATAATAAAAAAAAGGACTTAACTAAATATGTTTGCCATAGCTCAGCAAAGACCCTTCCAGACCTGAATAACCTTCTCTGTCACAGAGGAGTTACTGAAGTATAGCAGCAAGAATATGAAATATGGTGATATGGGGATATAAAAGGATGTGCTTTTTGTCTGGTTGAGGGAGAAAAGTCTCTGTAAAAGGACTTCCAGGGCATGAGAACTGGAGTTGTGAATTACAAGATCTCTCTAGTGTGATTCTCTGATCCATTCCTTCAGCAAACAAAATTATTGAGGGAAATGAAACTTTATTCCCACAGAAACAAAGGGCATATGACACAATAGAATCGATTTTCTTGTTATTTATTTTGTTGTAATAGTTTACTTATTGGAAACTGGCATTTTCTATCCAGTATATATCCACTTTCTCCAGCATAATGAAATTCCCTGTCATGGGCAGCAGGACTGCTTTTTAATTGGCTATAATTACATCATTTCTTTTATATTCCATAGTGACAGTAACAGCTCCTACATGGGCTGGTTCATGTAGTTAAGTCATTACCACACGACTTTTTAATGGAGCTGTCCTTGCTGTCTCCAGTGTTTGAGCACAAAAGAGGTAAAAGTAAATTGAAAGCTGTACAGATCATAATTTGCAGGTGTGTTCAAAAATATTTTAAAAATCTAAGAATTTATAATTAATTTGTGTGTAAATGAAAGAATTAAAATATCCCCTACAAAAAGTGTTTTATAAAACAGTCTCTGAGTAATTAAATGCCAGAGAGGACATACAGATTTTGCTGGGAAAAAAAAAATAAACCTATTTTTCATTTATGCCAAAATCTTGCAAACACTTGTCAATGAGGTCTATTTTTAGTAACTATCTGTATTTCTGGGCATCTGTCTCCAGTCTCTGTGGTGCTGTAATACCACCCAGTGGATTAGATCCTGTCAAAAGGAAAAAGAAAGGCAAAATTATCATTATTTTCTGGCCCCACAGTGACTTGTATTTCTCTGAGCCTTTGTTGAACAATTAAATTTCTGGTAATTAGAGTGGTTGTAATTTTTCAGGTTCGAAGGGTTTAGTGTTTATTAAGAGGTTGCCTTCTGTGTTGCAAGATGGTTGTCAGCATGGCTCCAGTCTGGGATTGCCACAGACATCATAACCAGGGACACGTTTTCTGCCTCTTGCCCCTTTTAACCCGAAGGAGGACATCAGATATGCGAGAGCTTCGGGTCTTTTTCAAGCTCTGCTGAGTCTGGATTTCCTCGACAACCTGAATAAGTAGGTACTGAATGAGTAGGTAGTGACATATTTTATGGCCACGCAAACCAGATCACCCCAAATCAGTATTCTCCCTCCTTAATGGAACTCGGTGCAAGGTCTGGGAATTTTGCCAGGCGCGTGAGGGGATTTCACAAGCCAGGGTGGGGGAGGACAAGGGTTTAACAAAAGGGAAGGAGATGGCAGGTTACATGATGTAATCGCTTCTCATATCATTTTTGACATAGTGGAAAAATTGGGTATATGAGCTCAAGGTGCCCTCAGGCATCTTGACTTGCCGGTGGTACTTGCTCAGCACATCAGCGACCTTGGCATTGTGACAGAACCACGTTTGTTCACGGATGAGTCGCTCTGGAGGAGTTTATCCAAATCCTAGGGCACAAAGGCACCTGGTTGTCTCCCCCTGACTGGCTTCCAAAGCTGATCGGTGCTCCACGGAATAGTTTGGTTTTGGCAGTCTGGCATTTTACTTTGGAAATCCAGCGGGTTGGGAAAGATCACATTGGTTCTAAAACTTGCTGTTGTCTGACTCAGCTAAGCTGGACTTTGGTGAGCAGAGATGTGAGAATTTAATGTTGGCTCCCTGTCCATGGGCCATGATGCCCTCTCAGAAAGTTTGGGAGGCTATTTAAAGTCAGTAAATGTCTGAGAAGGACATTTCAGGCTTTTGTCAAAAAACCCCCAAACTCTTCCACCTTTGACAACATATTGGAGTTGTCTCTGTAAGGAAAACACACATTGCTTGGTGAGAGGATGGGGACAATAATATGTATTAAGTGATCTAGAAGTGCCAAGAGTATATTCATAGGTATTTTACTGCTTTTCAATTTAATAGCTGTAAATTTGATTTTAGAACATCTGAATTTGTGGTTGTGCAAGCAGGTGGGATTCTGAGGTACAGTCAAAAACTTAGTTTTAAAAGTAGGATTAGTATTTTTCAAAGCCAGTTTTCTTTTTATATCTGAAGTGTTTTGAAACCTGATCACACTGTTGACAACTTTATCGCTGTGAAATTGTTACAAGATGTCTCTTTATATGACATTTAAAAAATACATGATGGTAGTATTTTCTATGTTATGCCACTAAAAGCAGAACTTTGTCATTTCAGTTTAGAAGTTCCAAAACAAGTTAACATCCTAAAAGTAGTTTAAAATTGTCCTTTCAGATGTGTTTCCCAAGGTTTTTTCTTACAATGAATTATATTATTTATGTCCGTTTTGCTAAAGTATTATTAATTTTGGTGACTGGTTATGATCTGATAACACTAGATATGTAATATCTGGAACATTAGTCTAAAAATATTTAGATACTAAAATACACCAACTTAGAATGCTAGTGGAAAAATAATTCTTGATGCTGGTGTAAAAGTGAATGTAAACAGTAAATACTCCTTTACTTCATAACAGATCTTCTCCATTAAGTGATAATATGTCCTGAATATAAGAAAAAAAACAAGGAAGAGAAAAGTGAGGTGCCCATTGGTCAATCCTTGAGGGATTCTTTAATCCCATGGTGGGATGGATCATAATCTCATCTCTGCTGGTGTCCTGCAGGGCGAGAGCCACAGTTGTAAAATGGTCTTTATGATTCTTCCAGCTGCTTTTTTTCAGGATTTGTGCAGGATTGCCCTGCCTGGTCTCTGCCTCTTCCAGTTCTGTATTTCCATTTCCTGTCCTGTATTTCCATTTCTTGCTCTCTATTTTCTCTAGTCACAGAGTCAGCCCAAGTGCTGGATAATGTTAAACACCTCATTAACATTCAGGAGAATTCCACAACACCCACCTAGGGATTCAACTCCAGGCCAGGAGTCACTGACAATACATTTTCTACAGTCTCCTTTCTTGCTACTCCCTTTGTTTGCATTGGCAGCTTCCAACTTCTCACGTTTCTGTTCTTTGAATATTATTCCCAGCATCCCAGGCTTTTGCCATGCATAATGCCATTCTCCACATCTCTGGGTTTTAGTATAAAAGAGTGTTTCTTGTGTCACAGTAGGCTTTTTAGCTCAGGAGTGAGTAAACTGCTTTTGGGGGGGAAAAAGGGTGTGAAGTTGAAGCAGCTGAAATCAAAGGCAAGAACAAGACATTTCAAGGTAGAGTAGGGGAAATACATGTAACCTTTGCAATAAAAGGATGAAACAGGTCTCAGAAGGCTGAGATGCTCTTGCTCAAGCATCCACAGTACTGGAGAAGAGATATCCAGGGAATGGTGTTTTTAAGTGGCTGAATTTAGTGCTGCATTTGGATTTTTCCAGTGGTCCTTGGTCAGATAAATATCTTTCTGCCTTTCCTTAGGCCGACATCCTAAGACATAGGTTTAGGTTGCTAGAAAGTGAGTCTCCTTCTCTTCTTATCCAGATGTCCGTGGATTTTCTCTTGACCATCTGTCACTGCCTTCTGAAATTCCCTCAATTTTACTCCTCCTTTGCCTTCCATTTAGATGTCAGCCCTGCAAGTGTGGCTTGTTGAGCAGTGAGGTGCCAATCTGCCAGGAATGCCAACATGGTGCTGGACCCTGTCTGGAGGCACAGTCTGACAGGAAAAGAGCCTGGGCATGGAGCAGGTAAATCTGGGAGTCTGCCAGATTCCTCCCAGCTACAGAACTGCATCTCAAAGACCAGTGTAGACAAAGGTAAGTGTTCTCCAGCTGTAATAACCAAACTGAGGGGGTAACTGAGGTGCTTTTACATAGCCAGTTGACTTTTGTGATTTTTTGTTTTTTCTCAATATCAGCAATAATAAAGTACCTTTTCCAGCTTTCCCCCATGGAATTAATTTAACTGGGGAATTTTTTCTTGCTGGATTGTAGTTTTCATGCATGATATCTGCCCAGATAAACCTATACTCAATAACAAATAAGTAAATTTTTATTGGGGTAATTGTCAATAGAGAGATTCCTGCATGGCAGTAATTTCAAAATTGCCTATTCCCCTCTGAGTCATGTCTGTGTGCCAGGTACTGTGCACATGCAGGGCCTGAATGTACCTGACTCACCTTGAGCACTGCTTTTGCTAATGAATTAAGAGTCCTATTCAATGGAATGATGTGATAAATTGCAGAATTGTCTGATTGTGATGGGTTCTCATCTCCACCTTCAGAAAATTATTCTCTCCTACTAAATTCTTGAAAATGTTGCAAATTTGAAGTAAGGAAGTTGAAGACTTATGATTTTATGTTTGCAGAACTTCCAAGCTCTGAGCAAGGATCAAAGGTGTGAACAGAAAAATTAACAGATTTTGTTCTGTGTATCTGGCCATTGAATGTTTAAATAGCTGGCAGAAATATTTTAGCCTTAACCTTTACTGTTCATTTTTCTTCAAAAGTATGCAGAATTGTCTGATTGTGATGGGTGTATAGAAAGATTTATTTCTATAGTATCTCTTGTTGAGCAGATCAGGAGACTCAGTGCATTACAAAAAAGCAAAAATGATTTCAAGGAAGTTCATACTGGAAACTTTCTGTCTTTTCTGTAGGCCTGATGTTTCCAAAACTTAGGAATATAGAGACTTTACTGATGTCATCAGCTCAGAAATTAATGATTTACGGGATCTTATCAGGCACACCATGAAAGGAAAAAAAAAATTTATATTCTCCAAATTAATTGGGAATATCTGTAGATTCTGGGACAAGTTCTGTTGGGGTGTGTCCACTGTAATGCTGTTGAATCAAATTTACTCTGGCTTTATACTAGAGTATAGGGAAACGCCTCATTATTCCGTTACTCTTTTGAGGAGACTATACTGAGCTACAGAGGTACAAAATGTGCCATACAGTGCAATTTCCTTTCCATCCTTAAGAAACATGGATTCTGAGGATGTTCCCCATGCAGGACACTCTAGAATGAGATCAGCTGAGAAGGTGTCAAAAGATATACCAAAAGAATCATAAAAAACCCCCAAAACAAACAAACAAAAAACTCCAATCAACCAACCAACCAAGAAGAACATGTTCAGTTTGCCTTTGAAAATAGAAACCTTACTAGGATTGGTGCATTAATTGCTCCACAGAAATCTTTCACCTTTGCTGTGAGTAGCTGCTTAACCATGTCTTATCCCAAACTATCTATTCATCATTGTCTATGGATTCCCCTAAGCCTCAACAAGAAGCAAAGGACATTAGTTTTTGCCACTCTTTGATCTGTGGATTACATGGGACATTGAGGCACATTCCTCTTCTGGATAGTGCTTCTGTGTAGGGATTCAGACAACTGGTGCACAGGCTGCTGAGCTACCAAGAGTTAAGCCCCCAAATGTGTTGTTAAAAAGCTGCTAGTGAGGCAGCAAAGGACCAGGTGACCTGAGAACCTGAAATGACCTGACTCCTGGAATGCTGGAAATAAAGGTGAGTAGTTGCAAAGAATCTTGTCCTGGCGGTTTCAACCCCCAATTGCAAATCTTTGGGTTCTAAATCTTTATAGAATCACTTGAGAAAACTGTCCAACTTGTCCTCGTTTTTTCACCCACACCAGCACTGGGTTTTCCTCTAAAACATCTCTTCAAGCAGGGCTCTTGCAACTTGCTAATTTTTCACTTTTCTACCTTTATTTTTGGTACCTTTGCTGTCTTCTCATCTTCATCTTGACCAGGACCATCTCCTCACTTCAGTGGATCCAAAAACAACAGATGGAACCTCAGTTTGACCCAGATGATGTACCAGAGCCAGGTAGCTCTGGTTTATTGTTCCCATGGCTCTTGGGCCTTTTGCTTTTGGCTATGTCTGACCACTTTGGGCCTTTTTTGGCTTCTGATCTTAGTCATAAGGCAGAGTCTCCCACTCTTGGGAATGAAAGCAGGATCATGGCTTGTTCTTTGACAGTGGAGATGGATAATGGGCACTTCAAGGCATTTTTTTCAATGCAAAACCAGCTGAGCTAACTGTTCCCATAAAAGGCCAATTGATTGCTGTAGGAATTATATTCACTCTGACAATGATAAAATGATTGCTTTAGTATCTGGCTGCGTAACCCACTTACAGCATGTGCACCAGTATTATGAGAATGTTTCAATTGTGAAAATCATTGAGATGTAAATGTCATGATTATAATTTATCTTCATTAAAAATTCCATCGGCAGAGGGAAAATTAATACATGTGCTGTATGGAGTCCCAGCTACTAAAAAGTAATATGTTACACTGAAAATAGGGACTTAGGAGTGTAACTACATCAGAAAATAACTCACATTGTGGTGATGTGACAGGTGGTTATCTCAAGGGCATTGCCAGAAATATTTTATTGGCTCTCAGTTCTAGTGTGGAGTGGTGGAACATTTCATTTTTCTCTAATAGCAATCTTAGCACCTCTTTCTCCCTCCCCGCCAACACGGACACCCAGCCAACAGAAGGGGCTGTCAGCATTGTGTTTTAGTGCTCAAAAATGATTGTATCACCTAAAACTGCCATCAGCTTCGAGCACAAAAACCAGCTCTGAATTTTATTAATGTCACTGGAAAGACTTCCATTAAATTCATTGATCGTCGACTCACATTATTTCTCCTGTAGTCGTTCATGGTTCTTTTATGTTTCATGTTTTCATTATTTTATTTACTTGCTGATTTATATGATGACTGAAAATTTTTCTTTTAAGTTCAACATATGTCAGCTCAATCTGGTGTTACATTTCTATCATAGATCCAGAATTGTCTGACAAAATATTTATTGGAAATTATATTTTTTTCTCCTACCCTAGATGAATTTAATCTACTGCCTTTTTATACATAACATTTTGGAGGCTTTCTTTCCTTTATTCATCGACTTTTTAATTTTCTTTTAACCCTAATCCAAATAAAAATTTTGATTTCTGCTGCTTTTTCATTTGACTCCTGTTTTTAATAAAATAAATTGTGTTTGGTTGGATCAAAATAAAATATTTTAATTGGAAAGCAGTGGGTGGCCATTGAATAGTTATAGATTGATGTTGATGAAGTAGAATATGTTCAATTTTGTCTTTTGATAGCATGTGAGCTCCTTGCCTGTGATTCTCCTATAGATGAAATGCTTCATCTCAGGGAATATTTTCTCTGCTGGATTTAAAAGAAAATGAAATGTTCATATTTCATGTTACTAGTTTTATAATTGTCAATTCTCTCTGTAAATACAGAGTAGCTATTGAATTTTTGTTACTATCTTATTTGCTTTTATGCTTTAAGAAGTTGTAATGGTTGTCCCAGGATGACCTTTTTTGATTGTCTGTCTTTCTACTCACACAATCATAGTATTTTTGCTGCCAGTGCACAGTCTGGACTTGCTGTCATGGTTGATGCCAAAGCTCTTTGATGTGGTAAAAGAAATTTTATTATTTGAGAAGTTAAAATTAATTGCCATATTCTAGATGTTAAGGAATTGAAATGTATAATTTTTCCTGAGTGCCTGAGTCCATTAAATATCTCATATTTTTGTCTGTCAGATATGTTTTTCTTCTCTTTTCATTCTTTAAAGTACAGTGGTGAGAAATGTCTTGGAACAGGAGAGGGAGCCCTTGGCCTGGCTATGAGGGAGGGAAGGGCATCACTTCCAGGGGTTGGGTGAGAAGGGCAGCTCCCCCTCTGCCCTGGAAAGATGAGGGGAGAGGGGTTATTTTTCCCTGCCATTCCATGCCTTAGCCACAGTTACCATAGTTTAGTCTTAGTTATAGTTTTCTGAAAGGATTGAGAGTGACTGACTGACTGACTGACTGACTGACTGAGAAAATGAAATAAAAACAAATAAGGGAAGGTTTGGAAAAGGATGAAGAAATGGGCTCAACATGTCGCAGTCCGACAGAAAAATGGAATTGTTCCCAAAGGCGACAAAACGTACTTGGAATTAATGTTGTGAAGAGCCTGGCGGTTATTTTTTTAAATTTTAATGAACAGAACTTTCTCATGTCTCTGCTGGTGGTGGTGCAGGTTTCACAGTTTCTGTGAGTGGTCTTAGAGCTGTCGCCTCCTCTTCCTGCATCCATATGTTCGAGGATACAGGTGCAAGAGCCTTTCTCACAGGCAGGCAAACAAAATCTGGTGACTGCTGGCATAAACTGGCAGGACTTTTTTCAGCTGAAAGCACAGTGGGAAGAAAGTTGCACAGAAAGGGTTCAGCTTCTCCATCAGGGCTGAAATGATCAGTGATCAAACACTTTGTGTGAGGCAAGTTCTCATTGACTTTCATCCAGCGGGTGGGGAAACATTTGTCTGAGTTTGGCTTGAAGTGATTGTGACTGTATTATTTCACGGTTAAATATTTTACTTTGACTAAAGGCTGTGGAGGTTCAGCAGGTTTCCATTAAAAATAGGAAAATACACAAAATAAGCACAGTAAAGTGTTTCCACTGTGTTCCAAGTAGAAGTTTTTGTTCAGAGTTAGATTTTGGGTACTTGTCGTATGTTGAGAGTTGAACTTTATCCTGAAACGAGAGTTGTCTTTTAGAACCAGAACTTTATAACCTCATAGGATCTCTTGAGTGTAAACAAAAAAACCACAACCCAACCCCTAAATATAAACTGCTACTATCTTCTCAGAAGGCTTCCCATGTGTTTTCCTAACAGGATATACAGTGAAAACCCACAATACTGATGGCATATAGGACAGATCCATGACTTTCATTTCCCACCACGGGAATGATGCTTGGAGTGAAAGGTTTCTGGTGAATAGTTAGAATCCTGAATAGTTAGACCTGAGGAACAGCTACATCCCAATTTGGTGGTGATTACACTCTGCTGAACAATAGAAAGAGGCTTTTGAAGCAGTGCCTTGTACACTTTGTGTCTCACACAGTGGAACAGTGTTCAGCTTGACCAACTCTTAGACTGTCTCAGATTTCAAGTACCTGGCATGTTGAAATGGTTAAGGTTTTGCTTTTGTCACCAAAGAAACAGTAGATGAACAGGATGATAATGAAAACAAGGTTTTAAAGTCTATTGGAATTTTAATACCATTATTAAATACATTTTTTTCATTTTCACCCACGTAGAGGGAGAAGGAAATCCACCAAAATCCAGTGAGTTACATGGCTGGAAACCTCTGGTAAATATTCCTTCATCCAAAATGTGAACTTTTAGACAGGATGTTCAAACACTAAAACATTCTGCAGCCAATCTCATGAATGGAACATGTACCAGAGATTTTGTCCAAGGGGCAGGTGAGGTAATGGTCATGTAACAATTTTTAATGGGGCAGAGGTTTCAGAAATAATACCGTGTTTTGGATGTGGCTCCCATTTTTATCCAGAAATTGTGGGAAAGGTGGCTGTCAAGTAAACCAAGATGAGAACATAAACGAAAGCTGCTGCTTCAGAAAATAAGAAAGCCAATATAAAATGTTTTAGAGGGACTCCTAATGATCTGCTTGATCTTTACAAAAAAGTCCCCAAGGATGCGCTTGTGCGGAGTCAAAAATACCACATCACTTTTAAGAATGTTGCTACTTTTGTTGATGTTTTCCTAAGGAGTGAATACTTCTTTTTCTGACACTCAGAGGACTGAAGTACCATTTTTAACTTAGTATAAATGCATATTATTAAAGCTTTAACAGCATATGGCAGCAAGTAATAACATCTGTGCCTCTCAGTCTTGTTCTTTCACAACATACTGGAGGCACATTTTCTTTTCAAAACGGTATCAGAAACACATAAAAGTCTGTTTGAAGGGAAAAACAGTCAAGAATATGAAGTGTCATCAGCAGTGATACCCAAATCTGGGGACTTTACTGCCTGTCCTTGAAAAGTGTTGCACACAAAGTGTGAGAGCAAAAGGTGGGACTGATTAAGGTTCAAGAGCCAAAACAAGCTCCTGGATCAAATCAATAAAAATTCCCAGGTTTAGAAACTTACTGGAAGTTTAGTAGAGCATCCCAGACCTAAAGGATGTTCCAAAAGTTGCTTTTCATCTCCTCATATGTTTAGTTGGATCCACCATCTGGACTCTGGGTTTTGTAGAAAGTTTCAGAGATCTGTAGACCGCAGACCCCACTTGAAAAATATGGTGTTTGACACCACCTGATGTGATGTGATGAGCATGTCCTGTGCCAGTCAGGAAGGAATTATAATTAGAGCAGGTGAGTTATTAGGTGTTCTTAAAAAAAAGAGCATAAAGAACTTCTCAAGTAAGAACCCATTAAAAAGCACTCAATGAGCTTTAGGTTCTTATTATGAACAGGTTAATTTTCCACTGATGTATAATGTAAAATAGGAAGAAAGCACAAATCAGAGCTGTTAAGCATATGCAAAATAGTGTAATTTTTGAAGCAGTTATAACAAAGTGGATGTTGTATAGCCTTTTCTGTTATTTTCCTTTGAGAAGTGGGCTACCTGCTTGTGCCAGATGTTATTATGGCATCTTGGTATGATTTCACATTAATTTGCAATATTACATTCAATTCTACGTGTGCCTGCATTGGATTAAAGCTTAATCACTCTGTAAAGGGAATGATCCAAACTGAACTCTTGTATAAATGTGCTCAGTTCCTTAGGCCAGTAGTCAAAACTAAGCCAATTTTTCCATCTGCATTTTGTCTACTTTCTGTTAAACCCCTGTATTTTGTCCTCACTCCTCTGTTATATTCTCCTAGAAGAAAAATTAATTGCTCAGAAAGTTCTAACCTTGCTCTGTGGAAGTTTAACCACTTACAATACAGCCTATAATTGCCTTTTTCATCATCATTTTTTTGTCATAAAGCCAATGGTTGAACTTGAATAAGGAAAAATGTAGATTTTAGAAATGGTGGACACTTTAGGAAAGTGAATTACCTTAGAGCTCATTTCTTGAAAAATGCTTTGAAGAATAAATAATTTACTGTCCTTCCAAAATGTAGCTTTTGGCAATGATCAGACCATAGCTGTTGCTGCCATGAAAAGAAGCTTCTATGAATTTTGAGTCAATAATATACTGTGATACTTGAAAAAGAATATTTTGATCAGTTTTGAGGCCTTAATCTCACTCTCAGGCAATTTGTGGAATTAAAATAATTCAAACATCCAAATTGATTGAGTAGCATTTTGCACTGTGGCTCACGGTGAATATATAATAATTTATTTTATACAAGAGTCCTGTAATGCTAAAGTTTCCCTGATGGCTTTTTGTACTGAAAAATGCCAAATAATCAGAAAATAGGCTAAATATGTAAAGGACTCATGAGCTTTCCCTGTATGCTGTGCAAGACACATTAATGCTTACAGATTTTTTTTTAATATTTAAAAGAACTAAGCTAATTTACATGTAGATTTGTTTGATCAAGCATCTTTTAAGTTATCATACTTCTGGCCACTATAATTATTACTATAACATTGATTTTCACAGCTTTCTCTGATTGAGAACTACTTAGAATTTTGTATTAATATTGAGAACACAATCATGTTGGAACTCATGATCTCGATTAATATTGAGAAGTGTTTGCATAGTAAATATCAGAACTGTGTGAGACTTTGAGGCAGGTGCAGAACTGGGAGAAAGAAAATTGATGTCTTCCTCAGAAAAGCAAAGTACAGGAGCTGTGGTTTGTGGAGCAATTGGCTTTATTTTACTTCTCATAGATGATAAGAGCCAACAGATATTTTTAGATAATGATCCATGTCAGACCAATCTGATTTCTTTATATAACAGAAGGTTTTGTGGGTGGAGTGCAAACCTTTTTGATGCAGTTAATATGACATTTAAAAAAAAAATGCTGAATAATCATTGATTAGCAAACCACACTAGAGTACTATAAATGGATGAGAAGAAATGTTTCCTGATCCCATCCAGCCACAAAAACACCACTGAGCAAGGCAGGGCGGTCTGGGCAGAATTACCTACCTGTGCAAATAGGAAACACCACCTAAACCTCCCCTCTGTCAGAGACTCTGCAGTACAGAAATGGTCTGGTTTGTACCATGTAAACTAAATGTCAGGCAACTGTGTTAAAGTCTGCAAGAAGGGGCCAACACAGTGTCCTCAGAATGTAATAATCTCATTTTGAAAAGGCTTTACATAAGCACAGATAGATTTGTGATTAAACTTATTCAGTTCCACACACAGGTCTCAGATCGTGTCCAATTTTGAGCACTTCATTTCAAGATGAACAAGGTAGGAAATGTAGCATGGAGGAGGAGCATCAGATTCTAGGAAATGATTTCATATTTTGCATTTTGTTTGTTGTTTCCAATCAAAGGGTGCAGAGAGGCACAGTAAGACTTGTTAAGTGTGTAAAACAGTCATACAGAAAAGAGAATATAAATCTACATAGATAGACAAGATGTAATTGGCTTAAGTTGCAGACAAAAAAATTTGGATTAAACTTGGAGGAAAAAGGCAGTAAGACAATGCAAGAGATTGCTCAGGGTGTTTGTAAAGTCATCCCCAGAAGGTCAGATGATGGTGGATGGGCAGCAAGTGTCTGTCATTGCAGATGAAGCTAAAGTGGTCCTTCCTTTGGGCATGAGGAGCAGACCAGATGACCTCTGAGTGCCCTCCCTCCTTGAGTTCTATGACTACATGCAAAATGTGTCTAAGACCTTAAAATAAAACCCCCTGAATGCTTATTAACATGACAGTGGTTGTTAACATTAACTAGACTTAATGAGGCCTCCTGTCCCTTCCTGCAGAATGACCAGGGAAGGATCCAAGCGCCGGCAGCGCTCGCTCTGTTTACCAAGAGGAGAAAGATGATCTTGTCATCTTCACAGGGTGTGATTCTGTTGGAAAACAAAGTGTTTAAGGAAAACTAGATGTCAAATTGACATTTAATTTTAAATTAATACCCCTGCAAAACATAGCATAGTGTATTTTGGGGTAATAAACAGGAAAAGTGAAGTTCAAACGTTGTGTTTTTTGACTTGGATTGTGATTCAATGGGACAGGAGCTGAGAGTAACAGAGGGAGTATTTGAATCATGTCATATGTCTTAATCAGAGAATCAGGAAATGCTTTGGGTTGGAAGGGACCTTAAATCTCATCTCATTCCACACCCTGCCATAGGCAGGGACACCTTCCACTATCCCAGGTGACTCCAACCTGCCCTTGGACTTTTCCAGGGATGGGGCAGCCACAGCTTCTCTGGACAAACTGTGCCAGGGCCTCCCCACCCTCATAGGGAAGGATTTATTCCCAATATCCCACCTAACCCTTCCCTCTGGCAGTGGAACAGAGCAGCAGCAGCTTGAAATGTGCATCTCAGCACTTCCAAATTTGACCCCATGGAAGTCTCCACACCTTAGCATTCATGTCTGTATTTACTTATATATTTCTTTGTTCTGTTTGTATTTATTTTGAATTTTAAAAAAGACCACACTTGCTTTGCTGATAACGGTGCCTTTAAGACTCTGCAAAGCAAATGGGCTAAAGCAGATTGGGGAGTCTGTCTGTTGTCTGGATGAGCATCTTGATTTTTCAAAGATTTTTTTACAGCAGGAGGGATTTGCCAGACACCATCCATGCCAAGGAGAATAGGATAAATCTCTGTAGTGAGCCCATTGTCTGGGTATCATTCTGATTGCTGCAGGCTTGACATAATATGTGAGAATTAAGAAATTTTAAAATACCAGAAAATTTCTGGCCTTTATTCAAACATCAAATCCACTCAAAATAAAGCATCTGTCTTCTGACAGTCATGATAGAACTTTCTATCAACCTCTCCAAACAATACCTTTTTTAAAAGAACTTCTTTTAATTTACACCTGTGAGTACTCAGGAAAAGAATTCTTAAAGAAAGTCTGTTTGCTTTCCCCTTTCATAGGAAATATTAGGTGATGCTTTATGTCATGATTGTTTTATTACTTCAAAAATAATTTTGTGTTGACTTCATCAAGTAACATTCTAAAAGGATGACACCTATCCTCAAGAAAACATGTGGATTTAAGGAAAAAGAAACATTCTGTTGAATATTTTAATCAACCCGTCAAATTCCATGGCAGAAACCTCATCCTCATTTATTTCAGAAGTTTAATATTTACTATAAAAATATAATAGCATATAATATTAGTACAATAGTATAATGACCCCTTTATCCCCCATTGGAAAATATTGTTCTTATCCACATCATAATTTCTGAAAAATATATGATGTCTTCATTTTTTGTTTTAGTTTTCTCATGATGATGCACAAATACAGTAAAAATGCATCTGGATATTAGATGGACTCAGTCTTCTCTCCTACATTTGCCTGTTTCCACAATATTGTGAAACCTCAAATATAGTAAAGGCTGCATGAAACTGAGACTCAGTTTTCCTCTCTGAATCTTAGTTTTCTCACCTTGATAAAAATATTTGTGTTCTTTGTGAAGCAAAGAAGGGTATGGAAAAATGCTACAGAAAAAGCCTATTTTTTCTTATTTAGCTTTTACACTTATATTACAACTGAAATATTATGATTAAAATATAAACATTATGTTTTATTATGATTCTTTTCCTTGGTAAGTATAATCTGTTTCTGTCCCTATATGCTAAATATGAATATGTTTTGTTGCAATTTACCATATTTTAGAAGTTTCTTGTGCTTACCCTGAACACCAAAGTGTATTTTCTTAGGCAATATGTGTTACTTTTACTCATAGTTGCAGCTACTAAAGGTAACTGTGACACAGCACTTTCCTTCTCCTTTGAGAAAATGAAATCGTGTAATGGATCCTCTCTGCTAAAGGAACAATTTTCTCTACAAGCAAATTTATAAATTTTCTTTTCATACTTATATAGCAAAGTCAGATGTCTTTTCTTTTTAAAGAATAATCTGCCTGAAAAGAGCCAATACATGAGTTACACAATACCAGAATTTCATGCCAAAATGTTGAAAAATATGAATCGACTTAGTGTGAGACTTTGAGACTTGTTTTAAAGTACCTTTACATGGTATAAAGGGACCTTAACACAGCTGAAAGCAGGGCTTTGATCTCAATAAGCTCATACTTCCCTAATAAGAAGTCATTCCTTATATAATTCAAAAGAATTAACAGTGCAGTAGCAAAGATATTTTATGAGAGTCAGAAAGAACCAATATTTCACTGCAAGGAGCTGGAGGGAAAATGCTTCATATTGTGTAAAAGTATGAAAAGGGAAATGTTTCAATGAGGCATCACAGGGGAAACCTCCCTGAGCCCATATAATCCCAAAAGGTCTTTAGGAAGAGAAAAGAGGGAAAGGTATATTAGAAAAGACAGAAGAAGGATAATGATGTCCTGAGATTTAGACCAAAACGTTAAGGAGAGTCTTTGGAAAGGGATTCTTGTGGTGATTCACAATTTAAAAGCCCAATGCTGCCTAAAACATAAGGAAAATGGAAACAAAAAGGGGAAAAACCCCAAGATCCTGTTGCATCATAGGGAAGGATTACTGAAATGGCAGGTTATTACTCCCCACTCTGTCATCCAGTTCATCAGAGAACAGAGTGAGCCTCTGCAACGACTAATAATCAGAAATAAAACTGCACTAATGGTATTTGTGCTGTAAAAATTACCAAGTCCCCAAAAGAACAACAAAAGAATCCATGCAAGTTGTCACGTTGAGAAAGTTATTATTTCTGCCTAAGTGATAAGAAGTAAATAAAATGAAATTAAAACTGTGAGCAAATGTTGCTGCCCTTGAGATTAGGATAATTCTGTGGTACAACATAATAAGGGACAAGAAATACACATCAGTGCTGGAAAAGCACCAAGACCCCCCCAAATTCCCTTTTAGGACTCACTGACATCAATGGCAGGCACAAAACTCCCTGACTTGAGTGTCTGTGTCCTCGTGGAAGAAAGGAAAGTTCTTTTTCTCGTTTCTTCTATTAACGAGGTGTGTGTGTTCTGTGAAGTTGTGTCATCTTCCTCCCACGTTTTTCAAGCCACTGTTTAGAGCAGAGAATCACTCACAGGCTGTTTCTTCCTGTGCATTTACAAAATACTTGGGAAAATAGTAGGTTTTTGTCATATCAGAATAATAATCACTTGCAGATTATTCTCTTAAGCTGAAATCCTAAATAAGCACTATGGGTTTTGGCCTAATTATCCAATTCTCCCTCTACTGTAGTCAGCAAAATCTTTGACTCTCTCTGTTTGTGGAATGCAGGGATTTCCCTGGGCAGATAAAATGTATCTGATTTTGGTTTTATGTTAAACTGGCAACTGATTTTTTTTCCTACTAAAAATAGATTCTACTAAAAATAAATCAAAATTTCAGGGAAATTAGTAATTAGGAAAATTAGTAATTTCATTCTCTAAGGTTTGTATTTTAGTTATTTTCAATAGATGAAATGCTAAAGAGAAACCCCACTGATTTCACACTTGTTTACACAATGGCTTATTTTTATTATGTTGATATCACATGATGTCCATGTGTAAGTTCAACATTGAATTCAGATGTGTTGTAGAAACATTTTCTGATTTTTACCCATTTTAAATCCAGTTTTTTCCCCTGCTTGATGCATTTCCTCTGGTTGATATCTGAATGAATATAACTCAGTAGAAGTTTGCTGTGTCTTTTCTTTGTAGCAATTCACGGGGAAGGTCCCCAGTATCAGACCAGTGTATGTCCAAAACTAATTCTGATTGAGTTTAGATGTAGTTAATAAATTTTATTTATTTGAACAACATACTGGATTTATTTCCCAAGACTTTGAACACAGATCAAAATAAGGTGCTTTTAAGTCAATATAAATCAAAGCCTGGTCAGAAATGTTAATACACTACCTGTGACATTGGTAACAATTCTATCAAAAATTCCTTTAGATATCAAAAGAAGACAATTTCTTCCTGAGTAGATTTCTGGGTGATACACATAAATTTGATGCAAGTTCCTCTATATATCATTATCATGCAGGATATTATAAAATTGAAATGAAAATTTGGTCCTGAAGTTGTTCACACCCACAGTGGATCAGTCAGTTACTGTTTTGAGGAAAACAAATTAAACTGCTGTATTTTCAACAAGTGTATCTCTTACTATCTTATGAGGTAATGGGAAAAATCCATTAGGAGCATAAGGATGTATTTTTCAGTTATGTTACAAAGGAAAATAATTTATTAAGGAAAATTCTTGTTGGAATCATAAATAAAATGTTTATTTTCAGTGGCACTTCATATCTTGGCCACTTGGGGTTTATATTTGGTGTATTGCAGGAGAATGATTGATAAAATTGTGGGGGGAAAAAAGGAGGAGGAAATAGCAATTTAAATTAAGATTAATAATGTAGAAGGCTTTTTCCAAACCATATTTGAAGAGTCAGTAACTGTGTCTTCAAAGAGCATTCAGGAGAAAGTATTACTGTGGAGTGATGTGTGCTAATTCTTGCACGCTCTGTTATTTGAGCAGAATAATCAGATTTTTGAGCTGGTTTTATTATTTTTAGTCAGTTTACTTGTTTTTTCTCTCTTCTGTGTAAACTGTGTTCAAAGGCTACATGGGTTTTAACTTACTTTGGTGGGAAGAGTTGTATATATTTAGTAATTTCCCTCTTATCAGAAAGAATTTGGATCCCTATACTTTTACTCCTTGAAATCTTTTGGACTTTCTTGGATTAGAATCTTGTGTTTGCCCATCCAGGAAATGTTAAAAATATCGTGCAGGTACCAATTCTGCAGAACAATTTCTAGCAATATTTTCACCTATGGCAATCTAGCAGCAAAAAATACATCCTGTTTATTCTGTAGGTTTATAGAAATGTTGGATTTTGCAGAGCTGTGCTGTGACAAGGAACAAGTCATTGGAAATCCCATTGCTCTGAAGTCATGGGCTGCATAAGGCTGGATAAGTAACTCAGCCTTGAGGTACCTGTCTACTAACAAGGGTCCCAAATTGTTTATTCCTGGTTCTCTAAAATAATTAGTAGCTGGACTTGTGCAATTGTTTCTCCAGCTATACAATGTAAAAATTAATACCTACCATATGGGGATACAGGGAGGTTAATTCATTAATATTTATGCAGCACTTTTAGACATTTTTATAGAAGTGGCTATAAAAATGCTTATATAGATGAGGCTGTAAAAATGTGAAATTGTATTCCTGCTACTTATAAATTTTTTGGCAGTAATGACACACACCTTGTTTTCAGTATTGGCTCCATTCTTTTATTCAAAGATAATTTTAATCCAGCCTTAGCCACCTAAAATTTAGGTGTGTGGTCTAAACCAGTAATTGCTATTCCTGCTAAAGGAGGAAATCTAATCTAATCCACAAATCTAATCTTGATGCTTAATGTTTAGATTCTGAACATTGTTTTGAGATAAATCTGCTCTTTCCAGTAGAAATGGCCGGTAACCATCATGGCTCTGACTCTCTTCTGTGGTTCTGCAGGTTGCTGATGTTTTCGGAACGAAACTGCTCTATCCAACAGTTTGGCATCATCTTCCCCACAAGTTTCTGGTTGGCTGTGAAGGATTTTCTCCTCTTCTTTTTATTTATTTTTTAAAGCAATACTAATTCTTAGAAACAGAACTAAAAATGCCTTTATTACCTAGGTAATAGAAATATGTATAATTTCATATAAATTCATGTGTAGAATACATGAATGTAATGCTGTGTATAGAATACATGAATGTATGGCTGTTTAGCCTTCATATTCTTCAAATATAATCTGTGTTGTGCAGTTATGCTTGTTTCTACAGGCTGGAACTTGCCTGTGTAGAGATGGAAGGATGCATTTTCTTCCATAAAACCAGAGGAAATTTTAATACATATCTGAGAGTGCCAAAAATATTGAACCTCTTAGCTGTCACACTCATTACTTTAACACTTTATAGTGCAGCCATTTGCCACTAAAAGTTTGGTTCTAAATCTCTGAATCAGGGAACACAGGGGGTGAATTCTATTCATGGCCTAGATAACAGGTATTTTCAATAGCTTGCACTCAGCAGTACTGAAGAATTCGTTGAAATACGTATAGTTCCAGGAGAATTTTCCTTCTGTTCATTCACAAAATAACTCATCTCTCACAGAATTTAAGAGTATCATTGAGTAGAATACAAGAGGTGAATATGAGTTATAATCATCCTGAAAGAATAGCAAGCTCTTTTTTTGTAAAAAAAAATCTGACATTATAAAGTTGACTGGTATCTATCTCATAAATAAGGTACCTACTCTTACATTTTCCTGCAGCAGGTTCCTAAGATGTGTGAGGTAGAACTGGTGTAAACTGAAGAGCTGTTCAATAAGCAATTCTAAGACATAATAACTAGTGATTTACTTCTTGGAGGATTCCATTTTCGAGTATGGTAATGACATAACTGTAATGAACCATGTCTTCCTGTTATGAAAAAGAATCAAGCCCAGTTGTTGCACAGACCTCCTGTGTATCTTGTCTGACAGCACTTGCTTTTTTTCCAGATGCAGGATTTGCCTGTAGAGAAATGGCAAAGCTTATCTCCAGCCTCAGTGTTGTAATGTGATAAACATGTTTTCCTTTATGCACGGTAGACATAACTGCATTCCTGCTCTTAGTTTGTTCCAAAAGAAATTCTGGCTTTGTAGGAATCCCGTGTCCTTCAGAAGTCACTAAGCCTTTTCCATAAAAAAGCCACCTGTCCATCTGTTCTGCTGCACTCTGGACCTCTGCTAGGTGAGCACAACCTGTGTGGTGAGTAAGTCACATTCCCAGATGTATTTATGATTGATCAGGATAAGGATTTCCAGCCTTTCTTCTTTCCTTTGTGAAATGTTGTTTATATGATGAACCCCTGGCAGAAGCTGGGGAGAGCATTTTCCGAAGAGGAAGCCAAAAGTAAACCAGAAAATTCCTGTATGTCATACATATGCCTTCAGTTTGACTTGTTATTTTAATACAAGGCAAATTTTTCTTTCAGAAACTTTTAATTTCTTGGAAAGCAAAATGTTTGTTTTCTTTCTGTCATGAAGTTTTGGTCTTTAATTAACTTTCTTTCTATAAAGGGTTGATGCCTGAGATACCAGACAGAAAGCCTGTGTAAGCATATAATGGCTGAGGGCACACCTGCCATCTGAGGTAATCTTTACATCTATACCAGAAAAAAAATTATGTTCTCATGAATAAATATTATTTGGTTACTATATGAAAAATGATTTCTAATGGGAGCAAAGTTGAAAACTATAACTCTCTCATACAGCTGTTATTCACCCAATGAAAATCCTGCAGAAAATGTATTTCTTGGTTATTGAAAAAGTTCATTAAGGTGTCCAATATCTGATACTATTTTCTATTAGGAAACACAATTACCTGCCCAAATAATTTAGACCTCTATATAAAGGGGTTAATTTACTTTTACTCTCATTCAGAAGTTATGCACCTTCAGTAAAAATGTCATAAATAAACAGGAGTGTGTCCAACACTTGAAATTACACTGAAGTCAAAAGAAAAAATATAAATTAACCAATTCTAAAAGGAGGATCAGTGAGTCGACTGAATCAACAAAAACTGGTGAGACAATATATGGAGAAAATTACTTTCCTTAAAATGAATTCAAGATAAGAGAACAATTTAAGAGACTGAAATACCTTATAGATATTGGGCCAAGACATAATTTAAATGTTGGCCTTCTCCAAAATTCTGAAAATATTTTCTTCAGTCTTCTGGGAAGATAGATTTTCTAGAGCATAAAATGTGAATGAAGATTTGATCTGAATCCAGACTCTTTTAAAATTAAAAAGTGGGGTTTTTTTCCTATTAGGTAAAAGTATGTGATCAAGACAAATGATAATTAACCACTAATCAATGTTTGTGTCCTAAAGGTAAGAATATTGAGATTCCCACATTTCTGTCTCTTCCCTGGAGTAGCTCATGAGGCCAGGCCTGGCTGGTCCTGTTTAGGCTTGAGGTACTTTTGTCATGAATTCACTTTGATTGAATTAATGACCTTTTGTGATCAGTTTAATAAATATGGAGCATATTGGGAATTGTTTTGGGCCAAAACAACAACTTTTTAGTCCTGTCACAATGTATTTCCAGCACATGTATTCCAGATCTGTATTGAAGGCTTTGTTCTGGATATTTGGCTCTAAGTGTTGAGAATAACCCATCTCCTGTGCATTGATTGAACACAGTGAATAACGTTTTATACCAATACTATTAAATATTTCTAACAGATTGATTAATACAGGAAATATCCATGAATTATTTAGTGTTCAATGAAAAAATATTGAAAGTGAATACATTTAGATTATCGAGTTTGATCATCTAATTGTAATTTTATCATCAATCATGATTGACTGTGGTCAATTCATGAGCTGAAAACACAGTGATATTGTAACCAAATACATTATTCCTGTAGATTTTATTTTTTCTTTTGCCATATGCCACAAATAATAATCCTTCATTTTCTCTAAAATTAAAACATGTACTGCTGAAAAATAATGAGCACATTGGTTATGTACTGACAGGAGACCAGTGCTCTGTGGGGACAGAAGTGGAGTCTCTCATTACTGATTGCAACTATTCACATGTCTTGATGAAGGCACCAACAAAGGTTGCCAAGGGTACTTGAATTAGTCTTTTATATTGATAAATACAGCAAAAGAGACTCTTGTATATGAAAATATTCACCAGGTGGCACAGCAGCTTTGCTTATACTAACAGAAAACTTTGGGAGTAGGTTGTGGCTAATTTAACTTCTGTGGTCCTCAGAAAGTAAGGCCTTTGTTACACTGAAATTTGCTTTCATAGTGCAAACTTGTAGCATTCCAGTGGCTTTTTTCCCTTTTATTTCCTTCCTTCCCTCTCTGTTGCATTATTCTGAACAGTATTTTTTGCTGGTTTCTAACCTACAAGTTCAGAAGAACATCTGCTCTCAAACTCTGGGCTGAACAATGGGCTTCAAATTTAGTTCTTTAGAATTCTTGAAATATTGAGTGATCTTTTCCTTTGTTTCTTGAATTCAGTAGTCATTCCTGTTCCTTGAACAGGTATATCTTTATTTCTCTCTATACATAAACCCACCCTTATATACATGGATATATAGACCAACCACCAGAACTATATTTAACTAAACCAGGTTTGGGACTAGATTTTTTTGGGAAAAGGCCATAATTTATGGCACTTTTGCCAGAGGTATTTAGCAGTTTTTACCAACTGTTGAAGCCACCTGTCCCATTTTGGTGGCACATTTTTATATGAAAAGCAATGTGGCAATTCAAAGGAAAGCTGACAGGCTGCAACTGGGGCTTGGCTTTGCTTTTCAGAGAGAATCCAAAGTAAAAAGCTGCATCTCTTATGACATAATAAACTTCCTATTGCAGCCTTAGTATATCCAGGTGTTTATATTATGCTAATTATACATAAGCCAAACTATCTTATGGCAGGGAATTAAGCAGCAAAATTAAAGGGGAAGTTGAAAGATTTCTTATTGAAGTGTTGTTTTGGAATCCACTGTGTATGAAAAGTCTTGATGTAGCTCTGGAAGATTTTTAAAAGCTATAGAGTCACTGTAGACCTCTAAAGAATATCATCATGTAATAGCTTGTTATTATATTTAATAATAATAATAATAAATTAATAATTATATTTAATGACCAGGTTAGGGATCATCCTTTAGTAATCTCTCTTTTCTGTTGGGTTAAGTAATAATGTTCTTCCCATCCTGCCATGTATCAATAATACACAGAACACTGACCATGTAGTAATATATGTTTATACATACATATGTCTGCATACGTATAAAATTATATTTTAAAAATAAATAACTGGCATTTACACACTGATTGACACATAGAGCATGATTTGTCCCAGATTTTATTGCTTTTAGTCCGGGTTGGACTAGCAAATATCAAAAAGTGTATGCCCAGGGCAACTGGTGTGTTTTGATCCACCATTTTTTAATAGGATGTTTGGAATTTCATCACAATTTCTTTGTGTTCTGAATCCATTGGATCATATAAAGTGGTGGCTGACGTTATATTGCTCCATTTTCTCAAGCACATCTTTGTAAAAGCAACTGCAAGGGATGATTATAAATACCCAGATTACAGATGGCTGGAATCTGTCAGTTCCCAGATGACAGGAATCATTTAGTTTGGGTTCGTATTCATCACTGCTTCATATTTAGAGTTCAGTGTTCTAGTCTCTGGAAATTCAGTGTCTGGAAATTTTAATTTGAAGCTTTTACCTGGAAAAGAACATCTGCAACTTTCTTTGAGTTCTATCAATTTCTCTGTTAGACTTTCTGTCCTACTCCCTCTCTCTGTGACTTCAGTGTTAATTTTGCCTCGAAGAAAGCCCCATATCTTATGATTATTTGGTTCTGATTAATTTTCTCAAATTGCTGAGCCAGTTCCTCCATTTCCAGCTGTGATGGAGAATCTGTAACAGGTAATGCTGTAGGATGACCTACTTTCAATTTCTAGCTATAGAAGCAGGAGAAAAGGATTAAAAATGTCAGCAGCAAGGGTGACATTTGTTTGGGTGGATTGAAAAATGCAACTTTTGCAAGCACAGGGACTCTGCTCTGTTGAGAACTCTCAGGACCTGTCCTGTGTATTCCCCAGGGCAGTTTATAAATACAAGCACTGCCCTTTTTCTCTTGGAGGCTTCCTCTGTGTTTCATTCCTACTGTCCAATAAGAATTTAAGAACTAAGCTGGAATTGTATGTAAATTGTGAATATATGTTGAGAAAACCGAATTGAAAACAAGAATCCTACACTTCCATCTAACAATAAATATCTCTGTTCTCCATCCATTTTAAGCAAACCACCCCTTCCCTCTACCAGTTACTCTGTTAAAATAGTCATTCTCTAAACTGTCTTTAACTAACAGGTTAACACATATGGGAGTTTGGAAATATGTAAAATATTTTGTCTTAGAGAGCGTAAAAATAAATTAATAAATGATAGAATGGAATAGAAATACTATTTCCCACTAGGGAGCAGCAATATTAGCAAGGAGAGTTTCCAACCTCTCTACCCCCAATTATATTCTCAAATATAATGGGGGATGGTGGCCGTGGAAATAGTTCAGATGGCTCAAGTGTGCTGAGCTGGCTTTTTGAAGTGATGAATTGCTAACAGCCATAAACAACTGAGCACAGGCTTAGAGCCAGCAAATGTTTGAAATTTGAAATGGAGAGCACACAGGGTCTTCCATGGGAGGGAAAGGAGGAAACCTTTCCAGGGGAAAAATTGTTCAACACCTGTACACTGCAGTGTGCTTTGTACATCTGCCTGGAATGCCAAGGATTGGCCATTCCAATAAATAAGATGCTGAGCAAATGAACCATTCAGCTCATCAGTTTGGTAGTTCATACATTTCTCTGTTCCTTTTTAGGCAGTAAAAAAATGCTGCTTGAGATGATTGTGTAATTAAGCAAAATTGTTTTCCATAAGATCTAAAAGGAAAATAGGTTGGCTTCCCACCTGCTCCTTCTGAACAACTCTGCACATCTTATTAAACCCTTTCTCATTTAAATGCAAATATGATGTAGTAGAAGATGCTGACAGGTTTTGCTCTTGAACAATGAGCATCTCTTTTTCTAACCTGTGTATTGAGCTCAAGAACATGTGAACTTTAAGGCTTCAAAAATCATCCCAGTACACAAACCACTTCTGTTACTCAACACTGTTCTGTATGAATGTCTTATGGGATTTATTTTGTCTTGGCTTTATTTTGCCTTCACTTATGCATGAAGGATGTTCTTAATTTCTCCAAAAGGAAAAAAACAAAACAAACAGTTAGTTTATTGAGTTGATATTACTGTACTGGAAATTAAAGTCTGAACACTTAATAGCTCTGAGGTAAGACTGACATTGATTTCTCAGTCAGACTGACTACACCAAGATTGTATCAGTGGCTTCAAAGCAGTGGTAAAAGTAAATTAAGTGACTGGCTTCTAATCATCTCAGATGACTGGTAATGATTCCCTACGTTTATGACTTTTTACTATAAAATTGATCTATAAATACAGGTTGCAGCAGTTTATTATTATCATGCCTTAGGATACATTCCTGTGTTTAGCTTTCAGAGTCCAATCACTGTATTTGTGGTTTCTCTAATGCTTTGATATTAATACCAGAGCTTTTGTGTTTTAGTTAATCCTTCCTTAACTTTGAAAAGAAAACAAAAGGATGAAGCAGAAAGACTACACTTGTACAAATAATTTCTTCTTTTGATATAAAACTGATACCTTTTACTCTCAAAAAGGAACCCATCTGTTGTGATAATGAATGTAATGGGAAAGGGTTTTAATTATGACTGGCATAACCATCAGCCACAGACTTGCTGTCAGAGCTGACTAAAATGAGTATATAAAAAAATCTGCTACCCCACATAAATAGGAATGTTTAGGAATTACAGCTTGTTAATTACCTCTTTATTAAATCTCATCCTTTTCAAAGAGCAATATTGTCGTTGCAGAGGTGCAAACACTGATGGTGTTGGAAAAAGGATTGAAGAGTGTTTCATATTTGCATACATTTGATGCCCGTGTGAAGAAAATCTATTATCTTCTTAGAAATTGCATTTATCGGCTTAGCTTTGTATTATACTGTTCTATGAAATTATGTATATCTGTATCACACACAAATTTTCTCACACTTATCTCAAAACCTCATCCATCTTGTCTTGTGCTCTAATCAGACAAATCAATTGTTCTCCAGCCAAACATGATATCAAATATTGTTAAATGCATTGAGTATATGAAAAAAAATCATACATGAAAAGAAAATTTTCACTAACTTAATTCTGAGATATTTTTCTCTTAACCACTTTAATTAAATGTGTTGTTTCTGTATGTCATTGTGGCTTTTAGATATACATACATATGCATAAAAGATAGAAAATAATACATGCATAATTGTCCCATTGAAAGAACTATATCACTTGTTAATTAGACAGAAGGCCATTTTAACAAATCTTGACTTCCCAGGATGTTTAAATTTTCTTTAGTGCAATTCTTCACTAAATTTAATAAAGCAGCAAATCACTGTTCATCTGAATGAGCATAAACAAGCCTATTATACATTATAATGTATGTTTGTTTTTTTTGAATTTGTTTTTCTTCCAAAACAGAACTGCCAGAACCCTCAAATCCTGAATGTCTCACTGGGGGGAGGACAAAGAACATTTGAAAAATAGTGTCATTGACTTTAAGAGGTGACCCTTAAGAAGTGAGTTGAAGTATTTCACAATGTAAGGCACAATGTAATGGCCAGTCTGTCTCACCAATTTTTTTTTTTCAATCTCTATTTCCTTTTTTCTCATCAATTGCACCCAGAACCAGAAAAAACTTATAGTCAGAGCCTCATCCAACTTCTACTGAGGAAGAATATCTCCCTCTTGTTAAGGCTGCATCAGTAAAATCAGAAATGCAAATATTCCAGGTGCTTAAAATGTATGAGGAGATCACACAGAATTTGTAATGAAGCTATTGTGAGTTTTGTCCTGTGAACCTTAAACTGCATCAGGAATTTATCATTATGATGCCTGCCTTTTCAAGAGCTGAGAGTGTTCTGCATGTATTAACCTGCTTTTGCTCCAAGTGGACAAGTTTTTTTCTAGGAGAAACTCCTTTTGCCAAGTTACACTTAAAAGTGAAGGAGTACCCCGATATATTTGGTATATTTGCAAGATACCATCTTGAAAAGAAAACACAGATAATTAAATGTTCACAAACTGTAGTGCAATTAGAAGACTTTGATGAAAGATGTGATTTAAGTAACACAAGTTTTAATAGCAAAAAGAGCAGTTCTCCACTCAAATGCATATTAATCATCACAGTATGTGTGCTTTGTCAGCTGCTGCTAAACTGATTATTCCTTTTTCTTTGGTTCACTCTGAACAAACATCTATTCCCAAATGCCACCCATAGCATTGAGTGGAAAGAATGAGTCCTTCTGGAGTCTGACAGAATGGCATCCTGTAAGCACAGAGAGCAGAACCAGTACTTAGAGCAGCAGTACCTTTTCTTGAAAAACAATTTCTAGTGGCAAAAAGCTGAATAATGCTTGGGGCCAGTAGACAACGTGGAGAAATTCAAGATCACAATGATTGCATCTGAGTGCAGACTTTCAAAATTCTCCCTTTCCACCCAGTAGCCAATAAATATCTATGTATGTATGTATGTATGTATGTATCTATCTAATCTATCTCTCTATCTATCTAATCTATCTCTCTATCTAATCTCTATCTATCTATCATCTATCATCTATCTATCTATCTATCTATCTATCTATCTATCTATCTATCTATCTATCTATCTATCTATCTATCTATCTATCTATCTATCTCTCATCTATCTATCTATCTATCTACTTGTGAAACGTGTTAAAAAATAAAATTAAAGGATTTTTGCTCTTCCTGGTATTCCAGCACCAGTTGTAGAGCAGGTTGGCTTTGTAAGAAGGAACATCCTCACTAAGGCTGGGGCTCAAGAGTTGGTGTGTAGTTGTGTGTTGCTGCACTGAAATGCTCTTTGCCAAAAAACTTGTCTTAGACCACCAAGTTGGAACAGAAACAACACAGACCTGACCCGTGGATCTTTTTTCTCCCAAATCTTGACTGTTTGGCTGCTGTGCTTTTTCATTTAGACAAGCAGTGAGGTTCCATTTTGTCCAACACCATCATGTGTCTACGAGGCAAATTTCAAAGTCATCTACAGGCAATTCCCTAAAAATGATATTTTTTTCCCCTCTACACAGTTTTACACATTTTCTGAAATTGGATTTTCCTTCTCATTTTCTTATGAGCTGTTCAAAGGCCTGTTTTGAATTAACACCTCAGTCACTAGTATGTGTTTGAAAGTAAATGTTCCATAGAAATGGGAAAAAAAGTTTATTAACCTCTCATAACAAGTGAATTGTGCTAGATCTGGGGGTTATATTGTAGCCATTACACTATATTAGAGAACAGCCTTAGCTGTGGGGAACAGGCACAGACATCTGCAGTCTCATACAAGTAACAGAATTAAACACAATGGGAACATAGAGAAACTGGTAAAAATTATGCTGTTGGATGGCTCAGTGAAACTAAATGTTGCATAACATGTTTTTTGTTTTTGCAGCACTTTAACATTCAAATTAATTAAAGAATCTTCCAGAATGAGGTGAAGTGTTGCTTTGGAAATATATTGCTTTATGAAGCTGTAATGGGCAAGTCAGCATACTTCTGTAAAATCAGTTTGTAACTTGCACCAATTAGAGTTGCTATGCTCTAAATGATTTTTTAGAGTTTCTAATTTCTAAAAGCCATTTTTAAATCATAGAATCATCAATGCTTTTGCAGACAGATGCAGTAGCACACCATTGAAGCACATTTCAGTCGGTTATCAAAGGTTAAAAAGAAAGAGACGATGGAATTTCACACTGATTTTCCTTTTCGATTCACAGTGGAAAGAAGGAATCTTGTTTTAGTCTAAACATCAGAAGGAAAGACATTAAAGTCACCACATAGCATCAGATCTGTCACTGATGCAAACATCCATCAGCAAAAGATTGGACTACAAACTTTAAGGTGGGCTGATTTCTGAGAGAGTTTATATGCACGTGCATAATGGAGCTGTAGTTCAGAAAATATTGACTCAAGCTCCACAAGGAACAGCTCAAGTCACAGCAGCTGTTTGGCACCTTTTAAGGACAGACACTAAAGCAAATATAGGAATCACATCACTTCAATTTTGCTTGGACTGGGGGATCATCTCACCCATGTGATTTTGTGACAACGAGGAAATAATTTGTAGCCTTCACGAAGGAAGATTCTTTGCTATTTGAGGTTGCCAAAGATCCTTCAATTTGCTGAAATAAGGATATTTTACACCAACTGGACATCAACTCTCATGTTCTTATGACATCTTCACCCCATCCGAGGTGGGGCACATGTAGGGAAAAATGTAATAAGAATAGAAGCTACAGTGTGAGGTCTGGATCCACAGATGGTTTCTCACTTCAGGTAATTGTAAGAGCTCAGTAAAAAGAGGCTTGTCCTATAAAAAATCAAGAGGGAAAGTGGCATTCATAAGCATTTCGACATGATTTATTCAAGCATTCTTAATTGACTACCCACAAATATTGTGTAAGGAAGCAGAAAAGGAAAGGCCAGTTGGTCTGAAATATGCCCAGAGGAATCTGTGTAAGCATGAAAGATTTGCACTGCATTGGAATTAAGGGAATTTATGACTTACTCTTTAAATACTTTTTTTCCTCTTTGTTTTTTTTTTTATAATTTTTTTTTTTTTTTTTTTTTTTTTTTTTTTTTTTTTTTTTTTTTAAGATGTGTGTAAAGTATTTAACAGCATTTCCTTGATATTAACTCTAGGGTTTTTTTGCAGTTAAGACATTAAGGACAGATTAGAACTTCTCAAGGGGAGTGTGATGGCCAGCACTGAACCTGGAGTTCCTTTTGGTTTGCAAACTACCATTATATTAAAAAGCTGAATTGACTAACTGAATGATGAACTTTAGAGAACATTGTAAATTTTTTGTTCACATAAAGGAGCTTTCACTTGGCATTCAAGATGCTTTTCATAAACTCCTCACTGGGAATAATGACCCCTTTCCTGGAGGTCTCTGCCAACAGGTATAAGAACTCTGCTCAGCCAACCAGGGTCAACTCCACGTTCAAACTGTTGAGAATGTGAACATTGACTTGCTGTGTGGGGTCTTCTTACTAAGGGTGTTGTAAAAGTTAAGCTGAGAATTGCCACACTTGAGTGACAGAAGCCTTAGGGAAATTTTATCTCCCTAGACATGTAAAATGTAGATATCTACATCCAAACTGCTCATCATGGGCTCCTTTCATTGACTGATAGAGAGGCTCATCAATATGAAATCGATTGCCCTCAGAATGTTTATTTTCCTCTACTGACTCTGAGGAAGGGCTTGGATGGCTGGGTCAGATGTAGCACCCACAGCTTAGACTCCTAAGCAGAATCACACCTTCAGCCTCGTGGAACTTCAGCTTTGTAAAATTCTGATTCCGTGTTTTAGTCTGAATTATGTTGTTTTTATTTGTTGCTTAAATAATTATTTGTTAAAATATTGTCCTCATCCACATATGATAATTTCAGTAGAATTATGGTTCCATACTGTCCTGTATTTTGTTTTTACTGCTCTAGACCTGTTACCTGAAAGACATATGACCAATTCTTCATCCACTGTAAGCTCATTAGCATGACAAAAGGCAAGAACAAGACCTTCCAGGGCATCACAGCCATGGAAGAGAAATTGAGCTTTTGCCTTGTTTCTGAGTATTTTCAAATACATTTGGATTTCCAGGATGAGGAAAGTAGGAGCTGTTTTCTCAGAACTTCTTGCAGTCAGACTTTTTGTTTGATATCCTTTCCTATCTTCACTTGCTGATTTGACTGATGCCATTCAGAAGACCACATAAGGATTGGTGTAAAGTTTTGAAATACTTTACATTAATGCTAGTGCTTGCAATAATGCATCAAATAGACCTTAGCTCAAGCAAAGATCCTCATTTCACTCTTCTGAGAAATGGCATCACAAAATACAGACCTCTCAGTCTTTTTAAGTGAAGGAATTAATTGAGTCACTTTTTTTCCTCTCGATGTCTCTCACTAGTAGTGTGTCATTCAGGAATGAGATGGGAGAGTGCTGCTCATCCATTCTCAGCCCAACAGCTGCCTGGGATCTCTTCTACTTAATGTCCTTTTAGTAAATATTTATTTCAGTCTTTCTTAATAAAATTGGTTGTGACACTTTCAAGGGTGCTCGAGCTCTGTGTCCTACTGTTGTAGCTCATGTTCATGAGGTAAAAGAAGCCTCTCTCCCTCTGTCATTGACACTGCTCCACTGCTATCCTGGGTGGACTGAACATGGAGATAGGGAGTGTTTTGGACTTGGTAAATATTGTGCATGGCTCTACTCAGGTCTCAGGGCAGTGGAGTTACCCAGCAAGCAGCTCACTACCCCTGAATCTTAATTCCTATTTGATCACCAGTTGTTGAGTTGGTGATTGTGAGATTTGGTGAGCTTCCAGAAGATCTTCTCATACCCCCTAACACTGTTGGGAATGCTCCACAAAGCTATGAGGTGATATTCCTCAAAACTGATGTGTGGGGGTGAATGTGTTAAAGCAAACTGCATTTTATGAGCTGTTCACTTGCAATCTATGTCATGCACAAACCAGCCCAGCTGTGGCCTCAGTAGGGTTCCCTTTCTACCATGAAAGGTTTGACTTGCCGTGGATTTCTTTGGCAACATTGCAGACACCATCACTAGCAGAGAATCAATGACATAAACCTAGAGAAGATGTGCTGTTTGTTTGTGTTCCAGAGCCATTACTCTCATAACTGCAATTCTTTTTTCTTTTTTCACAGGTACTGTTTCTAAAAATGACTCTTGAAAACCCTGATTAAACCCCTCTCATGCAACTCCTTTGAAAAGAAAACCCAACCCACAGAATCCATGAGGACACCTCAGAGTTGTTGCTTTCCTAATGAGCTGGGATTACAAGTCTTCAGGGGTAAAGCATGAGGACAAAATGTCTTGAAAGCAGAGGCCATGTGGGTGAAATTGAAAATAATTTATGTATGTGAGAGCATGTACCATGTGAGGTTGTATAATCCCAGAATTACAGATCAAATGCAAGAAGAAAAACTATACTGTAGTGAATAGTCATGCTGTATTGTATGGTAAATATAAAAAAGACTAAAACATCCAATTTTTTAATTCATTTTTCTAGTCTACTTACCAATGTTTTTTCCATTTGCTCCCTAATCAATGTCTAGTGGCATTTATCTTCATTTACTTAAACTGGCTGAACAAGGGACATTGCTCATCCTAATCTTTTTGGCAATCTCTGTTTGACATTGTTCATTATTGTCTGCCTTTCATCGTGTCACTGTTTCGAAGTGACACTGTTTATCTTTGCTCACCACGCTTTTATCTGCTGATTGTTGTCTAAAATCATTAGTCTTGGGTCAATCCTGCCCACTTGGCAATCACTGGCTGACAGGGTTCACTTCTGGTGGGTCAGTTGTCATCGTCCAGGGCTTAAAGGAGTGGCAAAAGCTTCCTTGAATCTTTCAGAAATTTAAATTGAAAGGCCAGAACCACTAAAGGGCTCATGTGCCATCAAAAAGTGAGAAGCTGAGGCCCTAGTTATGATTTGAGGTTGCAAACAGCTAATTAATTTGCTAATTGGAGATTGGTATAATCAAATCAAGCCAAAAACACCCTGTACCTTTTACCAAACAGGAGAATTTCGAACATAAAGATTTGGGTTTTTTTTCTCTCTGGACTTTCAATGTTTTATATATTTTTCATGAGAAGACTGTATGTCTAAGTGGGATCTTATTTTAAACTGACAGAAAAAAGTCAAGGTTTTTCCTCAAAAATCTACAGTCTAGAATGTAATTTCCTTTTACATTTAAAAAAGGTTTTCAGGACTTTAATATCAGTTTTTTGTTTTGCTGTTTTTCTTTTGGTTTTAATTATTTTGGCAACTACTTTAGTTTTTCCAGCTTAGAGATCGAATGATGTCAACACCTCAGAAAAAGCCTTGATTTAGGAGAGTTCAGACAGGATTTTGTACCTTCAAAGTAATTTCAAATTTGGTTTCAGTGATGTCTGTTGTTGGATGAGAAAGACCTGGAGGCCAATTTGAGAAATGTCCTTGTTTTATTACAGAAGAGATAAAAATTATATATAACTGATCATATGGAGTTTAAACAAATTGCATATGCAGGTTAAAAACACCTGCTGCCAGTCTTCTTTGGAAATTATTCCAAATCCAAGCCAGAACCCTGAAATATTTAACTACAACCAGAAAGGTGCTAAATGTGGGTAAATCCGTAGTTTGAAGGTTGAGCTCTGTCTTGGCAAGGAAACAATTGCACCCATAGTTAAAACTCTGAGCCTTTTGTGCTATTTCCATATGTATAACTGAGATTTCCTGGTTGGCATCCAGTTTTCTCTCTCGGAATTGTGAGCGAAGTGCTAAATGAAGTAGCTCCAAAATCTCGGAGCTGTAAATTGTATCTTGTCTCTGTAGAACAAAGACTGGCTGACCTCCATTTCTTGGAGGTTGCTCAGAAGATGAAGTTGATGACAAGTCACAAAGGCTGAGCTGAGCTATGTTAACAGCTCTGTGTATCTTTAAACCATGACAAATAGTGTCAACTACTTCATCTTAGCTGCACTGTGAAGTAAAATAAGTTTTCTTCCATTTGATGTGGAATAAAACAGAGCACAGTCATCCGTTGTTGAGGAGCTTCTGTGAGTTATCCTTTCAAAAGGTGACGTGACGATTTGAGCTTTATTATTACTTGCTTGAGGATTGTTATTTAACACGAAATAATATCTGTGTCATGGCTTGAACACTCTGTACAATTTTTTTGCCATATTTTTTTCTTTAGTATCCTTGAAATATAGGTCAAAATTTCACCTTTAGAACTAAAAGGACATTTCTGGGGAGGCAGGGAAGGGGTTTGTATAGTTTATACTGGCGATGGAATTGTATTTTATGCATGTCATTCTAATTATAAATAAGCAGACTTGGAAGAGCTAAAAATAATGAACAGACATAATTGCATTTCAAGTCACAGAATCACAGAATATTCTGAGTTGGAAAGGGCCCACAAATGTCAGTTGCCATTTCATATCTACAGTTATATACAGTTCATGATGTTGATTTGTTCTATAACTAACTCTGAACAGTTGGTAGACTATTTAGAACGTTTGAGACACCAAAAACTTTGTTTCTCTTAAAAGAGAAAAATAAAATTGTGACGATCTGCATATACAAATGTGTCCAAATCTTTTTAACCAGCCTCTAATTTAATTCAAGAGAAGAAGCTTTTTATTGAAAGTAAGAATGCAAATTTCTTTTCCAGTATAATGCTCTCTGATTTAACTCAGGGTTATTCAGTTATACTTTTATTTATGTTTGAACAGGTAATACAGTGATTTTAGAGACAGTCCAGACTAATGCAAATGATGGAGAATGAATGTATTTGGTTTGCATATATTGATTTTAAGGTAGGCAACACATCTCTTGAGCCAGTCTGTCGTTTCTACCAGAACCTGACTGTTTGCTACAAGAATTCCCAGTGATGCAGACACTAGTCCTCCATCTGGTGGTTCAACGTTAGCTAAATCATTATTTTAATTCCTGAAATAACTGGGAGATACACCTTCAATTACTGTATTTATGCATAGTAGTAAGTATATTCTCACATTCTTGCAGGCAGCAAATGTATAGAAGATGTAAGAAAAAAAAATTATTTAAATGTCAGAAAACGATCAGCAAGTTGAACACAATTTCAGGGAATACCTTTGGAGAACATTAATCAGTAAGTTGGTCTTTGTGACAGATGCAGTCATATGAGATAAGGAAAAAAAAGGTTACATTGGTTGATATTTTATGTCCTTTACACTATGAAGTGCACTAAAGGTTATTGAATAGCAAATACCTCAATGTCCACAAAGTAAAGTGTCAGGAACTCTGGGCTCATCACAGAATAAACTTTATCCTTTTATAATCTTATTCAGTTCCCACCTCATTTTAAAAGCTTCTTCTCTCCAGCAAAGATTAAGTTCACACCTGTAAATGGCTTGAGATAGTCTACAGTTCAGAAACAAGGTTGTCTGGATTTCCTGATTCTAAAAATCTTTACAGGTGAGAATGTTTGGAGGGGAGACACACACTGGAGCGTTAATCCTTTGTGTAGGTGGCCAACTGAGTGGTCAGAACAATCTGTGTTTTATAATGAACAACACAGGCAATTAAAAGACTCTGTGACCCGACACTGCCATGGGGTTCCCTTGTACCACCTGAGCAATCCCAGCTTAGGTGACACAAGCCCAGCAAAAGATGGAGAGGGACTTTTTACAAGACAGGACAAGGGGGAATGGATTCAGACTGGAAGAGAATAGGTTTAGATTTGATGCTAGAAAAAAATTCTTTCCTGTGACAGGGAGTTGTGACCCTGGCACAGGTTGCCCAGAGAATCTGTGGCTGCCCCATCCCTGGAAGTGTCCAAGGGTCGTTTGGATGGGGCTTGGAGCAACCTGGAATGGTGGAAAATGTCTCTGCCCACGGCAGGATGTGGAATGAACCCAACCCAAACCATACCATGATTCTATGATTCAGCCTCTTTGCTCTGTCTTCTTAGTGGTAAAATCAGAAGAGTTGGTGAGACTTGTTGATCACCAGGGAATCAGGTAATTCTCCTACAAGAGTGAGTCCTCCTCTGTCAGGCTTAATATTTGTGATAGATTCAATGTCTTCCATTGCACCCCCAGCAATATTTTATGTTGTTTTCTCACCATTTTTAATCAATGGCCTCCTCAGAAGGCTGTGTTGTGTTCAGCTGCCACTCCAGGTACTGCTACTGTCCCTGGATTACTCCAACACTTTGATCTGTCATTGGAGGTAAGTGCACAGCATGGTTGGAACTATCAGGAATGATGTTCGCAGTCTCTCAAGGCAGGAGGAAACATCACTTTATTCAGCAGAACAACAAAAGCAGGTCGCCATGCTAGTTTTGCTTTTATGTCACATTAGCTGTTTCCCTTCACTAGTACACTCCACGTTTCCTTGAATAAATATCCTTCAAGTGTGAGCAGTAGCATTTTTCTTCACTTAGATGAAGTTCAGTTTTGTCAGTGTGGAAGTTGCTGATGTACACACAAGCCCATTTCTTTTTTAAAACACTCTGATATACAGACTTTGGGTGTGCTGAGTGCCACAAAAGGCCTTGCATTCTCTTGGACAGTCATGGTTTCTCCTGACAATCCCATGACTCTGCCTGTGAGAAACAGTGTAAAAAATAGTGTGTATGGGAATAACCAAGAGATAACTTAAAACATTATTTTTCATTGCTTGGAGACTCTGTAACCAGGAGATGTTTCTTTCACAAGCAATGGAGATTTCTTCACATCTGATCCAGGGGAAGGTGCCCCTGCCCATGGGAGGGGGGTCAGAAGGAGATGGTCTTTATGGTCCCCTCCAACCCAAACCATTCCATGATTCTATGATTCTAAGACTGGTATCCTATAATACAACTTAGATATTTATACTCTGATTGAACACATACACTTGTGTTGACACAAGGATGTTACTGAAGTGAGCAGACGATTGTTTTAAATGATGAAAAAGTTTGGTTCTTCCATTTCTGTGTATAAAATTAGTATTTGATCCCAAACCTCTGCTTTTGACTTGCCTTGATTTACACCCAACTAAAGAAACCTTTAAGTTATGTAAAAAAAAATAAATTAAAATGTTCATTTTTCAAAAACATGAATCATGACAGACAATTTTATCAGGATATAAAGAAATTCAGGCAGTTTTTTACAGTAGTTCTGTGACGGGTTTTAATTCTGTATCATGATAATAATTCTCTGTCTTCTATTTCTTTTCAGAAACATTATTTTTCCTTTCCTTTTTTAATTTTTTTCTTCCTTTTGTTACTATTACAGAATCTGCATGACTGTGTAATATTGTTGCCATAGTGAACATTGTCTGATATCAAGGGGCTGACAATCAGGAGGAGTTATGAAACTAAATGATTTGCTGTTCATATCATTCATCAAAACAATTATTAATAGGGAAACATGATGGGATGTGCTGGAATTTTGATGTCAACACAAAAATAACTCTGTCCCTTTGTTTTAAACTAAAAATGGTTTTGTGTTGCAACTGTGTGTGTATATATATATATATATATATATATGTATGTATAAAATGAAGAAAAGCATATTTTTTAACATTTCTTTTACAGTATTCTCAGATTCCCTTCCTAACTGTGTCCATGCTGTCACAATGCTCTCGTTAAAGTGTATAAGTGATAGTCTAATTAGCAGACAGCACTAGGCCACTTATGTCAATTGACATTTATTAGCTGAGGGAAGGCAGGAGAGACAGAGAAGGTTTTCATCCCCCTGGGGACTCAGCCAGCCACAGTCCATCTCTTATCTGGGCACAATAGGCAACAGGGAGGGACAAGGAGGATTTAGTTGAGGTGCTTAATTTTGAGTACCTCCACTGAAATAGTCCAGCTACCTGTGGGTATAATTTTGAAGCTTTTTTTTTTTTTTTCCTTCCATAAAAAGATTGACTGAAGTAGCTGTGCCTTAAAAACTCATCCTGTGGAGGGGAGACTTTCCAGGATCTCAGTCTCTTTTCTGGAAAAGTGAAATCTACTAATTTTCATTCAACTTTGCAACTTACAGTACCTTTCCATTAAATAATATATGCTGTATTTAAGAGGGGTTACAGCTATTGCAGGAGAGAAAACTAATTCTAGTCTCACTTCTCATCCTGTGTGATTATTCAATACATAAAAAAACAGCCTATGTGGTCTGTATTACTATTGGTAACTTAGGCAGAAGGAACATAAAGAGTGCAGGAAAAAAACACCGAAAAAGGGGTTATTTTCTTTCTGCCTTCCCTAAAAATAATACACCTGCAGCCTTCAGAGTCTTTGAAGTTTCCATATTTTAATGATGTTCCTGCAGCTTATTCACTGTAATGTTACCCAGAGCCCATGATTATAAATGTTAGTTGGACTCCATTCTCGAGTTACTGATTAGAAGTTAATTTTTTAATAAAGTGGAAATATTAAGCTCTGATGTTGACAGATCTTAGCCCTCAGTTTGACTGTGCATACAGTAACATTTTCTTTGGCTGTGTTTGATCAGGTCACTTTAGGGCCTTGAAACAATCAATATCACACTGCGTTTAAAATTATCTTTTAAGGGACACGAAGTATTCAGGTGGAAAAAAAATAAATCTCAAGAGATCAGCATGAAACTAATAAGATTTACTAATAGCTTTTGCTTTTGTAATTTGCAGGAAAACCAAAGAGTAGACTCTGGATAGCTGGATTCTTAATTGGATATTGATCTAAACAAATATTCTCTGTCTAAGTACCTGTTAAAATCAGTTACTGCCTTTTGTTGGGACACATTATATTTATCCCTATTTCTATACAAGTGGTGCTGCTGCTCGAAGTTATATAAAGATGCATTAGCAGTACACTTTTAATAGACCTATTAAATTCACTTTGCTTTGATTTACTTAGTATTTGAGTGCAGGCTGAGTGTTGTATACAGCTGTAGAAAGAGAAGTAGTGAAAATAATGTAATTATCACCATTTATGCTACTATTTATTTTGTTAATTTGCATGGAACTGTGGTTTATGGAACATTTGTGCTGTATCCACTTTTAAACTTGCCTTATATGTGTCTTAATACTATTTACCCTCAGCTTTGCTGAAAGATTCTGCTTTCAGTGGCATTTTCTAGGTTTGATTTTGCTTCCTTTCTTGTTTTCCCTATTGTAGGGAGAAAACACAGCATTTTTCCAGAAGTTATATTACTCTTTTTCCAGACACTCTTTTCAAATGAAAAGAGTATAATCATAGAGAGCTGTGAAATGCAGACAGAACATACCAGAGAACTTCCCCCCTCCCTTGACAGGTTTCTTAACAATTACAGGAACAAACAAAAATCAAAGCTCAAAAGCTGTTGAATTAAATAAAGTGCGTACTACAAAGATGAAAAGAATATGATGATAAATACAAATATTTGTGGATTTGGCTCTTTACAGTAAAAAAAAAAAAAGATTCTTGATGATTTTATGTTATACTTGGATTTTAGAGCATTGGCAGGTGGTCTCCTGGCTGTTCTGTGTGGACCAGAACAAAGTTCTCGGTGTTCACAGAAAACAGGCTTTGAATTCACTCATTGCTATGTAGAATAAAGACTAAATGGGAGAAAGGAGATATAATGGAACCCAAAATATGAGCACAGGCAGGACGTTACATTAATATCCAAATTTAAATGGTTGTAAGTAAGAAAACATCTCTCCTTTCATAAATGAGACTTCCCTGGAACTTGTAAGGAGAGAATTTTTGATACCAAAGAAAGAATCAGAACAAAAATATTTTGGAGTTCTAGGTCCATCTGCTGGTAAAATTATTCTTTTGATATTTTATAGGGCAAGCATTCAAGAACTGCAGTCAACTTCCTTCCCCATGTAAATAGTCAGCATTACTAAAGCACTGAAATTATGTGAGTCCACAGCAGCAGAAATTTTGATTGACAATATTTGAAGAATTTTATCTCTCCTGAACCAGCTTTGGTATGAACAGATTTTCTTATCAACCATTCCTAAGGAAAATTTCCAAAGTTTTCAGAAGCCATGACCCATCAGAAGTAGAGCCCCACTTCCATGCAGTGGAGGTTTGCAGGGATATGTTGCAGTAGTCAAAAAAGCAGCATGAGGAAGAAATCCTTCCTGCTGTTTCCAATCATGTGTTTGGCTCAATGCCTGGCTTCAGGAGTGACTTACTCTCTAGGAAGAATTCTTCTGTCTTTCTCCTGGTTTCAGCTGGGATAGAGTTAATTTATTCTATTGTTGTCATTGTTGTTGGTTTTAATAATACTGTTGATATTATTATCAATAATAATATTAACATCATAATTGTTTAACTACTTTTACTAACATTACTATTATAATTTTATTACTATTATGAACATTGCAATTATTATTAGATTTACTTCATTTCAGTTATTAAACTGTTCTTATCTCAACCCTCAAGTTTTACCTTTATCTAATTCTCTACATCCCATGGAGGAGAGTGGGAGTGAGTGAGCCAGAGGTTGTTTCCTGGGGTTTAGCCATGGGAGGCAGAAGAAGGCTTTTGTGTTTCTCTTAGAGCCATTTTTCAAATTTTGATTTTTGTTTTGAAGCTGTTTCAAGTTGAATGACTCAAGTGAAAATGCTAAGTCTGCTCTGCAACTTCCTTGGAAATATGCAGGAGCAACTCAGATGAACAAGGGAATGCACAGGAGACATGAATATCATCTGGTACAGAAATCAGCTGGATGTGAAGAGACTGAAAAACATTACAGCCTGTTTAGGTAAGTGCATGAGTCGTCTTTTATTTTTGAGAAAGGTAAATGTACTTACAAAGCTCCCAGGTCTGCTCTGCTGAGACCCCACCTGCAGAGCTGCCTCCAGCTCTGGGATCCCTGATGTCAGGATGGTCCATGGGCTGGAGCTCCTCTGCTCTGGGGACAGGCTGGGAGAGGTGAGGGTCTTCAGCTGGAGAAGAGAAGGATCCAGGGAGACCTCGGAGCACCTTCCAGAGCCTAAAGAGCTGGAGAGGGACTTTGAACAAGGGCCTGGAGAGACAGGACAAGTGGAATGTTTTCCCACTGCTAGAGAGCAGGGTTAGATTGGATATTAGGCAGAAATTCTTGGCTATGAGGGTGATGAGGCCTTGGCACAGGTTTCTCAGAGAAGCTGTGGCTGCCCCATCCCATCCCTGGAAGAGTCCAAGGGCAGGTTGGAGCCACCTGGGATAGTGGGAGGTGTCCCTGCCCATGGTAGGAGGTAGAATGAGATGAGCTTTAAGGTCCTTTCCAATCCAGTCCTTTCCACAAATCTCTGTGTTCTAATTCAGAAAGCATCAAGCCTATCTGATTTATCTTCAGAAATTTTAGAGAGCAAGTGAAACTCGGGAAACTTGAAAGTTTAAAAGAATGCTTTGTTCATTTGTGTGTTCAGCTCTTTCAAAGTCTCCTCTTTGCTGTTCTAAGTCATTATTTTATTGAATGTCTGTGTCACATACAAAGAATTTTGCACAAACACTCTTGCATAGACCCTCAGGTCACACTGCCATTATTTAAATGTCTCTGGTCAAGGCATCACAACTGATCGTTGTGACTAATTTTTGATTTCATCATTGAAGCTGTCATAATAACTCAACATAGAAATCAAACAAAGTCGACATCATTTCCAGTTAAAACACAAATAAAAATTAGAAGGATCTTGTAACTTTGGAGAGGAAATTAATTTTTAAAAGTCAGCTGAAAGTACTACACAGATGAAGGCTGAGCAGGACTCGTGCCTTTGCAGAGTTGGATCAGGAGACCCGAGGGATTTCCTTGCTTCTATTTAATAATGAAAAATGTTTCTTGAGTGAAGACACTGTTCTCCAATCATACATCAAGGAATCTGTACATGCTTTGATGAGCTTCGTCTTCATGATTGGATGATCCCAATTACCAGGTATGTAAGCACAAACAAATGGAAAATAGAGCAAAAAAATCCTCCCCTATTTATCTATATAAATATATATTCACTGTTGGAATTTACATGCTTAAGACTAATGAACTTAAATAGGAGATATAGCTCAGGAGAAAACTGAGCCATAGATGACAAGTTTAGACCGATTCCCTTCTAAGGAAAGGAAATTCTCACAAATTTTAACATAATTTTTGGTTTACACCAACTTATGGAGTCATGTCTAGGAATAACCACAGTGTTAATTCCTGTGTTCAGGAGGTTATAAGATGCCATTTAATCAGGATCATGCAAGAAGACAGTTTATCTTGACTTTGATAGATTGCCCTCTGCAGCCATTTAAGAATAAAAGCATGAACAGAATATATCTATGAAAATTTCATCTCAAAACAAGGAAAATATATTAAAAAATACTCTCAGATGACATATATTTTTATATATTATTTATAAGTTAAACAATAACTGTAAATTATATCCATGTTACAAATCTAATTTGACAAATTAAATATATACAGTAATTAAAATAGTTGTTAGTCTTGGTTCAGAGCACAGAAATGATTTGTATTAGCTTTAACAATTATTAGGCTGAAGGAGAATGGAAAGCTTTATATGAGGAATTGAAAAAGCAAACTTCTGAAACTCTTCTTTCTGTAAGTGGCCAACAGCAACTCACACGAAGAATTAAAAGTTGCTCTAAATAAAAGAATTAATTGATACTGCCATGAAATTTTGCTGTGTTTATCATCACTATTACTCACATCTTTTATTTCATGTTTTCAGTTTAGTTGTTATTATGGAAACTTATGATCATAAAAATTCTTCTAAAGCTATTTAAAGCTTAAATGCACCTCTGAATTATGCCCACGTTCTATAGAAAAGCTTTGTTGCATATCCTGAGTTCATTGCTTATTATCCCAGTATTAGACTGGGGAACACTCTTGATTGTCTCATTTCACAAAAAATGCAAACTAAATATTCATGACATTGATAGCTGTCTATGGGAAGTCTTGCCATTTTAAATGTGCTTTTTGGTTTCATTCCTTCCAGTGGAACATTAAAATTCATGAATATCTGTGTAAACAGAAAGTTTCCTTTCATCATTCATTAAAAATAACAAAATGCACCCAAACAGCTGAAAATCTAATAGCACATCAATTTTTCAAATGCATTTATACATATTTTTACAAATACATTCCATGAGTGGTTTTGGTTAGCATCTATATAGACGTAGTTTTGCTTTTATTAAATGCAGAGATCAGCTGAATACTGAAATACAGAGGAATAAAATGAACAGTAAAGACAAATGAGAAGATAAATTCATTAATGAAATGAGTTTGAGAGTTTAATTACTGATTATTTTTTCTTTTCATGAGTTAAGCCTTCCAGGAACTGTCTTGAAAACGTTCTCCTGGCAAGCCTTTAATGCTGTTTTCTGCTGACCTTGATAAGAGACACATAACACGATTTATTCTGGATCCAAACTGATATCCTATACATAAGTTGGACAAACACTTAATGGCCTTCACAGAGTTCCTACAAACATCCCCTCCCAGGTGACATTTGTTTTAGGAGTTCACAAAGCAAAGGGAATTAAAATACCACCACTGGTGCTGAGAGCAGGAGTCTGAAGAGCTTTTTCTCTCCAGGGATTTGTAGGAAGTAAATTTTTTCCGTAACTGCTGTCTTTGACACTGGATGCTTCTGTCTGCTCTTCTCTTTCATGGGCTGTAATTGTATTCCTGCTTTCACGGGAAGCCATGGAACAGGTAGGAATTGTTTTGGAAACTGTGACACTGACTAGATGGAAAATTCACAGGGGAGAGAAAAGGTTGTTGCATTTCTCTTATGGCCAAGAGAGTATTAACTTTCCTTTAATAATTATCAACAGCAGTTAGTGTAGGAAGAAATGTCTGATCAACTAAGTGGGAGTTTTATGTGACTTTAGGGGAACATGAAGTGGTGCTGAGTGCTTTTTGAAAATCCCATTCCTAAGGAGTCAGGGTTTGCCTTTTCAGAATGAGTAAATACTTGTATTTATCTTCTATCTCTGTTGCTAAATTACTTTCTTCCCAGTTATAGCTCCAATTTCCTCTGAATCCAGGCCAGAATTTTAATATATAAATAAATATAATGAGGTGTAACTGGTATTTAAGGCTCCTCTAAGGAAACATTTCATAGCTCAGTATGCCAGACACATGTTATTTGAATTCTTTCAATTTTCCACAGCCCAGAGTGACAGAATCCCAGAATAACACCATTATGCTGATTTCTGGATAATTCTTGGTCAAGCTGTGCTTTTTGTCACATGAAGTTAATCTGTTCAGAATCCATCTCTGGTTCGTGTGTGCCCACAAATCCAGAAGCTCCTTCTTTTGAGGGGCTTTAGTAGGCAGCTGGTGTGACTATATTGGAGGGAAGTCAAGCATTCCAGATCCCTGGCTGTCTCATTCCACTCCACAGAACAGGTACAAGTGCAGATTAAAGCCACAACATCATTGGTAACGGGAGTGCTACATGAAATCCACTGTGTGCAATGGTTGTGCTAATCAAATGAATGACTTGGAGTTTAAAATCCTCAATCCAGAAATTCAATTAATTTCAGGGAAATCCTATTTTGAAATACAAGAACTTTGCTCATCAGCTGTCACCTTGTGAAACTTCAGTATCTCACGCCTGGTAGAATGAGTTTTGTGTACAGACACAGCATGAAAAATCTTGGCTTAAGGAGGGTGTTTGTAATTTCTAAAGCAGGAGTGTAGCCTTGTTTAAAGACATAAAAGTTCCACATCCTGTTTATCTGAGCAAGTCTGGCAGAACTCCATCTTCTTTCTTCCATCCTCCACTCATTTCATGTACATGCCCTTTTCCTGAAATTATCCTCATCCAATTCTATGTTTTCATCAGTGATGTCTTATTTTACACCAATCAATTTCTTTTAATTTTCACATTACATAATAGCTCTCTGAATTTTTGTTTTCAAGCCATTGCCTATGTGCCCGAAACACAAAGCACAGTTATTATCATGTAAAGGATACCCATGAACTAAAGCCTAAATAGGGCTGGTAGTACATGCCCAAGCCACTGGATCATTCCCTGAAACTTCAAGAAGGTGAGAGGACAAGGACTGTGGCAAAAGTGAAGGTGTGATTCTATATTTGCAGCTATATTTGGAGAGCTTACTATATTTGGAGAGTCTATAAAAGAAGAGTGTAGATAAAATAAAACTTAAATTATTTGTGAGATAATTATAAAGAATGCATGCAGATACTGTACAAAACGTGGGAAAGAGTGCTGGGTCCTGCTGATGAGCATTCCCACACATGTTTTTTCTTATATTCATTTACTTTGAAAAATGACATTATATTTAAATGATTTTACATCTGACATTATTTGTCAATGTGTTCTAAAAGAACAAGGCTGTAGCAGTGGCTACAGGATTAAAATTTTATTTTCCTAAGACTTGAAGGTGAAGGGAAATAAGGCAGAGCTTAAATCAGATACTGGAGAAACGTCATCCAACAGAAGTTAAAATTTCTTCTTCTAGAAACCTGACAAAAAAGTCAAAAATAAGAAAACAAACCCAACAAAATAGGTATTTTTATACATTTTCAGCAAGAAGTACTAGGCTCATATTTTCACTGTGCAGCAGCCACTGCCATTGTGCTTCTAAGAAACTATATTCTTGATATTTTCCTATTCTTAGGAATAAGACTTTGGGACTCTGCTTCCTCTGCTGCTGCTGGATTTTCCACTTCTAAAGCCTCAGTTTATAGCTTCAAACCTGTTCCTTTAAATTCACATGGTGTATTTGAGACTAGATATATATATATATATATA